>CM053791.1:794412288-794797288 GCA_028749045.1 Cupressus sempervirens
AATTGAAGTGGGTATATTTTAAGGAAATCTGAAACCATATGAGTTGATTGATTGGATCAATGAGCTAGAAGAATACTTTGAGTATGAGGATATAAGGGACCCAGATAGGGTTAAGTTTGCAAAGGCCAAACTAAAAGGCCATGCCAAAATCTGGTGGCAAGAGGTTCAACTAGAAAGACTTAGAAGAGGAAAGGAGAAGATCACAAGATGGGATCGCATGGTGGACAAATTGAAGAAGCAGTTCATTCCTGTGGACTACGAGCTTGATTTGTTTAAGAAGATGCATGGGTTAAAGCAAGCAAGAAGATCAGTCCAAGAATATACAGAGGAGTTTTATCGACTCTTGATTAGAGCAGGGCATGCAGAAGCAAACAAGGAGAAGGTTGCTCGTTATATTAGTTGGTTGCGACCTAGCATCCAGGAGGAATTAAGTCTGGTAAGAATGACCAGCGTTGAAGAAGCATACTAGTTTTCCCTACGAGTTGAAGAGAAGCTGAGTAAAAGGTTTGAAGGAAGAAAAAGAGGGTGCGGTCAAGGAGGAAGGGGAAGCGGTAGATCATCTGGAGGCCGCAATGAAACTCAAAAGAAAAATGAAGATGAGGGTACTAGCAGGAATCAGAGGAATGAGGGTTTCAACCGCTCCCATGATCAAGACTTTGGAAATCAAAGAGGAAGAGGTAGAGGACATGGACAAGGAAGAGGAGGCTTCCGTGGTACCTATTTCCATTGCAATGAAGAAGGTCATCGTGCCTTTAAATGCCCTCAATGACAAGGAAGGACAGATAGGAGAGCTGAGGGCCAAGCTAGGGTTGCTCATGTGGATGAGGATGCACAATCATCACATTCAGAGGATGCAGAAAGAGGAGAGACCTTGGTAAATGAAAGAGTCCTACTAAGTGGTGAGAATGAACTAGGACAACGGAGGAGCTTATTCCGTACCAGATGCAAGTGTGAGGATAAATGTTGTGATGTGATCATTGATGGTGGTAGCACTGATAACTTGGTATCAGAAGAGATGGTCTCTAAGCTGAAGCTCAAGAGGGAGAAACATCCCCATCCCTATCGGATTTCTTGGGTAAAAGATGATCATAAGGTCCTGGTAAGTGAACAATGTTTAGTAAAATTCAAAATTGGGAGTTACCATGATGAAGTTCTCTGTGATGTTATTTCGATGGATGTTTGCCATCTATTGTTGGGTAGACCATGGCAGTTTGATAGACATGCAATACATGATGGACATGCAAACACATACTCTCTGACAAAGGATGGAGTTCGCCACAAATTGAAGCCCATGAAAAAGGAAGGTGAAAAGGTATGTAGCAGTGCTAGGATTTGTCTTGTTGATGGAAGGAAGTTTTTAGATGGCATGAAACATCAGCGTATGTGCTATGCGTTGATTCCTAGGAAAGATAAAGAAGGTAGTAGTGAAATACCATTTGAAGTTTCAGATTTACTAGGGGAATTTGGAGATATTATCTCTGATAATGTTCCAGATGGATTGCCACCAGTATGGCAAATCAGTCATCAGATAGATCTGATTCCAGGGGCTAGTTTTCCTAACAAGGCTGCTCACAGGATGACTCCTACTGAAATAGAGGAGCTAAATAGACAGGTTCAGGAGCTGTTGAGGAAGGGCTTGATTTGAGAGAGCCTGAGTCCATGTGCAGTACCTGCAGTTCTTGCACCAAAGAAGGATGGAGAGTGGAGGATGTGTACAGATTCTTGAGCTATAAATAGGATAACCATCAAGTACCAGTTTCCTTTACCAAGGATGGATGATCTTATGGACTACTTGAGTGGAGCTCAGTACTTCACAAAGATAGATCTGAAGAGTGGCTATCATCAGATACAGATTCGAGAAGGAGATGAGTGGAAAATAGCCTTCAAGACCAAGGAGGGTCTTTATGAGTGGTTAGTCATGCCCTTTGGATTGACAAACACCCCAAGCACCTTCATGCGGCTCATGAATGAGGTACTTAAGAAGTTCTTGGGAAAATTTGTTATTGTCTATTTGGATGATATTTTAATTTTCAGCAAGACTTTGGAAGAACATTTACTGCATATTCGTAATGTCCTTGAAAGGCTAAGGGAAGAGAAACTGTTAATTAATCTAAAGAAGTGTGTCTTTGCAAAAAGGGAGTTAGTCTATTTGGGATTTGTTATATCACCGAAAGGTCTCAAAATGGATCCAGAGAAGGTAAAAGCCATCTTGGAATGACCTACTCCAAGGTCTGCTGCTGAGGTAAGATCATTTCATGGTCTGGTTAGTTTTTACAGGAAGTTTATTAAGAATTTTAGTGGCATATGTGTGCCTTTAACTGATACAATAAGAGGGGATAGAAAAGAGTTCAAATGGACTGCAGCAGCTACGAGAAGTTTTGAATTGCTGAAGAAGAAGGTGACTGAATAGCCTGTGTTGGCACTTCCAGATTTTAGAAAAGTATTCCAGGTGGATTGTGATGCTAGTGGTAGCGCTATTGGGGCTGTATTAAGCCAAGAAGGTAAGCCTATTGCATATTTTAGTGAAAAATTGAATGATGCAAAGAAGAAGTATTCTATTTATGATCAAGAGTTCTATGCAATAGTTCAGGCTTTAAAGAAATGGAGGCATTATTTATTGCCAAAGGAATTTGTTTTGTATACTAATCATCAGGCATTACAGTACCTAAATAGCCAAGGTAAATTGAATTAGAGGCATATGAAGTGGGTAGAATTCTTGCAGAGTTATACATTTGTGTTGAAGCATAGAAGTGGAAAATCTAACAGGGTTGCAGATGCATTAAGTAGGAGACAGTTGTTGCTTACAACAATGCAGGTTGAAGTAGTTGGGTTTGATGAACTCAAGAATTTGTACCCCGAGGATCCTAATTTTGCTAAAGCATGGAAAGCTTGTAAAGAACCTGTTGCTGTAGATAGAACCAAGTGGTTAGACTATTTGATTTAGGATGGCATGTTGTTCAAAGGTAGTCAATTGTGCATTCCAAGGAGTTCCATGAGGGAAAATCTGATTAAGGAGAAACACAGTGGAGGGATGGCAGGACATTTTGGTCGGGATAAGACCATTTCCATTCTTAGAGAACATTATTTTTGGCCTCAAATTACACAGGATGTGAAGAAGTTTGTACAGAGTTGCCAGGTTTGTCAAGTTGCCAAGGGGTTTAGTCAAAATACTGGCTTATATCAGCCATTGCCTGTTCCATCAAGGCCATGGGAGGACATAAGTATGGATTTTGTTCTTGGATTGCCAAGGACACAAAGGGGTAATGACTCAGTATTTGTGGTGGTTGATAGGTTCTCCAAAATGGCACATTTCATTCCATGCCACAAAACTCATGATGCTGTCCATATTGTAGACTTGTTTTTCAAAGAGGTGGTAAGACTACATGGTCTTCCAAGGAGTATAGTTTCTGACTGAGATACTAAATTTGTGGGATATTTCTGGAGGACATTGTGGAAGAAGTTGAGAATAGACTTGAAATTTAGTTTCATGCATCACCCACAGACTGATGGCCAAACAGAAGTGGTAAATAGAAGTCTGGGCAATTTGCTAAGATGTTTAGTTGGAGATAAGCCCAAGGGATGGGATTTGATTCTACCACAGGTAGAGTTTGCTTATAATAACTCTGTAAATAGGAGTACTGGAAAATCACCATTTCAAATTGTATATGGGAATAGCCCAAGGACTGCACCAGAATTGAGGAAGATAGAACAAGGGGAGAGGACAAGTGCTGAAGCTGAGAAATTTTCTGAACATATCAAGTGTCTACATGAGGAGGTTCAGGCACATATAACCAAGATGAATCAAGAGTATAAAGCTAGGGATGATCAAAGGAGAAGACATAAGGAATTCCAAGTAGGAGATTTAGTCATGGTACACTTACGAAAAGAAAGATTTCCAGCCGGTACTTACAACAAGCTGAAAATGAAGAAATTTGGCCCCTGTAAAGTTTTGAAAAAACATAACTCAGGAAATGCATATGAGGTGGAGCTGCCAGATGGTATTCACATTTCTCCCATTTTCAACATTGAAGATTTAGCAGAGTATCATGATGATGGTGTAGATGAGGAGCTGGTTTTAGAGCCATGTCCAATTCCTGCTTCTAAGAAGGAGGAGATAGAAGACATTCTAGATCATCGTGTGGGTAGGAGTACCAGAAACAGGCAGTATGAAGAGTATTTGGTCAAATGGAAAGGATGGTCGATTGAGGACTCAACTTGGATTTTAGCAGCTGAGGTTTCCCATTTGGGATTTCCTCTACCATCCATAAAGTGACAGGGTCACTTTTCAATCTACCCTGGGTGTCTGATGCAGGAGCATCCAGAGGTATAAGGGCAATCCTGTGTCACCCAAAAATATGTACTTAGAATTAGTTTCTATTTCATGTCTTTACATTTTTGGATACCCATTTGGCTCAAATAAAGGTTCCAACTCTCATAGTTCAACTATCAGTGCATTTGAAAATATCAAAAAAATAGGAGCATGTATTTGGGCCATCATTTCGGTAAACTAGAAGGTGTGAATTGGTCAGATGAATGTAATCATGATTTAGAGCATTCCAGAAAAAGAATCAAGTCAATAAGCCCCACGGTTTGAAAGTTATTGCAGTTTTTCAAGTTTTGGAGACCTCCTAAGAATGCTTCAAAGTCAGGTTTGGGGCATTAAATGACCTCGAAAAGGGTCAAAAATGGGGGACAAGCAAAGCTTGTCCATAGGGCTATAGAGCGCTTTGAGAGCTTTCCGAAAATGTAAACAGTTCGTCAATCGGAGCTACGGTTCAAAAGTTATGCCTCCCGAAAGTTCGGCTACCGTTTCTGGATTCTTCTAGATTTGCACCGACTTCTAATGCAGCTTCTGGAACCTTCTATTTTTTCAGTGGATGCCTACTAGCACTTTCTAGAATGTACTCCTAGTCCTTAACCCTCCGGGGTCTATTTAAGGAGATTTCTGGCATTGTAAAAGGCAGTTCGGAGTGGAGCTTGAGAGGAGGTGCTAAAAGGAGAAATATTCTCCAGATTTATGCTATTGTAAGCCCTTAGGGCATGTTCTGAAGCTTATTTTCTCTGCACTATTTGTACTAGCTTATTTTCTCAGTTAATATAATTCCCCTTTTCTATTATGTCCATTCTGTTGTTGGGTTGTGTCCCCATCAAAAGCTTATGTCTACATGTTTTAAGATGAAATTTTTTTGGTGTATGTCTTTTGCATTGTTGTCAAAGAGGGAGAGATTTATTGATCAATAGCTGTCAAAACAAAGAGGGAGAAAGCACATTAAATTGATCATTATTAGAAGGGGAGGTTTGCTGATTAGAAGGAGAGAAAGACTAATATTAGAGGGAGAAATCCTAATCTACCTAGTAAGAGAGAGATACAAGAAAGAACTTAGAGGGAGTTATAAGAAAGAGTTTTGTAACCTAATCATAAGATGGAAGTTGTTGATAGAGGAAGAAATTTGAATACAAGTTTTTTTTTTGGTATTGCCTTACTATTTTAACTTGGTGAGATTGGTTTTTGGTTGAACATGATGTTCATCATTTTATTGACTTGTTTGATTAGTTTGGTTTGCCATCAATTCCAAAGATGGAGATTGTTGAGATATGATTACAAAGATCATTAATAAGAGAGATTGTTAAGAGGGAGATTATTGGAGAAGACTATGTGTTTCAATCATTTTTTATCACCAATTTCAAACTTGCTATTTTCTCATAAGAATTTTTTTTATAAGATTCAAGTACTATCACTTAGTTGATTGATGAAGAGGATTTAATCAATAAGAGGTAACAATAGCACCTAGAGGAAAGGTTGAGTTATGATTATGTAATGAAGTACAAGGATTGGTTAAGACAGTGATGACATGATGTATCGATGATCTGCTTAAGGTTAAAAAATGGTTAGCTACACTTAGAAGGTTTAGAAGAATAAGTAAAACAAAGATTGTTTGTCAAGCTTGACTGAGTGGATAGTAGGTGCCAAGTAAAGTTAGTGCAAGCTGAGTAAAAAATTAGTTAGAGCGGAGTGAAAGAAAATTCTAGTGGATGCCGAGAAAAATAGTTGATGTTGAGTAAAGTTTAGTTGATGCTAATGATTTTATAGTTGATGCCGAGCGATGCAGTTTGTGCTGAGCATTAGAAGATTGATAATGCTGAGCTCCTGCATTATGTTAAAGATCAAAGATTCATTGAATTTAAGCTGACAAGTTTATTTTCTTGAAACTTGTGAACCAGGAGAAAGATAAGGTTGATGAGTTGGTGGCACATAATTTGATGTAAACCATTTTAGGAAAATTAAAATGGATTCTAGAAGTTTCTAGAAAAGAAAAGATATGGGGTAGATACATTGTATCCTTCCTAATCCATCCAAAAACCCTTATTTGGATAATGGATAATGAGAAAGAAAATATTCTAATTTCCTATTTATAAGAATGTCTGGTCATGAAGTAAAAGAAGTTGGTGTCATATGCGAAAACCTAAGGAGGAGAAGGAATTAAGGGTTTTGCTTCATCAAGTGACCCAAGAGAAGAGATTGTAATGGCATGTTAGGCAAGAAGGCTTAAGGAGATAAATGCTTGAAGGGTGAACAAGCTATCAGAGCTATAAAGTATGAAGGCCAAGCAAAATTGAGGACTGAACAAAGATCTATAACTTGGAAGAGAAGTTGTAAGTTGTCTAAGATCAAAGCTCTACTATTACTCTCTAGCAATTGTATCAGTCTAGGGTAAATCCTTTGGATTAAGGTTAACCTAGAAGTCATATGAAAATCCTTTAACTAGGTGGCATTCCTAGTGAATGACCTAAAGTCCTCTAACAAGGCTCACTTTTAATAGTGTGATTGAAATCCCTTAACCAGGTTACATTTATCAATGTGTATTGTAACCTTTAATAGGGTTGGCCTTTCATAGGGTATCACTTCAGAAGAGTGAAAAGGAGTACCATGTTACTGGTGCTTTTCCCAAATTGGGTTTGCAAATAAATCATTATTTTTTGAATGTGCTGATGAATGTGTTGTGTTTCATGCTTTACATTTTAGCAAGTTGATTTGACAGTAACATAAAAGGTTTAGTAATTACCTAATGGATGCATGCATGGATATGAATGTTTTATGAATTCACTAAGTTATGAAAGGTTTTATTTATACATCTAGACCTTGGATAACTGATTCACCCCCCTCTTAGTTATTCTAAGGTAATTCCAACAATATGTGAGAATGGCTTTTCTCTAGAATCTAATAACATTGTAAGCCCATAGGGCATGTAGTTTAGTCTATTTTTGCTGTATTGAATGTAATAGAATATCATTTATGATAATAACATTCTCCTTTTTCTATTTTGTTCATTTTGTCTTGGGTTGTTCCCTCATCAAGTGGTATCAAAGTGAGAGTTCCTGAGTGTGTAGATAGAGCATCGACTGTGAGGCAGTTTGCACCAGGATTGTGTAGTTCTGTGTTTTTCAAAAGCGAGAAGATGCCTCCATGAAAAGAGCATGGTGTAAGGGCCAAAGGTGTTCCCCTTGATGTTAGAGCCCTCTAGAGACAAGTTTAGGCATTGCAAGAGGAGATCCATATAGGGATGAATCTTTCTATAAAGGATGAAAGTGAAGAGGAAAATAAGCAGGGAGGAGAAGGAGAAGGAGAAGGAGAAGTCCTAAACCAAGTGGATGAGAAGCTTTTTAGGGCCATTTATAAGTTGGGGGAAAGACCTAAACTTGAGGTCAATATGTTTTTGAGAAATATAAACCCATATGAACTGATCAACTGGATCAATGAGATGGAGGAATATTTTGAGTATGAGGATATAGAGGACCCTAATAGGGTTAATTTTGTGAAAGAAAAACTGAAAGGCCATACTAAAATATGGTGGAAATATTTTTAGATAGAAAGGAATAGAAGAGGTAAGGAGAAAATCACAAGATGAGATCGCATGGTGGACAAACTAAACACGCACTTGATTCTTGTTGACTACAAACTTGATTTGTTCGAGAAGATGAAAGGGTTAAAGAAAGTGGAGAAATATTTCTAGGAATATATAGAGGAGTTTTAACAAGTCCTTATTAGGACATGAAATATAGAAGAAAATAAGAAGGTTTCTTGTTACCTTCATGGGTTAAGACCTAGCATTTAAGAGGAGATAAGTCTGGTTATAATAGTCAAGAGTCATAATAGTTTTCCATGTGAATTAATGAGAAGCTAAAAAAAAAGTTTGATGGAAGGAAAAGAGAGCGTGGTCAATAAGGAAGGGGCGATGATATGTCATTTGGAGGCCATAATGAGGACTAGAGGAAAAATGAAGATGTGGGTACCAGCCAAAGCCAGAGGAATGAGGGTTTCAACTGCTCCCATAATCAAAAGTTTGGAGATTGAAGAGGAGAGGTAAAGGACATGGAAAAGGTTTAGGAAGAGGAGGCTTTTGTGGTACCTTTTTTCATTGCAATGAAGAGGGTCACTATGCCTATGAGTGCCCTCAATGCCAATGGAGTACAAATAGGAGAGTTGATGGTCAAGCAAAGGTTACTCATGTGGATGATGATGCTAAGTCATTGCATTCAGAGGATGCAGAAAGAGGAGAAGTTATGGTTAATGAAAGGGTCTTGTTGAGTGGTGAAACTAAACCTAAACAAAGGAGGATTTTGTTTCATACTAGGTGCAAGTGTGAGGGTAAATGTTGTGATGTGATTGTTGATGGTGGGAGCAGTGACAACTTGGTGTCAGAGGAGATGGTCTCAAAGATAAGGGTAAAGAGAGAGAAACACCCCCCATCCATAGTAGATTTCCTGGGTGCAGGATGATCATAAGGTCACGGTTAGCAAATAATATTTGGTAAAGTTCCAGATTAGGAGTTACCATGATGAGGTTCTCTATGACATCATCTTGATAGATGTATGCCATTTTTTGTTGGGAAGGCCATGGTAGTTTGATAGGGGTGCTATACATGATGGTCATGCAAATACATATTCTTTGATGAAGGATGTAATTTTCCACAAGTTGAAGCCCTTGATAAAGGAAGGTGAAAAGGTATGCAACACTTCTAGGGTATGCCTTTTTGATGGAAGAAAATATTTGGATAGCATGAAACATCAGCATATGTGTTATGCTTTAATTCCTTGAAAGAAAAAGGAAGGTAGTATTGAAGTTCTAGTCCAAATTTTGGGTCTATTAAGTGAGTTTGGAGATGTCATATATGATTATGTCCCAAAAGGATTGCCACTAGTAAGAAAAATTAGCCATCAAATAGATTTAGTCATTGGAGCTAGTTTTCCTAACAAGGCTACTCATAGGATGACTCCTACTAAGATTGAGGAGCTGAACAAACTAGTTTAGAAGTTGTTAAGGAAAGGTCAAATTTGAGAGAGCTTAAGTCCATGTGTAGTACCTACAGTACTAGCACCAAAGAAGGATGGAGAGTGGAGAATGTATATAGACTCTTGGGCTATAAACAAAATAACCATCAAGTACTGGTTTCCTTTGCCAAGGATGGATGATCTTATGGATTGCTTGAGTGGAGCTCAACACTTCACAAAGATAGATCTCAAGAGTGATTATAGCTAGATACAAATAGGAGAGGGAGATTAGTGGAAGACTATATTCAAGACCAAGGAGGGTCTATATGAGTGGTTAGTCATGCCCTTTGAACTAAACAATGCATCGAGAACCTTCATGCGACTTATGAATGAGGTACTAAATAAAATTTTGGAAATTTTTTTTATTGTGTATTTAGATGATATTTTGAATTTCAGTAAGTCTCTAGATGAAAATTTGTTACACATTTTTAGTGTCCTTGAAAGGTTGAGGGAAGATAAATTGTTGATCAATTTTAAGAAGTGTAGCTTTGTCAAAAAGGAGTTAGTTTATTTGGGTTTTTTTGTATCAGTTTAAGGTCTCAAAATGGACCTAGAGAAGGTAAAGGTCATCCTAGAATGGCCTACTCCAAGGTATTCCACTAAGGTGAGGTCATTCCATGGTTTGTCTAGTTTTTATACAAAGTTCATTAAGAATTTCAATAGTATATGTGCACCCCTTAGAAAAGAGTTTGGGTGGACTACAAGAGTTGCAAGAAGTTTTGAGGTGCTAAAGAAGAAGGTGATAGAGAAACCCATGTTGGCACTTCTTGATTTTAACAAAGCATTCCAAGTGAATTATGATGCTAGTGGTAGTGCTATTGGGGCTTTGTTGAGCCAAGTAAGCCTATTGCCTATTTTAGTGAAAAATTGAATGATGCAAAGAAGTATTCTTTTTATGATAAGGAGTTCTATGCAATAGTTCAATCCTTAAAGAAATGGAGGTATTATTTGTTGCCAAAATAATTTGTCTTGTATACTAATCATCAAGCATTGAAATAACTAAATAGCCAAGGTAAATTAAATACATTTGAAATGGGTAGAGTTCATGGAAAGCTATACCTTTGTATTGGAAAATAGAAGTGGAAGGTATAATAGGGTTATAGATGCATTAAGTAGGAGATAATTATTGCTGACAAAAATATAGGTTGAAGTGGTTGGGTTTGATGAACTCAAGAATCTATACTTTGAGGATTCTGACTTTATAGAGGCTTGGAAGTCTTGTAAAGAACCTTTTACTCTAGACAAGACCAGGTGGCTGAATTACATGATCCAAGATAGTATGTTGTTCAAGGGAAGTCAATTGTGTATTCCAAGGAGTTCCATGAGGGAGAACTTGATCAAGGAGAAACATAGTGGAGGGATGGAAGGACAGTTTGGTAGTAATAATACCATTAACATTGTTAGTGAGCATTATTTTTGGCCTTAATTGTCATAAGATGTAAAGAAGATTGTGAAGAGTTGTTGAGTATGTCAGACAACCAAAGGAGTCAGTGAAAATACTGGACTCTATCAGTAATTGCCTATTCCATCAAAGCCTTGGGAGGACATAAGTATGGATTTTGTTCTTGGATTTATAAGGACACAAAGGGGTAATGACTTAGTATTTGTGGTGGTTGATAGGTTCTCCAAGATGACACATTTCATTCCATGCCACAATACTCATGATGCAATGCATATTGCAGATTTATATTTTAGAGAGGTGGTGAGGCTACATGGTCTCCCAAAAAGTATTCTTTCTAACAGAGATACTATATTTGTTGGGTATTTCTAGAGGACTTTGTGAAAGAAGTTGTAGATAGAATTTATGTTTAGTTTTGCACATCATCCTCAGATTGATGGACAAATAGAAGTAATGAATACAATTTTGGACAATTTGCTGAGGTGTTTAGTAGGAGATAAGCCCAAGGGATGGGATTTGATTCTACCACAAGAAAATTTTTCTTATAATAATCTATGAACATGAATACTAGTAGATCACCATTCTAAATTATGTATGGGAGTAGTCCATGTTAGAAAGGCTAGGGTCACTATTGCACCAAAAGATCAACCTATTGATGCCCAATACAACCAATAGTCTTATAGAGCCACAAGAGGTGGTTAAGCCATGTCACAAATCCTGTGAGGGACACTGAACTATTGCCAACAATCCCCCTTTCAGTGTCACTTGCTGTGGCTTAAAGGATTCAAACCTGTGACCAAGCTATGATACCAATTATTAGAAAGGCTACAATTATTGTTGCACTAAAAGATCAACCTATTAATACACAATACAACCAATAGTCTTATAGAAACATAGGAGATAGTTAAGCCATGCCACAAATCCCATGAGGGATATTATCCCACTAGAAACATTCCAAGGTGGTGCAGGAGCATCTTGGGTGTAAGAGCAATCTTGCATCACCCAAAAACATAATAATTTCTTTTCAGTCTTTTCTATTTTAGTAAGGACTAGTAGACAGGGTGGTTGCTATTTTTGGGAGCTTGCTATTTTTAGTAAGTTTGTCATATGAGCTTGAAATGTTCTCATTTTCTATAGAAAGGTTCATTTTAGAGATATAAGCCTACCATTAAAATCTCATTGCTCTAGCTTAAGTATTGGAGAAGTTATTGCTGATTTTGAATGGAAAAATTTGTAGAAAAATCTTCAAGCTCATTATTGGAGGCCTTAGAGTGCCTGGATGAGGTCAGAAAACTTGACAGAAGGGCACTAACATCATTTCAAGCATGTAGATCAAGAGCTAGCATTTTTGAAAAGTGGTTATGATAGCCAATCAGAGCAACAATTTGAGAGTTATGACCTTCCAAAGTTGGGCTACCTGAAATATCTAAAATAATTGTCAAAGATGTATTCGGCTAACTCTTTATGTATTGTTAGGGTCTATCGGCCCTAGGTATTAAGTTTCAATGTCTAGAAGCTTCCTTGACAACATAAAATTGCCTATTTAAGAAAGGCTTGAACATTATCTAGGATAGCTCTGAGTGGTAGTTCGTAGCTTAGTCTTGTAGATTACTGTAATGAAGGTACCCATTGGGGTTAGCATATTGTACTTATGAATTATGTAATTCTACATTTACAGTGCAAATAAGAAGTCCATATTTTTTTCTCGCATTTGCTATTATTTCTTTGTTTTTATTATGTGTTTTTGGTATTCAGGGGAGTACACTTCATCAAGTGGTATAAGAGCTAGAGTTATTGAGTGTGTGGACATATCACCGACTATGAGACAATTCACACCAAGACTATGGTTTGGGTTGAATGTGTAGATAGATTTTTGATTGTGAGGTAGTTTGCATTAGGGTTTCAAAGGAAGCACGCAAAATGCCCCAATGAAGAGAGCGTGGTGGAAGAGCTATAGTGTTACACTTGAGGGTTATAGAGCCCTCCAAAGGCAAACACAAGCATTGGAAGAACAAATGCGTAGAGAAATAAATCTTCCTATTAGAGATGAAAACAAGGATGAGGATGAAGTAGAAGAAAATGTTGAAGTAGAGGCAATTCTAAACCCATAGGAAGAGAGAATTTTTAGGGCCATCTCTAAGATTGAAAAAGGACCTAAGTTTGAAGCTCTCACATTTTTGGGAAATCTTAACCTAGAGGAGCTGATCGATTGGATCAATGAATTGGAGAAGTACTTTGAGTATGAAGATATTGATGATCTTGATAGGGTCAAGTTTGTGAAGGTGAAATTGAAGGGACATGCAAATATCTGGTGGTTAGAGGTTTAGTTGGAGAGAAATAGAAAGGGAAAGGACTAAATCACTAGATAGGAATGGATGATAGCTAAATTGAAGCAACAATTCATTCCTATGGATTATGGGCTTGATTTGTTTAAGAAAATGCAAGGGTTGAAGCAAGTGAGAAAATTTGTTCAAGAGTATACCAAGGAGTTCTACTGAGTTCTCATTAGAATCGACCTTGCAGAAGCTGATAAGGAGAAAATGACCCCTTATCTTTATGGTTTAAGGCCAAGTATTCAGGATGAGTTGAGTTTTGTTCAAATGAATAGTATTGAGAGATATACTAATTTTCCCTAAGAGTTGAGGAGAAAGTAAGGAAGAAGTTTGAAAACAAGAATAACAGAAGAGGTTGCAATGGAAGATTTGGTGAATGATCTTATGGTGGTTGTAATGATGATCAGAAGAACAAGGATGGGGCTAGAAGTAGCAGTCAGAACTAAATGGGAAACAATTTCAATCATTTGCATGATCAAAACAATAGAGATTAAAGAGGAACACGTAGAGGAAAAGGATCTAGACAAGGAGGCTTCCATGGGAAATGTTTTCATGATGGAGAAGAAGGGCATAGAGCATTTAATTGTACCCAATGCCAGGGAAGGACAAATCAAAGAAAAGATGGCTAGGCCAGAGTTGCACATGTTGATGAAGATGTCAGATCATCACATTTTGAAGATGTTGAAAGAGGAGAAGTCTTAGTTAACAAAAGAGTCCTACTGAGTGGTGAGAGTGAACCTAATCAAAGAAGGAGTTGAAGAGATAGAAACACTCACATCCATGTCATATTTCTTGGGTGCAAGATGACCGCAAGGTCATGGTCCATGAGTAGTGCTCAGTGAAGTTCAAGATTGGAAGCTACTAGGATGAGGTACTATGTGATATCATATCTATGGACATATGTCATATGTTGCTAGGTAGGCTATGGAAGTTTGACAAACATGCTAAACACGATAGGCGAACAAATACCTACACTCTAACCTAAGTTAAAGCTGTTGAAGAAGAAAGAAGAAAAGGTACATAGTGCTGCTAGAATATGTTTTGTTGATGGAAAATAGTTTCTTAAAGATATGAAGCATGAGCATGTGTGTTTTTCTATAATTCCAAAAGATAGTAAAGACAAAATAGAGGAGGTATCTGTAGAAGTTGCAAATATGTTGGGAGAGTTTTCTAATATTGTATTAGATAATTTACTTAATGGATTTCCAACAATGAGGAAGATCAATCACCAGATGGATTTGGTTCTAGAAGCCAGTTTTCCAAACAAAGTAGTGCACAGAATGACACCAGTAGAAAGTGAAGAGTTGAATAGACAAGTTCATGAGTTGTTATAGAAGGGGTTGATTTGAGAGAGTCTAAGTCCATGTGCTATACTAGAAGTATTAGCACCAGAGCACCAAAGAAGAATGGAGAATAGAGGATGTGCATAGATTCTTACACTATCAACAAGATCAAAATCAAGTACAACTTTTCATTTATGAGGATGGATGATATTACAGATTGTTTGAGTGGAGCTAAGTATTTCACAAAGATAGATCTAAAGAGTGGGTACCATCAAATTCGTATCAGAGAAGGTGATGAGTGGAAGAATGCTTTCAAGACAAAGAAGGACCGTATGAGTGGTTAGTCATGCCTTTTGGGCTAACCAATACACCAAACACTTTCATGAGGCCCATGAAAGAGGTACTAAAGAAATTTATGGGTAATTTTATCATTTTTTACCTAGATTATATTTTGATCTTTAGTAAGACACTGGAGGAGCATTTGATTCATATTCACAAAGTTTTTGATAAGTTGAGGGAAGAAAAGTTGTTGATAAACCTAAAGAAGTGCAATTTTGTAAAGGAGTTGGTGTACGTGGGATTTGTAGTTTTAGTAGAAGGTCTGAAAATGGATTTAGAGAAAGTGAAGGCTATCCTTGAATGGCCTTCTCCAAGAAGTGTGATAGAGGTAAGATCTTTTCATGGACTAGCTAGTTTTTATAGAAAGTTCATAAGAGGTTTTAGTAGTATTTGTGGACCCTTGACTGAAATGATGAGAAGGAATAAGAAAGAATTTAAGTGGATTGTAGGAGTAGATAAGAGTATTAATATGTTGAAATAGAAAGTTACTAAGTAGCCTATTTTAGCACTTCCAAATTTTAACAAGGTGTTTAAAGTAGACTCTGATGCTAGCAGTACTACAATAGGAGTTGATATGAGCCAAGAAGGTAGACCTATTGCTTATTTTAGTGAGAAATTGAATGATGCAAAAAGAAAATATTCTATTTATGATCATGAATTTTATGCGATAGTTCAAGAAATGAGGAAGTGGACACACTTTCTTCTTCCTAAGGAGTTTTTTTTGTATACTGATCATCAACCTTTGCAATATTTGAATAGTCAACGAAAATTAAACCAAAGGAATTTGAAATGGGTTGAGTTTTTGTAGAGTTATATATTTGTTTTGAAACACAAGAGTGGGAAGTCTAACAAAGTTGCAGATGCTCTTAGTAGAAGATAAAGTTTGCTGACATAAATGTAGATAGAGGTGGTTGGGTTCAAGGAACTCAATACTTTGTATCTAGATGATCTTAATTTTGGTGAAGCATGAAAGGCTTGTATAGAACTTGTTACACTTGATAGGGCAAAGTGGTTGGATTTCATTATCCAAGATAGTATTTTGTTCAAAGGAAGCTAGTTGTGTATTCTTAGAAGTTCAATGAGAGAGAATCTCATCAAGAAGAAGCATAGTGGAGGGTTAGCTGGACATTTTAGTAGAGATAAAATTATAGCTTTGGTTGCTGAGAATTATTACTAGCCACAGTTGTAGCAATATGTGAAGAAGTTTGTATAGAGTTGTAGAGTAAGCCAGATGGCGAAAGGAGTGAAGAAAAATATAGGGTTCTATCAACCATTACATGTATCAAAGAAGCCATGGAAGGATCTCAACATGGATTTTGTTCTTGGATTACCAAGGACTAAACATGGGCATGATTCTATTTATGTGGTGGTTGATAGGTTTTCAAAGATGACACATTTTATTCCTTGAAAGAAGACTAGTGTTGTTGTTCATGTAGTAGAATTATTTTTTAGATAAGTGGTGAGACTGCATGGTTTGCCAAAGAGTATAGTTTCAAATTGAGATACCAAATTTGTTGGGTATTTCTGACATACATTGTGGAAGAAGTTGAAGATAGTTTTGAAGTTCAGTTCATCACATCATCCACAAACTAATGGACATGTAGAAGATGTGAATTGCAATTTGGAAAACTTGTTGAGATGTTTGGTTGGAAACTAGCAAAAAGGATGGGATATGATTTTATCATAGACAAAATTTACATATAATAATTTTATTAACAAAAGTACTATTAAATCACCATTCCATATTGTATATGGGAATAGTCCCAAAAATGTTTCTAAATTGTGGTAGTTGGATAAAGGAGAGATAAGTAGTGCTGAAGTAGAAGAATTTGTTGAACATTTGAAGAGCATCCATGAGCAGACGAGGAAGCATGCTGTAAAGATGAATATATAGTATAAGGACAAGGAAGATGTGAAATAGAGCTATAAGGAATTTTAGATTGGAGATGAAGTCATGGTTCATTTGAGAAAGGAGCATTTTCCATTGGGTATATATAATAAACTGAAGATGAAAAAGTTTGGACTGTGTAAGATAGTGAAAAGACATGATTCTGAAAATGCTTATGAAGTGGAGTTGCCTGCTAAATTGAATATTTCACTAGTATTTAACATTTTAAATTTGAAAAAGTATTATGAAGGAGGTGATGGAGATGAAGTTGCTGAAAAGAAGTGGAGTATTCCAGCAGCTAGTTCAACTACAAAGGAGATTGATGAGATATTAGACAGTTGTGTTGGAAAACTTACAAGAAACAAAAATTATGAGGAATACCTAGTCAAATGGAAAGGGAGGCCAGTTGAGGATTCATCATGGCTAGCAAGGGAGGAGGTTCACCATCTTGGTTTTCCTTTAAACACTTGAGACATGATGGAGTCACTTCTCAAGTTACCTAGGGTTTCTGATGTAGGAGCATCTTGGGTGAAGAGCAATCTTGCATCACCCAAAAAATATATTTTGTTTTTATTTATTTTTATTTTTATAAGGACTAGTAGACAAGGGGGTTGCTATTTCAAGGAGATTTCTATTTTTAGTAAGCATGTCATATGAGCTTAGAATGTTCTCATTTTCAATAAGAAGGTTCATTTTAGAGATATAAGCCTATCATTAAAATCTCATTGCTCTAGCTTAAGTATTAGAGAATTTATTGCAAATTTTTGGTGGAAAAATTTGTAGAAAAATCTTTAGGCTCACTATTGGAGGCCTTAGAGTGCCTAGATGAGGTTTGAAAACTTGACAGAAGGGAAATATCACCATTCCAAACCTATAGATCAGGAGCTGACATTTTTAAAACGTGGTTATAATAGCCATCAGAGCAACCGTTTGAAAGTTATGTCCTTCCAAAGTTGGGCTACCCAAAATCTCTAAAATAATTGTCAAAGATGTATTTGGTTGACTCTTTATGTATTGTTAGGGTCTGTCAGCCCTAGGTATTAAGTTTCAATGTCTAGAACCTTCTTGGGCGACATGAAATTGCTTATTTAAGAAAGGCCTGAACATTGTCTAGGACAACTCTGGGTGGTAGTTTATAGCTTAGTCTTGTAGATTATTATAATGAAGGTGCCCATATGGGTTTGCATATTATACTTATGAATTATGTAATTCTGCATTTGCGATGCAAATAAGAGGTCCATATTTTGTTCTCACATTTGCTATTGTTTCTTTGTTTTTGTTATGTGTTCATGGTATTAAGGGGAGCACCCTTCATCACAAGGACTACACTAGAGTTGAGAAAGATGGAGCAAGGAGAGATGACTAGTGTTGAGGTAGAAGATTTTTATAAACATGTCAAGAATCTGCATGAGGAGGTACATGCACATATTACCAAGATGAACTTGTAGTATAAGGCTAAAGCAGATCAAAAGAGGACATATAAGGAGTTTCAAGTTATGGATCTGGTTATGGTGTACTTGAGGAAGGACCAATTTCCAATGAGCACCTACAACAAGATGAAGATGAAGAAATTTGGTTCCTGCAAGATTTTGAAAAAACATAATTTAGGAAATGCGTATGAATTAGAGTTTCCAGATGGGATCCATATTTCCTCTTTTTTCAATATTGTAGAGTTAACAAAATATCATTAAGATGGTACAAAGGAAGAGTTTATCCTAGAGCCATGTCCAATTCCTACTTCTGAGAAGGAAGAGAATAAATTCTAGATAGTCATGTGGGTCAGAGCACCAAAAGCATGTCATATGAGGAGTACGTAGTGAAGTGAAAGGGATGATCATTGGAAGATTTGACTTGGATATCAAAGAAAAAGGTTTTTCATTTTGATTTTCCTATACAAGCTATAAAGTGACAGGGTCACTTTTCAATTTACCTTGGGTGTCTGATGCAAGAGCATCCATTGGTGTAAGGAAAATCTTATATCACCCCAAGAATATGCTTAGTGTTAGTTTCTACTTAATGTGTTTATATTTTTGGATATCCATTTGGGCTAAATAGAGGTTTCAGCTCTCATAGTTCCACTATTGGTTTTTTGGGTTACTATTTTTGAGCACCTCGGGATATGCACCAATGTAGAAAATAAGTTATTTTCTAATTGAGATATCATAATGAGAAGTTCATGGGATTATTTTACTTTTAATCTAAAGAATTCTAGAAAAAGAACCAGGTCAAAAGACTTTACAATTCAAGAGTTATTGTAGTTTTAATTTACTTGGAGACCCCCTAAGAGAACCTAAAAGTTAGATTTGAGGCAAAAAAAGGCCTTGTATAGGCCCAAAAAATTAGAGACAATAATTTATAGCCCATAGGGCTATAGAGTGCTTGGATAGTTTTCCGAAAATGTAAACAATTTGTCAATCAGAGTCCCAGATCAAAAGTTATGCCTCCTAGAAATTGGACTACCATTTTTGGATTCTTCTAATTTTGCACCAACTTCTGACGTGACTTATAGAACCTTCTTATTTGGTATTGGATGCCAAATGACACCTTATAAAATTTATTCCTGACCCTAAACCTAATTTGGGTTACTTAAAATCATTTCTGACATTGTAAAGGCAATTTTTGTGGAGTTTGAGAGAAGGTACAATGAGAAGGGCTTTTCTCCATAATCTAATAACATTGTAAGCCCATAGGGCATGTACTTGAGTTTATTTTTGATGTAATGATTGTAATAGCATATAATTTTTGATAATAAAAATCTCCTTTTTCTATTGTGTTCATTTTGTCTTGGGTTGTGCCCTCATCAATTTACAAATGCACTACCACAAGAACAATTTCAATGTTTGAGAGATAAAATTGATATTATAAATTTTGATGTAATTAGTGGTAGAAATTAGGGGGGAGTGTTAATAGATTATTAATTTCTACCAACCAACATATTTGCATTCAAACTAATGCATTTAAAACAATCTTTTCACTGCCCAATGTCTCCTCATCATCCAAAGTCCATTCACCTTCCATTCCCTTTTTCAATCATTTCATATTTATGACTACTTTATTATAAAAAAGTTGTTCATATGAAATAACTTTAAACAAAATTTCTTAGAAATTAGAGGTTTTAGATTTATCTAAGCCCTATATAAAAGGGGCATTTGTAATCAAATTTCCACAAGGCAATACAAGTTAATTTTATTGTGCAACAATATAACTTTGAGTTTTATTTGTGTTTTATATTCTTCCTTGTATTTTTGCACCAACATTACACTAATCTCTTTCTTCTCTTTCCCTTATTGAATTTTGTAAGAATTTCCCTAGGGCAATAATTCAATGCCAAGATCAAGAAGCTTAGTAGATAGCACAAGAGAGACAAATAGTGATCAAATGAGAATCTCAATAATGATCAAAATGATAATGGATATTAGATGAATACATAATAGAAGTGCCTGTATATAAAGGCAACTAGGATGACTAGGAGTTAGCAAAGAGATAATCATCACAACTAAGCAAATGTCCACCAAGAGTGGATTATCCTCCATTATGCATGAATGTACATGCAACAATGAGAGGATAAGAATAAAAAGGTGTATCTCATAAAGAGATGTAGTAGACAACATGTGCTCAATTGGAGTGCAAACAACTATGTTGTCTCCATGATAACTCATGTGAATATGAAAACTCCTAGGTATCTATATGACAACTAATATGCTAATACATTAACCTAAGTAAACCTAAATAAATTGTAAATAGTAAATACATATTTACACCAATACCCCCCTTAAGTGCAACTTAGGGGAATGCACTTAAGCTTACAAAAGCTAGATGAAAATACATGATGGGTCCCAACTACTAGGCCATGTTAGGTACCCATGTACACAATGCAAAAATAATGCAAGCTCTCACAAAGTGGAGGAAGAGAGAAAACCTCATGGGAAAAACCTTCCCCCAAAAAGAGAGATGAAAAACCAAGATGCATGGATGGATGGAGTAATCAAGACCTTCCACATTAAAACATACATCATGTATGTACAATAGAGAGGTATGAGAAGAATGAAACCCTATAAGAGGAAAAGGTCCCCCCCTCCCCATAAGAGAGAAGAAGTAGAAGAAGAAGAAGAAAGGAGATAGGTTAGTCCCCCCTCAATGTAGAATGCCCATCAGTGGTAGTTGCTACAAAATGAATGTGGAAGTTGATCCATGCTTGTTGAATAATGTTCCTCCCTCTAGGAAGAAACAATGTCATAGGTACATTCCTTGATGTGTAGAAAGAATCCTAAAGATAAATGGCACTTCTAAAAATCGCTTAACTATCCCTGTGTTGATACTGACTATCACCCCTTCCAACATTGCTAAAAAGAGAAAGTTTAGATCTAGCAAGGATAGATGTAGAACACATCCCAAAGAACCAACTGTCTCCTTGAATGATAAAGAGATCTCCCACAACTACTGTACACAAGGATCCACAATCATATCAACCTTGAAAGACTAATCATGTAGTGAATGGACAAGAGGGTCAGAGTGTTCCCTCACAACAACTAAAGAATGATCATCTTAATCAAAGAGAAGGTGTATATCATCTATATTGTCTCCAAGATATGCTATGTAGGACTCCACAAACAAACTTAAAATATCTATCAAGTAGTCATCCCCTAATGCTAGAATTGGAAGATAAGGTGTACCCAACTGTATTGAATTACATGGACCTATCACTATAGCAATGTATGCATGTGGAATGTGATGATGTTGTGACCTTGTTCTTTGTCTATCAAAAGGATCCTCCATAAGTGAGCTTGTTGATTCTATTGGTCTCAGATTGGTTTTGAAAATTAAGTGTCAACAGACTTAAAAAATCTCTAAGTTGATGCCGAGTATGATATAGATGCCGAGCTATAGTATGTGTTGAGCTAGAGATTCAATAGGTGCCAAGTAAACTTAAGATGTTGAGCAAGTTTCAAGTGCTGAGTCACTATAGGTGTCAAGTAAAGTCTAGATGTTGAGTCACTATAGGTGCCAAGTAAAGTATAGATGCCAAGCAAGACATAAATCCTATATGTGTCGAGCATCAGTAATCAGTAAGTGCCAAGTAACATAGAATCAACATATGAGTTTGTGCCTTCAAAAACTTAGATGTAAACCATTTTTGAGCGGACTCAAGATGAATCTCAAAGGATCTAAAAGATAAGATCAAATCTATTACATTCCCTATGTAATCAACATGCAGCCAATCAGAAAAATGGAGAAAACATGCAACCAATAGGAAAAGTGTAAAGATTTGAGCAGGAAAAGATGGATGAATTTTGATCATAGATTCATCCCTATCCCTAAGTCTTTGAAGCTTTTAAAAGGAGGTCGATACCCCATAATTCAGTGAGAGATAGTCGAGAGAATAGTGTGGGAATGCATGAAAGAGTGCTAGCAAAGTTGTGAAGGAAGAAAAAGGGGTGTAAAGACTTAGAGGAAGAGCAACACTACATAATCTAGTTGATCAAAATAGAGTATTAGCAATACTATTAGAGAGTTATCAGATCAAGAAGGATCAGATTAGATTGAGCAGAACAAGGATTTGGAATCAACAATTGAAGATTGTAAGTCATCAGATCAAGTCATTCTACTATACTTTCTAACCATTGTATTAGGAGAATGGAAATCCTTTGATGATAGGTTTGTTTAGCAACCATATTGTAGATCCTTCATAGGGTTGTAAATCCTTTAACAGGGTAACATTCCAAGTGAGTGTTTGCAAATCCTTTAAATAGATCACTTTTACTAGAGTGTAAAGCCTTTAACAGGGTAGGCCTTTCATAGGGCAGACCATTGGAAGTGGTCAAACTTTGTAACTTTAACCAGCTACATAGTGCTATAGTGATAATTTGTGGGTGTCATCCCCACCCCAGTTTGACCTTCTCATTTTGGAGGGTTTTTGGGTGACCAAAATCTTGTGTTATCTATTTTCATGCATGTCTTTACTTTCATATTAAGAAAATATGTTAGATGCATGTGAATGATCTTAGTTAAAAGTTTTAGAAGTTAAAGTTTGTTACTTTTGATTCACCCCCCCTCTTAGAAGTAAATCTTCCCACTTGTAAATTCCAACAATTTGTATTAGAGCCTAGTTCTCACAGGGAGAAGCCTTACAAATTGGAGAAAAAGATCTGGAAATGGAAGTCTACAAACTTGGGAAGATCATAGAAAATTAGGTGATTGATATACAACTCATTCTAAATACTTTGGAAGAAGCCAGGGAAGAGTTGAGGAAATCCTTAAAGAAAAGAAGAGAGATTGCCATAGTTGAGAATGATACATAGTACAAGGAGATTGAAACCTCAAAAGTATTTGCAAATGGAGATTCCAAAGAGTTTGATGCAGAAATAGAAGACCTAATGGAGAAGAATAGATCTCAAGTAGAAGAAATCAGAACTCTCAAGCTTGAACAAGAATCACAAGTCATGATGCTTTGTGAAGTGACTGAACAAAAGAAAAGAGCCATTAAAGATAAGGCTATGATAGAAGAGGACAAGAGAAACCTTGCTAAAAGGTTGGAAGAAAAGTCAACTAAGCTTGCAAGAATTTCCAACATGCAGCTAGACACCCTAAGTCAAATGATGAATACACATCATGAGATAAATGTTAAGGAGTTTGAGATCTCCATACTAAAGATGCAAAATGAAAAGTTTAAAAATGATCTGTAAAGAGAGAAGGAGATTATAGAGAGCTTCAACAAACTCAATGAGGCTATCAAGTATTTTGAACAGCTATTGAAATCACCAAGAGCTAGCAATGATACTTTAGGACTAGGTTACACCAACACTGAAAAAGGAGAATCATCCAAGAATGTAGAAGAAAGAAGTGAAAAAGGTAAGAACACTAAACCTACTTGTCATTTTTTTGATAAAAAGAGACATACCTCTAATGTGTGCAGGAGCAAGAATGCCAATCAGCATGACAAACCTAAAACTATGGGTCACTATCACAACTGCAACAAGCAAGGACATCAAGTACATGACTACATGACTAGAACCATTAGAACACCAAGTTTTGAAAGTCATTGCTGCAATTGCAAAAAGTATGGACATAGAGCTTTTGAATGTAGATCAAAGCCTATGTGAACACCTAATTAGCTAGCAAGGTCAAACAATCATAGACATCACTACAATTGGGACTACAACACTAGGTATACGTATCACTATTGTTAAGAATATGAACACATCGCTAAAAATTGCATAAAAACACATTTTAGTGGAAACTACAATAGATGGTTGAGCCAAACCACATGTTTCAATTATTTAAAGACTAGTCATATCAGCACAAATTGTCCAACAAGGTCAAAGACACCCAACTTAGAGTTCAACAAAGGAAAGGAGAAGGCAGATGTTGAACACATTAGAGGAGAAATGAATAAGACATGGAAGAAGAAAGATGGAAGTAGTACATCTAATGAAGGGATCACTTCACCCAAAAGGTCAAGTGGTCACACTTCATCTAACTAAGAAAAAGAAGGCATGTGGGACTGATATAAAAAGCTTTATCATACATCAGTTCCAAGACAAGCAAGTACTGACAAGTAGAGATCAGTATGAATAGAGATGCAAAGTTAAAATTTTGAATTTTCACCAGTGTTATTGAGTTTCCTGTAGATACCGAGTAAAGATCTAGTACATGCCAAGTTATCTGCCTAAATTAGTAGAAGTTGAGTGGTTAGTTGCAACCGAGTTGGTAGTGGATGCCAAGCAAAGAGAAACTCTAGTTGAAGTTGAGTAAGGGAAACTCTAGTTTATGCTAAGTGGTGGAAAGACAATGGATGCTAAGTAAAGTCAAAATGCTTAAGAAGCTAAGTGGACAACTATAAATGCACTAAGCATTAAATGTTATGAAATAAGGGTATATGATCACATTTTGAATCATTTTTCACCATCGCAAGCAAAAGAGAAAATATGAAAAGGGAGATAAATGATTTTCAAGCAGAATTCCAAGCATTTGAGTAGATTTATATACAGATTCAACATAGTTTCATCAATTTTAGTGTATTTATACTAGTGTCGAGCTATGAAGTTTCAAATTTTCTTAATGTTTAAACCCTAGATAGAAGAAATGACATCTAGTTCTAGAAAACCTCAAGAGAAAGAGCTATTTGAACTCCAATTAGTGTGAAATGAAGTTAAGCAACCTGATTTTTGACGTATCCATGAAGTTTCCTATGAAAATGATCCAGCTGGAGCCCTATCTATAATTCCTCCTAAGGTAGTAATGGTGCAAGATGTTAGGAGATGTTATAACTACAAGATGGGAGCCATTGGAGATATGGAGATTAAGGAAGCATATGATAAATTGTGTGAGAATGGAGTCTTAAAGGAAGAATTCCAAATTGTTGAGAGGAAGGGCTTAACCCATGCCCTAGAATTTCTTACTATTTTCAAAACTAAATGGATCAAAATTGTGTTGAGTAGGATTCATGATGGTAGTTTGTGGTTAGAAGATGGACCAATTAAGATATCAAAGAGGAATTTTCATAGGGTAATAAGGTATCCAACCCTAGATCAACCCAAAACCCTAAGGAGTGACTCTAAGAAAGCTATTGAAAAGAATAAAGGAGCCAAATGGAACAAGAGAGGAATGACTATAGATACTATCAAGGATCCTCTTATTGATTTTGTTGTCAGAGTCATATCCCACAAGTTTTATCAATCTAGCAGACTCAACAATGTACCATGCATTGTAGTAGATGTTGGCTACAAACTTGTTAAAAAGGATCATACCTAGGAACTAGCTGAACTGCAACTACAACAAATCAATGAAAATCATGGAGCTATAAGAAGAATTAAGGGAGCACAATGTAAATTTGATGCAATTTTGATTTGTATATTTTTCTATGTACAAAATGAATTCCCATCCTTTAGAAAGGTTAGCTAGAAAACAAATAGGACCATTGTAGCCCAAGTGAATGAATATATTGAACAAATGGGGGCAAATTTTGAGACATTAATGACTAGCTATTTTGAAGATTTCAAGAAATCCATGAAATAGAGACTGAGGATACCTGTTTCATTAGTGGAGTAGCATACAAATGACATTTTTTTCTTGTTGACATTGATTATACTTACATTCAATCAACCATACCAAGGGTTAGATGTCTTAGAGCTTTTGGTTATGAAATAAACATTGATGAGGCATCTATAGTAATTACAAAATTCTTAGTAGAGGAAGTAGATAAGAGTGCCCCACATTTTGGCACATATGATGTGGTGAGATCAAAGTTACATATGGAGTTGAAGACAACTTCTACACTTAAGAAAAAAGATAAATTAATAAAGAAGCTCAAGGCCAAATTTGGAGAGGGTATAACAGAGGCAAAGGAAGAAGATGATGAAGAGGAAGATGATGATGAAGAGGAATAGGGGCAAGGGAACCTAGCATTAACCCAAGACATGGGTGAAGATGATGAGAAAGAAGAAGGTACCGAGTAGGAAACACCTAAGGTAGAACCCAAGAAGAGGAAAGCACAAAAACAACCTGTTGCATAGCCAAAAGGCAAGAAGAAAACAACCAAGCCTAGCCCAAAAAAACCTACCAAAAGGGCAGATACAAGGGCTACAAGAAAGGTAGTTGTTGTCACTTAGGTTTGTACCCTTGTCCAGAGCCTATGTATGAGGACAACCTAATGAAACATGGAGACAACCTCCAAGTTGTGGGACTTGAACTGCAAGGTTGAGTCTCCGGAGAAGGCCGACTTCCTCTTACTATCAGGATGCACCTAACTACTCTTGGAGAGGAAAAGGGAGAAGGAGAGCATGAAAGAAAATCTACCTAATCTAATCTAAAGAGGTGATGCACCAAAATAGAGTGTTCGAACCAAACTCTGCCCATATATGCACTATTGAACCAGAATGAAACTAAGGATATACACATTCAGACTTGCTTTAATCTAATAATCACATGTAGATCAGAAAACCAAGATGAATGGCACAAGAAAGGAGAGATTCACTTATATTATTATTCATAGGCCAAGGAGATACAGTCATGCATATTATAGATCTCTACAAAACACCAGTAAGAGGCAAAGAATTCTTGCACTTTCATACCAATGGCTGAAGGAGATAAGATAGAAAATCATGTAGTTTAGAGGCACAGGGGAATTTACACTAGAATTATAGAGCAACAACAAAGAACAACTTAGAATGATCGACCTCTAAAAAATTCACAAAAATTGCCTTTATATTTCAGGCATAACTGAGATTTTCACTCCAAAACCATCCTGCAACCACCACCATCAAGGCTCTGCAAAGAACAATCATGGGGATTTGAGGAAATTTGATCTAAGTATAGCTTTAGGTACCACAAAATTTGACTGTTAACTAAAATAGGGCCTTGAGAAGACAGAGGCGGTGCCATTGATTGTCCTGATTAGGTAGATGGATCAACTTGGGGGGCGGTGGAGTGCTCTTCCTTGTCTTGCATTCATTTTGAGTGGTTGGAATTGATCATGAAGATTAGATTTGTGTAAAATCTCAATTTCTTATCATTTTTGGTGCATGAATCAACAGAGTCAGCGAGTCAGCCAAACTCTGCATCCAAAATGAGCCACGTGGGCCAACAACCTCCTTTTATTTTGCCACCTAGCGGGAGTCTTACATGGTTGACCACCTTTCTATTACTAACCGTGCCATCTTTTCAAACCTGACCGCGACAGTCACATTAACTACCAGCTGCTAACGATTACTACCTAGCATTACCTTCCTGGGTCTGCGAGGACATGTGTCCTCAAGTCGCTATCTCACTATGCATATCTTTTGAGCACCTTTCCATAGCAAGATAGAAAGGACCATCGATCTACCACCATCTAATAGCCCTAAAAGTACAATAAAATTTGTCAAGTAGCCCTACATTTTGTAGCTCACAAGGAAATAGGACCCACAATCCATGTGTCACTAGGTCACTAACTCGCTATACCTAAACAACGTGCATCTTCCCATAGTGAGTTAGTGAGGACCATAGATCCATGCTGATCTGATGATAGTGAAAGACTCACCATAATACCATGCTATCTCCTTAAAACCTCTAGGCCCACGAAACACCTCAACACACTTGGCATCCGACTCAGCTTGAACTGGTACCATCCCTATGGTTTCACAATATTTGGCCCCAACCTGCAATGAATTTCACGATGCCTTGCTATCTCGCTAACAGTGAGATGTATAGTTTTTTTGATAGCGAGGTAGCAAGTGCCGATGGCTTTATCCAAAGTTAGTGCCAAAGAAACAAATTAAACCACCTTTGCCAAATTGGGCTCGCTGATCCACATGGAAAACACTCGCTACCTCGCTATGGGTAATGCTCTTGTAGCTTTTCATAGCGATATAGCGCCTACCGTAGATTTCCCTTAGATCTGATGATGATTAATGAAATCGTACGACTGCACACTGAGCTGACTAGGTGGACCAATGAAAAATTGCCATCGTACTTATGACCCACCTGACAATTTCCACGAGGATGACTCGTAACACCACTTTGGAGAAGGGCGGGCCCATTATGTCATCTGTGCCACACGTCACAAAGGCGCTGTGTCGCTATGGTTAATTTTCTCGCAGCTTTCCATAGCAAGATAGCGCCCACCCTTGATTTCTTGAGATCTGATGGCGGGCAAGATGGATCTAACCTATTAGTGTACCAACCAATAGAAATTGGCCATGTGCCAACATGTCTGACAACCCTTGTTTATAGCCTGCCAAGTGAAGCAGGACCTACATGCCACACAGTCATACCTTAGCCAATGAAAAGATCGATCAATTGCCAACGTGTACCAAATTACATCACTGATGTCTGACGAGGCATACCTGGGACCCATCGAATTTCCAAATTTTGCCACAGGATCACTTTTCGTCTAGGTGCTATGTCGCTAACGGTGAGGAACAAAGATTTTTTGATAGCGCCATAGCGCCTACCGTTGACCTAAAAAAACCCTAATGCTGGAGAAACAATTAGGGAGAGGAGGACCCATCTGACATGCAAAAAAACCTCGCTATGTTGCTATGGAAAAGGATCGTACAACTTTCCATAGCGACATAGTGTCGACCATCGATTTTGCCTTGATCCGACGATCGCGAACTTGCGGGCCCGCAAAAATAAATCATAAGGTTTGATCATTTAACAAATTTTTGATATTTTTGGGATGTTTTAAAATAATATTAAACTGGGGAGGTGACCATTGGGTGGGCAAGTTTTTGAATTCAAATTTTGGCGGAGGCGCAAAAATAAGCAAGAGTAGCCAAGGAATAGGAGAAGAAGAAAGCTACAAAACAAGGAAGACCAATAGAGAAAAATAGGAGAAAATATCTGGTACCTCCAGAATTAGATGAGGAGAGGATAGAGTTAAATGACAATGAACAATTCAGATTGGTAAGTCACACTACAAAATCTGACTTGGAAAATATTTGTGACAATATTAGGGATAATGCAAACTTGTCAGGGCTAAAAGACATTTATTTTAATAAGATGACAAGAGAAGAGAAAAACATAGTGGAAGAGTCAATTTACACTATGATGGTCAAGTTCAAGACTACTCCACTTGAACTGGATAATACCATGCCCAAGGAGCTATACACCATTGATGAAAACAAATGGCATTATTGCTTAAACATGGAGAAATAAATAAGAGAGTCAACATAGGCTCGTGTAATGCCTGACCTCACTAAAGGTGAAATAAGCAAGGCAAGCAAGAAACATGGGAGAAAATTTGCACCCAAATACAAAGCCTTCAACATACTACAAAATAAGATTGAAGATGTTGTGAAGAGGTCCACACAAATGTGGAAATTGATTTATGGGCTGACTACAATAAAGGAAGGACAAGAAGATCCCTTTGAGGGAAGAAATAATGATGAAGAGGAAGAGGAAAATGAAAAGGAGGAAGAAGGAGAGAAAGAAAAGGAAGAAGTAACAATGGAGAAGGAAATATAGAAAGGTGATGAGACAACAACTGAGAAGTAGCAACAGAAATAGAGTGTCCAAGAAAAACAATTACTGCCACCTATTCCTCCACATGCTACACCTAAATTTGCAAAAACAATAATTGTGAAGGATGTTCCTAACACCTCTCGTCAGAACATCAACCCACTTACTGCAAAGGATCTCAAAAACATCCTTCACCAAAAAACATTACAAGCACAATTATGTACCAATCTAGTTCTGGTGAGTGTAGAGGAACTACAAAAGCCAGTAGCTGAGATAGCCAAGGAGAAAATGAATCCACAAGAACCACACCTTCATAAATTCCAACAACTACAAGTGGACAACCACAAGAGCAACAAGCACAAGATGCATCTACTAAGGTTGATTCCACAATGATAGTAACTTCAACTGCCGAGGAGCAAGCAAAGGAGAAAATAGGACAAAGGGATACCTCTACTCCTACATCACAGAGTCAAGGTGCACCTCCCCTGATCACTATAATTGATCAAGGCAAAATTGAAGAAGACAAGGAAGAGGAGAAGACCCCTAAGGAGAGAGAACAAGAGGCAATACAAATGTTGGTAAATTTTCCTACTACAAGGACTCCTACTAAGCAGCCGAGCACTAATGTAGTACCACTACAAATATTAGCACCAGGCTCAATTTCTACAAAGGTAGCAAGGGTACTTCACTATGAAGACCCTGCACTTGATGAAGAGATAGTCATACCAAGTTATGACTGTATCACCTATTTTAGTAGAGTGAAATGAATATTAATCTATAAAAAGCATTCTCAATACTAAAAACAAGTAAACACTTAAGATAGGACCAAAGAAGACAAAATTGAGGAAAGTAGACCAAAGATGATAAACTCCTCAAGTGCTTCTCATGATGATGAAGCTATGCCCCTGATGGATAGAAAATGTATGCTCATGATGTGCTCAAGCTCCAAGTGGATGAGTGATAATCAAATATGGGTGTGGATGAATGATTCAACAATGAAGGTATGGAGGGGTTTCAGCATTATGATGGTATTTTGGTAGTTTTTAGGCTCTCAAAATAGCATTATAAGTTTGCTTGAAAAGTCGATGATTTTAGTGAAGAAAGAGGCTTCTATTTATAGGCCAAGGGGTAGAGGGATGGATGGTCAGGATGCAAGGATGGTAAGATGGTGAGGGAGGGTCAAGATGCACTCAAAGGGGAGCACATGGATTGGGCTTGTTTGGAGCCAATAGGGAAGTGACACATGTCACAGGATGATTGGATCTGAGAGGATAGGATAAGGGTTGGTCAAAGGAGTAATGAGAGAGGTTTAGCCATAAAGAAGGATGGTTGAGCCATAAATAGAGATGGTTGGGTCATAAATAGAGATGGTTGGGTCATAAATAGAGATGGTGAGGAGGAGGATGAGATTGTTGACTTTGGCTTGGGTTAGCAAGTCTTAACCCTTGCTTAAGTTGTGCACATGATTAGAAGAGGGATTAGGATTAGCTCAGGAGTTGACTAACCTTGTTTAGGGAATGTGACAAGTTTAGGGGGGGGAGATTAGGATCAAAGATAAGGATTGACATCTTCTAGAAGAGTCTAGGCTTTGGATGAGGATGAAGACTTTCTTAGAAGAGTCTAAAATTTCTTAGGATGAGGATAAATAAGGTTTTTAGGAAATAAATAAAGTTTTATTTATTTCAAGGGTTTTGGTTGAGGAGATATTTATTAAAATATTTTTAATAAACACGAGGATTAATATTTAATCTTAATTAAATATTTTGAGTTGGGATTAGGGTTAGGAAATGATGGGATTAGCCTTTAATCAAAATTAAAAAAGGATTAGAAGATTCTGAAAGAGGTTAGTGGTCTTAAGGAAATTGGCCAAGTTTTGGGCAAAAAATAAATAAATAATTTGTTTTGAGATTTTTGGTCAATTTATTAATTAAATAATTAATAAATAAGGAAATAATGTTTAAATAAGATTTAAACATTTTTGGGAGGGATTCCTTAATCAAATATTTTTAATTAAGATAAAGGGATTTAATAGTATTAAAATAAATAAATAAAATAATTAATTAATTAATTAATAAATGATGATGTCATCAGGGAATTTTTTTCAAAAAATAAAAATACTTTATTTTCTAAAGGATTTTTAGGTGTCTACAATGACTATAAAACAATGAACATAACATAGATCAATGAAGTGCAAGATGCACTAGAGAAGAAGAAGGAGCAAGAAATACTCTAAAATGAGTATATGCAGACGCAAACACTAATTGAAATCAAAGACATCTTTCTTGATGCATTTAGCTTGCCAATACCTGATGATACAAAGCCCATCATGGAGCAACTATCCAACATAGTGGACTAGGTATAAAATGAAGACTTAGACACTAATGTCAAATTACTTGAATGGTCTAAAAAGAAGTTTCAGATGAAGGTAAATGAGAAAATATATGGTGAAATAGCACTTTCTCAAGTTGAATTGGCTAAGAAGGTAGAAAAGGTGAAAGCAGTAAAAGGAACCTCAAAGTATCTAGCATGCAACTACCAAAGGATCTAGCTCAAAGTGAGAAGCATTTTGCAACAATGTTTCATACTCAAAAGGAATTAGCTGTACTCATAGTAGATGAGGCTAATACCAAGGCTAAATTAATATAGATCCAATCTACAATCACCCCACACATGGATGTTTTGCATAAAGAAATGGCCTATGTAGAGAATGTTTTGAAGAAAGATCCAAATCTTTCTACATTGGAAGGCCTGGTACACCTTGCAACAAAGACAACCATCCAACTTAAAGCACTGGAAATTGCATTAGACAATTGGGATGCTTCTCTAAAGATTATCATGGAGGTAAATAAATCTTTTTTGGCTAAATATTCAATAAATTCATAGAACCCTTTGACATAAGTGTCAAAAAAGGGGGAGATAATAAGATATGGGGGAGATATAATAATTGGGAAAGATAATAAATGAGATCCAAAGGAGGAGATATACCCAAAGCAGGAGATAGTTAATAAAATTTTGAGTTTTGAGGAGCGATAAGGAAATAAAGCCAAAAGGATACAAAAACTACAAGGAAGATGTGTGAAAGGGGGAGCAGAAAAGAGTAGACACGACAAAGATAAAGAGTATCAGAAACATCAACATGAGACAAATATAGCATAAAGAATTTTGGATACAGAAATGGCACATTAGCTCAGGGGGACTTACAAGTTTTTGAGGTATATAGTCTTCTACAAAATTTTGAACAAGTTTTTGAAGTTTTGTACATATGCCAAACAAGATGTGTATTATACTCATAGAGATCAGATTCATAATGTTTAGTTAAGTGTTTTTTGACACTCATGTCAAAGGGGGAGATTGTTGGTCTTAGATTGGTTTTGAAAATTGAGTGTCAACACACTTAACCAATCTCTAAGTTGATGTCAAGTATGATATAGATGCCGAGCTACATTATGTGCCAAGCTAGAGATTCAATAGGTGCCGAGCAAGTTTCAAGTGCCGAGTCACTATAGATGCTGAGTCACTATAGGTGTAGAGTAAAGTATAGATGCTGAGTCACTATAGGTGCCGAGTAAAGTATAGATGCCAAGCATAATAGAAATCCTATATGTGCTGAGCATCAGTAAACAATAAGTGCCAAGTAACACAGAATCAACATATGAGTTTGTGCCTTCAAAAACTTAGATGTAAATCATTTTTGAGCCAACTCAAGATGAATCTTGAAGGATCTAAAAGATAAGATCAAATCTATTACATTCCCTATGTAATCAACATATATCCAATCATAAAAAATGGAGAAAGCATGCAACCAATAGGAAAAGTGTAAATATTTGAGTAGGAAAATATGGATGAATATCGATTATAGATTCATACCTAACCCTAAGTCTTTAAAGCCTTTAAAAGGAGGTTAATACCCCATAATTAAATGAGAGAGAGTCGAGAGAATAGTGTGGGAATTCATGAAAGAATGCTAGTGAAGTTGTGAAGGAAGAAAAAGGGGGTGTAAAGACTTAGAGGAAGAGTAGCACTGTATAATCTAGTTGATCAGAATAGAGTATCAGTAATACAAGCAGATAGTATTAGATCAGGAAGAATTAGATCAGATTGAGTAGAAAAAGGATCTGGAATTAGCAATTGAAGATTGTAAGTCATCAGATCAAGTCATTCTACTATACTTTCTAACCATTGTATTAGGAGAATGGAAATACTATGATGATAGGTTGGTTTATTAGCCATATTGTAGATCCTTAACAAGTTTGTAAATCCTTTAATAGGGTAACATTCCAAGTGAGTGCTTCTAAATCCTTTAGATAGGTCACTTTTAACAGAGTGTAAAGCCTTTAACAAGGCAGACCATTGAAAGTGGTCAAAATTTATAACCTTAACTAGTTACATATTGTTGCAGTGATAATTTGTGGGTGTCATCCCCACCCTAGTTTTACCTTCTCATTTTGCAAGGTTTATGGGTGACCAAAATCTTGTGTCATCTATTTTCATGCATGTCTTTACTTTCATGTTAAGTGGATATGTTAGATGCATGTGAATGTTCTTAATTAAAAGTTTTAGAGGTTAAAGTTTGTTACATTTGATTCACCCCCCTTCTTAGAAGTAAATCTTCCCACTTGTAAATTCCAATAGAATCACTATCATTGTTGTCACTATCAGTTTCCACAATGCATGAGGTATGGAGAGGATTAGAGGATAAGTTAGGTGAACTTTCCTCAGAGTGAACATTCCTCTCTATGAATATCTCATGAGTCTCGGGATCCATAAGTTTATATGCCTTAAAAATTTCTTCATATCCAATGAAAGTACAAGGCCTTAGTGGTGGTGCCTTGCATTCCCTTGAAGATATGTGTGTCCATGTTGGACAACCAAAAACTCTAAAGTGTTTCACAATTGGTTTTCTTTTGCACCATGCCTCAAAAGGAGTCATTCCATCTAAGACATAATGAAGAGACCTATTAAGGATGTGATTGGAACTACTTATAGCTTTTACCTCAAGTGATGGGTCAAGAGACTTAGCTTGAATCATACAACTTGCCATTGAATTAAGAGTTCTAATGCTCATTGCTGCAACACTTGTCTTTTGTGGACTAAATGGTATAGGATTTTGAAGATCAATACCCTCAAGCTTACAAAAGTCTTTAAGTCTTGAGTTTACATATCTATTTTCATTATCCATACTAAGAACCTTGATGACTTTACTTGATTACTTCTCAAAATTACTCCTTAAGGATAGAAACTTATCAAACACTTCATTCTTGTGATCAAGAAAGTAGACCCATGTGTAGCGTGAAAAGTCATCAATGAAAGTGAGAACATAGTGATCCTTGCCAACTAATGTCACTAAAAAAGGGCCTGCTAGAACAATGTAAACCAACTCAAGAACAAATGATGCTCTCCAAGACTTCCCTTTGTCAAACTTCTCTTCTAGATGCATATCAATTGAACAAGTTGAACATTCATCCATAGAAAATTTGATTGTAGGTAGAACTTTGACCATATTTTTTTAGCTAAGCTAATGAAGATAGCGGAAGGCAAGATGTCCACACCACTTGTACCATAATTTACTTTGTGATTATGAATGTGTCAAGAAGGCATGTGAAGGATACTTAGGCACAAAGTGGGAGAAAGAATAAAGCCTTATGCCATGATTAACTTTAACCATTGCAACCATTGAATCATCCTTAAGATTTTGCACCATTACTAAATCAGGAAGGAACTTAACTTTATTTTCACCTCCATAATGATTAGTTTGGTAAATTGAAACAAGATTAATGCTAAGGTTAGGAACATAGAGACCATCTTTGAACTCTCCATGTTCCATCTCAACTTGTCCTTTCCCTTCAATTTCCACTTGTGTATCATTTCCTACAAAGATGTGAGGTACCTTAGATTGCTCCAATGAAGAAAAGTGTCCTTTGGAAGAACCCATATAATGCAAGACACCTAAGTCAAGAATCCATTCCCTTGAAGAACTTGAACTTGCCATAAATGCTTGCCCTTTTCCCTCTGAAGTGGATGGATTTGAATCCTTGGAAGCATTTGGCACTTTAGTTTTGTTCTTCCTCAGTAAGTTTTCCAACTCATCTAATCTCTTAGTCTTGCAATGATGCTGATCATGATGTGGTTTTTTGCAATATGCACAAAATATTTTATCCTTCTTATTATTATTTCCCTTCTTTTTGGAAGAAGAATTGCCTTTTTGTGAGGAGGAAGATTGTTGTGTCTCTGATTATGATTTTGGCTTTCACTAATTTTTTTTTGTTGTTGGTGAAACTTTTATCACCTTAATTTGTTTGGTTCTCATTAGTAGCCACCAAGGCCTTTGATTTTGATGATTTGAGAATTTTAATATCTATCAACTTGGATTGTTCCAACATCAACATTTATGCAAATGCATCAAATCAAGGCTTAGTGAAGGCACTTCCCATGGTCAACTTGTGAGTTTTGTAACTCAAAACAAAAGATGCATACCCTGAAGGTAGCCTCTTCAAGATGAAATGAATCAATCTATCATCCTTCATAAGATTACCACAATCCTTAAGTAGTGCTCTCAACTCATTGGCTTTGTTGACATAGTCTTGAATTGTATCAAAATTCTTAGGATCCAAGAGAAGTAGATCATCCTTAATTTGGAATCCCTTTTCCTCATCCACCTTACCATACAACCCATCAAGTTTTGTCCCAAATGCCCTTGTCATCCTTAAAGATAGAAATGTGGAAGAAGAGATCTCTACGAACACAACTCCTAATAATTCCTAAAGCCTAGTTATCTTTAATTTTCCATTCAAGTTGTGTATCAACATTAGTGGGTTTTACAATTGTACCATCAACATATAGATTAAAACGTTTTTCCATTAGTCTACTCCATACAATATCTTTCCATGTAGTATAATTGTGTGAAGTTAAAAGTGGAGTCTTAGGTGAACCCATGATGCAAAAAATTAAGAGAGAAAGAGACACACAAGAACATGAGACACCCCCCCAAATTAATCAATCAAAGAACAAACCCCCCCCCCCCCCCCCCCCCCCCCCAAAAGTAATGCTTGTGGCACTTTATGTGTAGTGCATTTACAATTTGCCACTTGTCAAAATAGACAAAAGTGGACTTCTAATCTTGATGGTTACAACAGAAAAGATGAAGCTATAGTAGACTCAAGTGCATAAGACACTAGATATCTCAAGGATCTAAACAAGTATAAGTGCTAAAATAGGCCAAAAATGACCAAATGTTGAAAGTACAATATCTACTTGCAATTTTTTCAAACTAATATCAGATATGGAAAGTAGACAAAAAATTATGCACTTAAAAAAAATGGCACTTGAAAATGTCTTCATATGAGCCTGAACAAAGCCTCTGAAGTTGCAAAAAGGAGGATTGCTCATGAAAAGTCACCAAAATCTCTCAAATTTTCAAAATCTACTCACCAAAACTAAAAAGCAATTGCACCAATGAAATATTTAGGAAATTCTACCCAAAATTTAAAAAATTGTGCCTGATTTGGAATCCAGACGAGTGATTTATGGCCTTCTAAAGTTAGACTACCAAATAAAAAATCAATATGGTGAGGGGTCCAATTTTCAAGAAATTGATGACATCAATAAACTATAAAGCTAAAATTGATATTTTGGGTCCCATCAAGGCAAACCAAAACATAAACCCTATGACACTCTGATGCAGGAGCATCCAGAGGTATAAGGGCAATCCTGTATCACCCAAAAAAATGTACTTAGACTTAGTTTCTATTTCATGTCTTTACATTTTTGGATACCCATTTGGTTCAAATAAAGTTTCCAACTCTCACAGTTCAACTATCAGTGTGCTAGAAAATCCCAAAAAAATAGGAGCATGCAATTTGGCCATCATTTTGGTGACCTAGAAGGTGTGAATTGGCCAGATGAATGTAAATGTGATTTAGAGCATTCCAAAAAAAGAATCAGGTCAAAAGGCCCCATGGTTTGAAAGTTATTGCAATTTTTTGAGTTTTGGAGACCTCCTAAGAATGCTTCAAAGTCAGGTTAGGGGCATTAAATGACCTCAAAAAGGGTCAAAAAATGGGGGACAAGCAAAGCTTGTCCATAGGGCTATAGAGAACTTTGAGAGCTTTCCAAAAATGTAAATGATTCGTCAATCAGAGCTACGGTTCAAAAGTTATGCCTCCCGAAAGTTTGGGTACCATTTTTGGATTCTTCTAGATTTGCACCAACTTCTAACGCAGCTTCTGGAACCTTCTATTTGGTCGGTGGATGCCTACTAGCACTTTCTAGAATGTACTCCTAGTCCTTAACCCTCTGGGGTCTATTTAAGGAGATTTCTGGCATTGTAAAAGGCAGTTCAGAGTGGAGTTTGAGAGGAGGTACTGAAAGGAGAAATTATCTCCAGATTTATGCTATTGTAAGCCCTTAGGGCAGGTTTTGAAGTTTATTTTCTCTGTACTGAATGTAGTAGCTTATTTTTCAGTTAATACAATTTCCCCTTTCTGTTCTGTCCATTTTGTTCTTGGGTTGTGTCCCCATCACACTCCAATATATGTCAAATTCAATGGCTTTAGTAACTGCAAAAAATGCAACATTTTAATGAAAATGTTACCAACTCAAAAATATGTCTTGGTAAGGAAGCCACAGATGACTAGATTAGATGTGAATGCTCCCTAGGATGAACTGGTGGTACACATAAATAGGTGGAGCTTGTGCTTTTTGTGAGTGATAGATTATAGACCTACGCTAAGCCAATATCACAAAGTATTCAAATTGTAATGCCAATGCCAAAGATCTCAAATCTCAGAGGGTAAAATTGTGTTGATTAGATTGGAGGGAATATCACATGAAGTTCAATATCACTATCCTTGTACTCAAATTGTGTGAGGAGACTAGAATACCACTTGGATTGTCAATGTTGTAGACTAGCCTAGATTATAGTGCCAATTCTGATCAAATGCATATGTCAGGTTGATGTATAGATCGCTATGGATTTGATTGAGCTCGGGGAATGATCAAGGTTGGAAGTCACTGCAAGAGATCATGGAAAAGTGCTCGCATGTAGATTTGAATATTTGTGATGACTTTCACCTTCTGTGTACACTAACTAATATTTTGTTGGTTAGACTGTCTACTGACATGGTACGATTAAGATCATATCAACACTAGGATCTTGTACTCAGGAATTGGAGAATGACTATGTGATTATGCCTATCAATTTGAGAATGCATCTATTAGTATGCCTAAGGTGAGAAGGGTCCTTTGTAATGTTCAATGCATAGATCTATTATAGATCAAACCTTCTTATTGATGTCGCCACCAATGGAAGATCGGATCTTGCCAAAAATTGGTAATTTTTCTTCACTATACAACTTGCATGAGAGGTTAATTGGGCTTGATAGTGGCACGTGTATCCAAATATGATGTCTAGCTTGAGTTACACCCAATTCAAAAAATATGGGTTACTATACTGTAGCTTGCAATAAGGCCCACATAATAGTATGCTTGATGTGAGAATGAACAAGTTTGAGAATGATCACAGATCATGCATCACCTTGGGCATGTGGAGCAATAGAGACTAGGATCACAATTGTGCGATTAAACCCATAGACCAAAGTCATTCCAAATGATGTTGACCTTCGACTATAGATTCGAACAAAGATGAAGAGTACTTCTTCCAAAGTATTTTTCCATACTCTTTTCATAATAAAATACCTCAAAAGGCTTTGAAATAATAGAGATTCAAAAATATGCACCAAATAATGCCAAATTTCTAAATCTTCAAATAATGGAATATATGCAGATTTGAGAAAAATAATTAAAAATAGTTTTTTAAATTTAAAAAAACCACAAAATTTGTACTACATCTTGCAAGCTCACTGCGAAGAAGATCAAATGTAATCCTTCAAATGGGAAAATTAGGCTTCCAAGTCTAATTTGCAAAAAGATTTGCCTAAAATTTGATTTTTCCCCAACATAGGAAAATTTATAGTCAAAATTTATGGGAACAACCACTTAGATGCAATGGTGAGGTCAGATCTTTCTCAAGATGCTCCCAATAATTATGGATATTCCAGATCTAAATCACGACCCTACACAAAATGAAGCTCTCCAATGGCTATGCAATGAAGCTCTCATGGTTTTGATACCATGTAAGAATTTTCCTAAGGAAATAATTCAATGCCAAGATCAAGAAGCTTAGTAGATAGCACAAAAGAGACAAATAGTAATCAAATGAGAATCTCAATAATGATCAAAATGCTAATGGATCTCAGATGAATACACAATAGAAGTGCCTATATATAAAGATAGCTAGGATGACTAGGAGTTAGCAAAGAGATAATCATCACAACTAAGCACATGTCCACCAAGACTAGATTATCCTCCATTATGCATGAATGTGCATGAAATAATGAGAGGATAAGAATACAAAGGTGTATCTTGTAAAGATATGTAGTAGACAACATGTGCTCAATTGGAGTGCAAACAATTGTGTTGTCTACATGATAACTCATGTGAATATGCAAACTCCTAGGTGTCTAAATGACAACTAATATGCTAATGCATCAACCTAAGTAAACTTAAGTAAAGTGTAAATAGAAAATACATATTTACACCAACAAGTTTAATATTATTCTTTTTTGTCTAGTAGATGGATTTTATATGGAAAACAGATGTATTGATGATATCTTTAGATCGATTTCAGATCATAAAGGGATATAGAAATACTGAGTTAATTCTTGAAAAAGTAGTCCAAGTTTGTGGTCTTAGGCCATATAATTTAGAAGAACTTAAAATATTATTATTATCTATAATAAATCTTTGTTTGACATCTTTCCCTTAATCATGGTTATTGTGGAAATATAGTGACTTAGAAATGTTCTACAATCACATAAGCCTATAATTTCTCTAAATATTATGTATGGTTCAAATGTAAATTTGGTTGTACTAGAATATTCTTTATGAAAAAAATATTAATTTGTGGTTGGCACAAAAAATTGTGAAGTAATCTATGAGTAGCTATAGCCAAAGCCAGTACCAAACTGGAATTTGGAGTACAAATAATGAAAGATCATCTAATTTTATGATTTAGCAATATGCCAAGAGCTGAGCAACATTCAATCTGCTTCTTTTGGGACTATGTTCCTTACCATTTTCTTTACCATTTTTCCAAGTTTGATGACTTACATGATTCAATTGTGGTTGAGTAATTGACATGGTAACAATTTTATTATTGTGGGTTTAAATGTACTTTTAATTCTATCTAGAGACTAAAAATCATCTATAATGAAAGGCTACCATTGTTAAGAGTATTTTGGTGGAAGGCTACATAATTAAAAGAAACTATTCATTAAAGACATTATGTAGATAATAGGTATTATATTCCATGTATTGAAAAAAAGTTGTTCATTAAAGACTTTAGTTCTATTCTTTGTATCATCTTGATCTTCATGGAGGTGTTATGTCAAATGGTTAGCATAATTGGCTCATATCTTGTTTCATATCTTAGATTATAAAAATTTCATTCCATTCCAAATAAAAAGGCATGGATGAGTACTTGCAACATACTAGTCAACAATAAGTATGAGTTTGTCATTTTTCATTTTAGGTTGCAATTTTCATCTCAAATGTATATGACTTGATACATAATCTCAATTTTTGGTAAGTGTGTTTTACCTGGCATTATGTCAAATAGGACACTATACTTTTGATAACATAGTTGGAATTTGAGGTAGATGTTGTAGAGAAATGGACAGTAACACTGGGTTTGAAAAGTATGCAATAATAAAATTTTGAGAATTTCCACACATTTTAATTTTGAAAGATAATATTTGGGATCAATTGTGCTCTTTATTATTTACCTAACAAATATTGTGAATTTGAGTATTTTTTCAAATTATTGGAGAGTTTCTTCTTAGGTTGGAATTGATTATCGACTGTTGCCTTCTAGAATGCTTATTGATTTTGAATAATAACTATCCTATAGTATTTATATAGGAAGTATTTTGAACGAATGGAGAACCAAAGTAAGCTTGCTACTCAATAGCAACATAGGCAATATGGGTTCTATTGTTTCTCTATCTAAAAACTGTGACATAATGATGATTGATTGTAATTCCTTCAAAATGTATGGAATCATGTATGATAACAAACCCCTTTTATAGATTTCTAATCAACTATACATAACAAAAATAAAAAATAGACTAATACTTCTTAAGTAGGAGTGGTCTTTAACTTGTTTGCCACCATTCTCAGGAAAATTTATTTGCAATCATTAAGATAAACCAATATATTAATATCTTTATTTTCAATATTACATCTTTATTCAAAATTTTAACTATTTTTTTCTTTTTAATCTTATAAGACTATGATTTGAAAGAATATTTTCTTCTTCTTCTATGAATCAACTAATTAGTCACATATTTAATAATAGAACCAATGAAAAATAAAAAGAAAATAAAAGTATAAAGTAAATTTATAGTGTTTTGTGGAGAAGAAATTTTAATGATGGTTTTTGTCTTTATAGTCTAAAAAAGATAATTAAAATCTCATGATTCAATAGTCATTGTTAAATAATCAAATATATGAAGCTTAGAAATATGCCATATTTAGAATAGAGCACTAATAAGAAATATTAGTTTTTCCATACTTATAATTGGCATTTTAGAAACAATGAGAACGTCAAGGTGAAACTTTATTTGAAAGTATGAGAGCCACACCATTCAAATAAACTATGAGATTAGAGGGAGACACAAAATTGGACAGAATGAAATTAGAAGGAGAAACAAAAATTGGATAGAGGGAATATGAAGAATAGGGTTTAAGGGAAAAAGGGAGTACTATTCTTTAGCTTCTTCAATTATATAATAATCTAGCTACCAAAAACCTGAATTTATCTTTGTAGGAGTGTTGGTAAACATATTTGTCCCTTGAAAAATGATGTAATTTAGCCCAATGGAGTGTATGTGGAAAACTATTCCCAATAGTTGGATAGGCCCTTGATATGTGGTCTTCCTCTTCATTTAGAGAGGCAACTCTGTCAAAAGATGTAATTTTGAGTTTGAAAAGGATTAAAGGGAAAACAAGTAATAAGATTTGCAAGACTTCACTCTTTTCTCAAAGAATATACATTCTTCTTACAATAACTCATGCTGATAAAGATTTAAACTTTTCTTTCTATATCATAGGTACAATTTCAAGATACTAAGAAAAAGTACTCGATCACATAAAATGGATTATTAATTGAGTAATTTCCTTTACAAAAGAGACAACATATAATGTTATATCTTTCTACGATGACAATAACTAATGATAATTTGAACAACTGAAGATATTGAAACTACTTTCAAATTGACTTGGTTCTTAATACGTGAAGCAATACTACTTTAATAATAAAGTTGTCCTCTCAATTCTCAAGGTTCCAAAAAAAGTCCTTTACAAAGCCAAACTGATTCCTTATATAGACCTAGGGTTAATAACTTCTCCTATGTGGTTAATAAATACCTCCCAAGTACATGATTTTGGTGAGGTTAATTAACCTTACAGATATCAAACTATACAAGGAAAACACCTACAAACACAACTCAAGCCAAAGTTCACTAAAAGAGCCTATAATGTATATCTAACCTTTAAAACTTCTTATCACTAAAATCCATCTATCAAGACATGATAGATTTATTCTTGAAAGCCCTATAGGCATCAAGTATTGTTGTTATCAATTTTTAATTTAGAATAAACACATTTTCCATCCTTAGTTTAACTATAAAGTGCTTATCCTAGATCTCTAACTCTTGTTGATATGTCAAAATGTTGCAATCTTCTAGAGTGATAGAGACTAGACTGAGCTTCATCATAGTTTTAACATCTAACACTCGATTCTCTATATCTGAATGAATCTCAACACTGAAAGAATCAATAAGAATTTGGAAATCAATGTGTTGAAGATAATTTACTTCTTCCCCACCTATAATAATTGAGACAAATTCATCTGAGAATTTTTCTTTCACCCATTCACATGAAGTTGACAATTTTTCAAATTTAGTGATTCCCTTGCTGATGTTTATCATTTTCTAGATAATGATCTTAATCCACATATGCACCTAGTTCTCACTTGGATCAACAATAACCTTTCCAAGAATCAAAGTGTTCACATCTACCTTTCACATATCTTGCAGTTCATTAGCTACTTCTTGCCAAGAAGCTTTCTATTCCTTGCTAATATTAAGTTCTTTAGATATATCTTCTACTTTTGAGACGATCTTACCACATATTTCTTTTCCCCCATTTATGAATTTAGAAGCATCTTCTATCATTGTATTTACCCATGCTTCTATCATCATACTAGGATACTTTTTATTATTTACTTTATCTACCACAACATGATCAAGAATACCTTTAGGAATAGCAATAATTGGTGAAGTAATTATTGCCTTGGCATTAGAAGAGTTTTTAATTGAGTTAATATATGATACCAACATTTACACCTTCTCTTTGAGATGATTCTTTGACTTCTTTTCTTTCCTTTCTAGTTATAATATTTGCACTATAGACAACTCAAAGGTCTAAATTTTGTACTAGATTGGCCAAGATCAACTTTTCTTAGAGTGAAATATGACTCTAAGGCTTCTTTGACATTCTTCTTTGTAGTGGGCCTTGTTTCCACACATAGATTCCCTAAAGTTTTATCAATGGCCAATCTAGACATGACTTTAGTCTTCACTTTGGGAGGATTTTGAAGAAAACTAGAGACCACATCAAATGGAGGTGGGATCATTTGAACAACCCTCTTCTTCTTTTGAAGGCTTGTTTATAGCCATGAAGGTGTAGGAGCTTGAAATGATACTTGTTTATCATTTTCTTGATTTTCAATGATCACCATTAAATCTTTAGTGTTAGGTAACTAGTTATCTATCTATATGATATCTATCAACAATATCTCAGGAGGAGAGAAGTTTTGAGGAGAAACTACTATTTTAGGTGAATAAACAACAAAGACATGTTGTCCAACAACTTGAGGGGGTTTTTGAACATTCTCATTGGGTCTATTTTCTTCCTAATTCACCTTGTTAGCTTTAACTTTTGGTTTTGTCCTTCTTCTTTTGACTGTAAACTCAACTTCACATGCTTTAGATAAGATGACCGACTGATTTGGATCTTTGTCATCACCATTAACACCTATATCCAATTGCTACATTTTCTCATTTTAAGTCTTGTTAGGTGCTATTTGAGATGAGTCTCCTTGATTGTTACTTCTTCTAGTAGGATGACCTCCTTTATTCTAAGCTCTAGTAGCTATGTTCTCTACCCTAATTTTTCTCACTCATTCCCTCTTTCTTTTAATGACATAGGTAGTTCTCTCCTTCAAGTTTTTCAATTCTTGAATAGACCAATAAATTGGTGGAAGCTTTAAAAATTCAATCTTATCATAGTAGAAAAGATCGAATAATGAACCTTTGTCATCATCTAGATCTCTTACATCTATATCCACTTTGAAGTCTATTACTTTCTTTATAGTAAGCTGCATCTATTCTCACTTCCTTACTTCAAAATCACTTTCATAGTCTTCCAAAAATTCTCTAGAGCCAAAAGTGACAAAGGTCAACAGTTAGTTTTAACTCATTGATCACATAGCCTTTACTTTCATAAGGAAATCATATAGTGTAAGGATATAAATTGATCTTGGCAATGGATCTCTCTATGTTCCTTGCATCTGTTGTAGTATCACACTCATAATGTTTAATGCCAAAAGGAAAGGATATCTCACATGCACTCCTATTCTTTTAGAGCTTATTAATTTGACTAATTTTCCTGCACATCTTGATGAACACTGATTTATCATCAAAAATTATAGGTAGCATGAGGTGATATCCATCAAAAGGAGCTGGCCTTATATAAGTGAACTTCAACAACTCTATGAAGTCACATTCATGCATTTGAATGACCATTGCTACTTTTGATGAAATATTGAGTCCCATATTTATTTGAAGTTCCCTTACAATCAACATGTGAATGCATCGTTCACTCTCCTAAAATGGTGCATGCTACTTTCATATCACAGTTGAGGAAGATAATTGTAAATGATAGCTACATCATTCTCCATACCATGTCTATTAATCTTAGGCCAACTTTTAGTGCTTGCAATAGCATAGAAGAGATAATAAGTCATGTAGAAATAATCATTAGCTTGGAGTTGTATGAGTTGTCTATGCATAGAATCACTCCTAAGCTCTTCCCAATCGATGTGTTTCTCTCCTTCATAGATTATGTTGATGAACAAGAACATCCAACCTTCAAACTCATGTGAATCTTAAAGTTCCATTATCCTACTTAGAAGGATTAGTACCATATTCACCACATCTTCCTTTAGCGATGATATGTGGATGGACTTTTCTAATTAAGATTTTCCCTTTCTTGGTTGTGAAATAAGTAGTTTGATTTGAAATAAAATAATCCCTTCACTTTATTTTATCTATGTTGGCAATTTGGCTTTGGTAGGAAACCAAAAAGAAATGGCGATAGAAACATGATCAGATAGACAATCATTTTATTATTAGTTATGATGACTTGTTTGGTATTTGGGTGATAAGCTTTCATATATTCCAATACTAGATCTAGTCATTATGTTGATATACAATGACCTCTAGATTGAGCTATTCTACTTTCCAATATCTTCCCAGCTAAGGGGTTTGGTCGTCACTTTCAAGAGATGACCAAAAATCTTGTAGACTAATGCTTCCTAAGATTGTATCAGCAATATTGGGAAGCAAATTTTTTCAAAATGGGAGTATAATCAGGCCTTTGATATTTATACTTCATTATATACTTACTATTCTCTTCTTTGATTATTTTGAATACCTTTGATTTCCACACTTCCTATGATCAATTCATGAGTTGAATCAATATTTTGTCAACATTCTATCAGTTGATATGTTTATCAAGGGGATTTTTCTATTTTGAAAATGTTTTTTCACTCTGAATAAAAGTGGTGAGTTGTGTCTTCATTCATAAATATTTGGAACATTTTTTCAAATGATTCTCATGCATGGTTGCATTTGAAATATACTTCTTTGATTGAGATGTTTCTTTACTTGAACCAAATTTTATGGCAAGGAGTTGTTAATAGTGTATGCAATCTTTAAATTGTTATGCTAATCAAAACTTGTACCCATTTTCTACTCTAGTTAAATTTTCAACATTTGGTCCATGTGAAGGTGGCAATAAAAGTATTTTTTCCTCTGATTAGTTTTTAATGTGCCACAAGTTGAAGTGAATCTTATATTATGATGCAACTCTCAAGACTTTGAATCTACTATACTGAATGCTCTATCATTTCTCATGAATTCTCTTCAATTCATATTACACCTAACAAGTTCCTTTGTCTTTGTCTATGCTTATGCTAGGGAGTTAATCAAGTCAACATTTGTTATCAAAATGACTGCTTCTTATGCATGGGAACAAAGACTTGGATGAATGGCGTGTTATAGGTTAGAAGTTGGGTAATCCATCATGTAGATTAGCATGAGTGATATGTGTGGATTATCAATTTTCATACAATCATATAATCCACCTTCACTTGATTATTGATAAAAACTGTGGACTGGGCATGACACTTGGGTTACCATAGGTCTTTTCTCAAAACTTTGAAGTCTTGATCATATTGCAAACTTCAATTTTTTAAACCTTTGTCAACTTGGGCAGAGAGGTTAATAACCTAACTTGAAACACATGTTTTGGATTCCAATCATAACCTTGTTTATTTTAGAGCTTAAGGTTAATGGTACGAAACACATTTTTAAGAAGGTTATCTTAACTCATTTTCAAATGAGAGGTTAATATTTTGCATAAAAACACACATAGTTTGAACCCCAAACCTTAACCTTTTAAAAGGTTAATGGTTAATGATGTGGATGAAAAACATGTGTTTCAGTGCATTCCATTAACCTTAGATATCTCAAGATTTGAGCATTGGAAATAAAAAATTCAAAGTGCTGGGTGGAGCTGAAGGCAAACTGGATGCAACAAGATCATAAAATTGTTAAAAGAACAATTGATAATTGGTCCTTGTAAAGCTTGAAATTTGATACATTTGAGCTCATTTTGACTCACAATCAAGGTGAAGTATCCACAATTTGGTAGGTACAATAAACATGGTAACAAGGAGAAAAGGAAAAAATCTACTTCTGGAAAACTTCTTTATCTATCAACCAAGAGATTGAGTTATCTATGAAAGTGAATGAATATAATGTAAAATAAATTAGGAGTTCTAGTTTATAAAATATAATTTATAATTTAAAACATCAAACATTTATATCATTCTAAATTCATAATCACTATTTTATCAAGAGTTATAGTTTATAAAATAAAAATTTATAATTAAAAAAATTATAAATGTATACCATTTTTAAATTCATAATCACTTTTTTATCAAGAGTTATAGTTTATAAAATAAAATTTATAATTTAAAAAATTAGAAATGTATATCATTTTTAAATTCAATTATGTAGACTTCTCTAATATTAATATTTGTTAACCCCATTCAATGATCTATCATCATATTAGCAGATAAGCAAAAGAGATAAAAATAAATAAATAAATTTAACAAAATGTTTAACTTTTACTCTTACATCATTTAAAAATTAAGAATTATTAGTAGCGATAAACTTTAACCACCATAAATTACATATATTGTTAAAAGCAAGTTGAGTATTTGAATAGTATTATCATGAAACAACATAAGGGGCAATTCAAAGTTTCTCAAGTTCATTAACGAGCAACCTCACATAATGAAAAACTGACCAGATGATGTTCATAATGACATTCACTTGACCCTCTATTCATGGAGGATGCAATTGATATACAATTTCATGAAGAAGCTTCTATTTTTTGCAACTCTTCTTTAAGTGTTTAACATAAGTTTAGGATTCCACGCCTTTCCTTTATTAACACTAGCAAAAAATTCTAATTAAATATAGGTACATGTTAAAACCACTCACATATAGGCACACATCAATAGATAAACATTAATAAATTACATGGCCATCATCACACAAACAATCTATACCAATGCTTCACACTTAGAAGCTCTTCAATCTTCATTCCCTATAAAATAAAAGAATTTATCCATGGTATACACACCTTCTCTTTAGTTAAATGACAAATAATAAATCTTAAAATATAAAATCTCAAATAGGGACCATTTAGACCTGCAAGATGATTTTACTAGAATACAATAGCACTACTATAGTTACACATTAAAAATGACTTAAAAATAGAAATGGACAAACAAACTCATTTAATAGCTACTGCAAAGTCAAGGTTCCACATGAAAGATTGATGTTTTTAGTTCTATTTTTGCTAATCACCCATGACTTGTCATATGTAAATGCCTATTCATTTCACATATGGTACTGATGTTCCAAACAAACCAACTACAAAGAACAAACTTTTCCATGCTACTGCCATTATTGTTGCTATTTCAGCAGAGACAAAATGCTCGAACTCAAACACCTGCATTGAAACATTTAGAGTGGAGAAATTCACCAAAATAGTTTGCATCTAGTTGTAACAATAATCAAGGGTTCTTCCTACTGGAAAAGCCATCTTGCCATTGGATTTGTGCCCAACCTCTGACTTGAGTTGGAAAACCCTTGATGTTGTGGAACCACATTAAACACAACAAAAAGAAAATATTTGTCCAACATGCACAATGCTAAATGAAGGAAGAAAAACACTTGTCCAATATGCACAATGCCATTAAAATTCTACAAAAGACACATTCCAAAGGAATGGAATTCCCTACAACCCTTTTTTTAGGCTAATTTTTTGAGAGCAAAAATACAAAAGACTACCAAGACTATGGACTAGCACCAATGGAAAATGAGAAATTAAATTCAAAATTTCATTTTAATAAAAACCAATCTAGCAACTTTAAGATAAAAGGAATGCTTTGTCAATTTCGTATTTTTCAAAACAACCACTAGTACAAACTGTTAGAGTAATTATTTGTTTGCACTTATTAATTAAATCACTTTGATTTAATTAATTAAGTTGCCTATTAATCTAGTTTTCTTAAGCTATCTTGTAGGTACATATAATTATTATTTTATTAATTATATTGTGCAACCCTAGCTTTTTTAGGCTTTAGGTTACCCTTTTCGGGTTTCCATCTCCTTTATAAGGATTGATCTCTTTGTATTTTTTATTATGAAGATCCGTTGAATAATATTTTCTTCATTTGAGTTTTTCAGATCAAACCCTTGCCTCTTTTTGTCTTTTTCTTCTCCGTGACAGGTTTTCTACATGCAGGTTCTCTTGGGCTTCATAGATTTTTTGTGCGCTTTTGCTCAAATCCTACATGGTATCAAAGCCAGATTTGCTGTAGCTTGTTCGATGTTTCAAGAAAAAGGGAGAACAAGGGTTTGGCAGATCAGATTTGGTGTTTTTTCGAGCTTTTTCTGAGAAAATAGTGGGGTCACTAATTTTCAAACCAATTTGAGGCCAAAAAAACCTCACGGATGGATTCAAAACGCGTCAAAACCGTCATTTTGATATAAAATTTGTCCAATTTGGACAACATTGATCTAGGAGGCAAATTTGTTTTGTCTGATAGGCTTGTACGACCATTGGCACGCAGATTGAGGTGGAAAATAAAAAAAATTGCAAAAAAATATAAAAAAGTGGCACTTTTTGCCATGATAGTTTAAAAAATTGCATGCGATCACCGAGACCGCTAGCGATTAGCGGTAACCACTTGCGATAAATCGTCGGTGGTCTGTTGACCGTGGTGGCTCTCGATAACTGCTGCCAGTTTGCAACCTCCGTTGCTAGTGGCGTTGCCCGCCCACCACCGTGGCTACCAGTGGCTCTGCCACCTTCCTCAGCTCCGCCTCCACCCAAGTGGTGGCACTTTTTTTTTGTGAAGTTTTTAAATTTTTTTATTAAAAAAAATAATTTTTCATGCATTTCGGAGGCCCTGGTGGTTTTTTCTCCGTAACTTGAGCATACAGATGTATTTTTTCGATCCAAAAAATGCGTTAGAAAGCTAGTTCCAAGACGAAGATGATGGTATAGGTGTTTTTTTTTTTGATGCAATTTGGTTGCCTATTTTGGTAGTCAAAGCTAGATGTTCTGTGCTCCTTCCAGTGATGCTAGTTGTTATTCCAGATTCTATCCCAAGCACATCCTATTCAATCTTTTGCGTTTTAGCATTTTGGTGGATATCCTGTTTGTTTCAGGTCTAGGGATCGATTTTGTTGCTTTAGATACTTCATTTTGGGCTCTACCTTCTATTGTTTCAGGCTTATGTTTTTTTTAATCATTGTTGATTTTCATTGTAAGCATCTTTATGCAATGCACTAAGATAAAGTGCCACTCTTTTGTTTCGGGATCCTTTTCATCATTATGATTCGTTGTACTCGCACTATTTTATAAAGTGCCATGGGGGGATAGTTGTTTGCCACTTATAGGCCCTCTTTCTCTTTTGCCTCATGCAGTGTTGATGACACATGCCTTTATTGGTGTCTGTACTCCTCTCGATGTGTTTGGTTCCTGTGTTATAAGAGATTCTTTAGCCCACCTTTTTAGCTACTTGTCACCTCACCTGCATTAAGGGGGGGTTATATTGTTATTCTATGCTTCTTTGGTTGATGGTTTGTTGGTGTGAGCTATGTATTTAGTACTTGATCCTACATACTAGGCGATTGTAGTGGCTGGCTACCTATGCATTTTGGTGAGATGGATCATCTACCATATAGACACACTCGATTTTTGCCTTCTACTTCCATGGAGGTTCTACAGATCAACTTTTTGACAGAGTTTTGCGGTTCTTCATGCTTCAGTGATTCTCTTCTGATCTCTCTTTGTTCCTTCTTCTGAAACATTCTTTGCTATCTCTTTTTGGAGTAGGGTTTTTCCCATATGGTTTTTTCTATTTCTCCTCTTTATAGAGATTTTTTTGTGATTGGGTACCTGATCAGGCCTTGTTGCCGGGACCCAATTTTCTTGCTTTCATAGCTGTGCCAGGTTAGCTTACCTCTTGAGCTTCGCTTAAGGGGGGGTTGTTAGAGTAATTATTTTTTTGCACTTATTAATTAAATCACTTTGATTTAATTAATTAAGTTTCCTATTACTCTAGTTTTCTTAAGCTATCTTGTAGGTACATATAATTAATATTTTATTAATTATATTGTGCAACCCTAGCTTTTTTAGGCTTTAGGTTACCCTTTTCGAGTTTCGATCTCCTTTATAAGGATTTATCTCTTTGTATTTTTTATTATGAAGATCCATTGAATAATATTTTCTTCATCTGAGTTTTTTAGATCAAACCCTTGCCTCTTCTTGTCTTTTTCTTCTTTGTGATAGGTTTTCTACATGCAGGTTTTCTTGGGTTTCGTGGATTTGTTGTGCGCTTTTGCTCAAATCCTACACAAACTAGATGATCGATAACTATAGTCTTCACCTATTTATAGGTGGGACTAATAATAATGAACATGAATATTATGGATATTACAATAAGATTAGGAAGATGGTGATAAGTATTTTTAAATTCTACTTTAGGGTCTTGTAATGCTTGGAGTCAAGACATGGTGTCTTGTAATATTTGATTAGGAAGTATTTTGAATGAATGGGGATCTAGAGTAAGTTTTTTGCTCAATAGAAATAATGGTAGTATGGATTATGTTGTTTCTCTATCTAAAAACTATAACATGATGATTATTGATTGTAGTTCCTTCAAAATGTATGTAATCATGTATGATAACAACTCTAATAAATGGATTTCCAATCAACTATAGATAACAAAAATAAGGAATAGGCTAATAGTTCTTAAGTAGGGGCCATATTTAACTTGTTCATTTTACTACCACCATTCTCTATCAAATTGCTACTATTATTATCCAAAAAAATTATTTGCAAGAGTTAAGATAAACCGATATATTAATATCTTTGTTCCACTATGATATCTTTATTAAAATCTAAAGTAATAAATTTTTTATTTATTTTACAAGCCTACATTCTATTTGAATAATTTTTAATTTATATAATACATTGATTTCCTTGAGTACAATTTGAAAGTAGACTTATTTTTTTGTGAATTAACTAATTACTCACGTATGTAAAAATAGAATCAATGAAAAATAATAATGAACATGAACATTATGGACATTACAATAACATTAGGAAGACAATGATAAGTATTGTTAAATTCCACTTTAGTGTCTTGTAATGGTTGGAGTTGAGACATGGTGTCTTGCAATATTTATTTAGGAAGTATTTTGAATGAATGGGGAACTAGAGGAAGCATTCTACTCAATAGCAATAGAGGTAGTATGGGTTCTATTGGTTTTCTATGTAAAAATTGTGACATAATGATGATTGAATGTAGTTCCTTCAAAATGTATGGTATCATGTATGATAACAAACTTGATAAATGGATTTCCAATCAACTATACATAACAAAAATAAAGGACATGCTAACACTTCTTAAGTAGGAGCCATTTTTAACTTGTTCATTTTACTACCACCATTCTAAATAAATTGGTACTATTGTTATTCAAAAAATTTATTTGCAAAAGCTAAGATAGACCAATATATTAATATCTTTATTTGTGATATGATATCTTTATTCAAATAAATATACTAATGTATTTTTTTAATCTTACAAGCCTACATTCTATTTGAAGAACTTTTTATTTATCTAATACATTGATTTCCTTGAGTACAATTTGAACGTAGATTTATTTTTCTAGGAATGAACTAATTACTCACATATTTAAAAATAGAATCAGTAAAAAATAAAAATGAACATGAACATTATGGAAATTACAATAACATTAGGAAGATGATAATAAGTATTGTTAAATTCCACTATAGTGTCTTCTAAAGCTTGGTGTCGAGACATGGTTTCCCCTATGGACTGCATCTTTTCCATGGTTGACCATTAAAGTAAGGCCTTAATCATGTAGCGGTTATGTTCAATGTTGTTAATAGAGCACCCATAGAGCAACACTTTTTTCAATCATGAAGGCAATTCATTATTCCCTATCAAATGATTTACCGAAGAATGTAACAAGAAGAGTAAGGGAAGCCAAAAATACCACACACTATTTGAACAAAATGTAGGTGCAATTATTTTTCCAATGTGAGGGTTTTCCAAGCGGCTAGCAAAAATCTTATGAAAACCTATCTTTCAGTGCCTCTCATTTTGGCCAGCACTCCGATATTCTTAGCAAACATTTACTTGCCCTCTATATTCACCATTATCATACCCACGTTTCTACTACATTTTTTTTAGTTGAGTTAGCTTGGATAGATATTTTTCCATATGTGATTATTTAGTAAATGATTATTTTCCTAGATAATTTGTTAGGGTAGTGACCAATTTAAGAAGCAACTAGAAACCAATTTTTTTATCAGTTGTTGGGTTATTTTAATTTCAAATATTGATTGAGAATCAATTTTGGTTGTTGGGTTGTTTTAATCTCAAACATTGATTGAGAATCAATCTTGGTCATTAGTTTTCCAATAGGAGTAGTATAAAAGGGGTTTAGGGGGAATTTGGAGGATACAAGTTTAAGAAGCATTTATAGTATTAGCAAATAAATTTATAGTGAGAGAAAATAGTCTTGTAGTGTTAGCAAGGGCATAGTCGTAGCATTGGGGGAATATCAATAGGAAAAATTGAGGAGTTGTTAGAGTTCTACGAATAAGAGGCAAGAAATTTTTATCTCTTGATTGACTAAAGTTTAATGTAATCCCTCATTTATAGAACTAGTTTTCCCTTAGGGGTTTTTCCAGGGACAATTTGTCTGAAAATAATGTGTCATTAGTGTTGCAATATTTTTTCCTTATTTTTTATTGATGAAGTTGCAATTGTGTTATTTTATGATATTAGTTATGAATTAATTTTTTGGCAATTAAAGAATCTTTTAAGATGGGAGATTAATAATCTATGATTGCAATAGTAAATTTTACATGATATAAGAGCAATGTTGATGGTAGAAAATATTTTCTCCAGGAAAGAAATTTAGAGTTTATAAAACCTAGTTTAATCTGTTTAGATTTATTACTGAATTAATCCCTTGAGATAGCTTCAACTAGTTTGAGAGATCAGGACAAGTCAGATGGTGCCTCAAATTTTGGTGTTTGGAAGGCCAAACTTTCTATATTATTGGAAGAGAATGGCATCAAGGATTATGTTACCAGTATTGTAGTTGTACATATAAATGCAACACAACTTGCAACATACAAGAAGGAAAATGCTAATGTGAGGAGGATAATCCTTGATGGTGTTAAGGATTATATTGCTCTACATTTATAACTAGATATATCAAAGAAAATGTGGGATGCCATTTTGAATCTATACTAGGATGCTACCACCAATAGGAAGATGATTCTTAGAGAGAATTTGAAGAATACCAAGATGAATGAGGGGGAAGTTGTCACAAGTTACCACACTAGTATTAAACATCTCAAGGATGAGTTAGCAACCATTAGAGAACTCCTAGTGATGATGAGCTTGTAAAAATATCCCTCAATGGGTTTACTAAGTAGTGGAGTGTCTTTGTTCAAGTTGTCAACAGACAAGACACCTTATCAAGTTGGGATCAACTATGGAGTGATTTCACTCAAGAAGAGTTTAGACTAAGTCTTGTCAATGGGGCCAAAAAGAGTCAGAAAAGTGACGTGGAATAGGAAAAAATTTCCCTAGAGGGAAAAGGGAAAGAAAATAAGGGATTCAACAAGGGATTGAATTCACAAAGTAAGAAGAACTTGTTTAAGATCAAGTGCTTTTGTTGTCATGAGTATGGTCACTATGTCAATGATTTCCCATAAATGAATAAGGGAAAGAAGTAGGTGCCAACTTCAACAAATGCATAAGAGCTTTCTTCTAGACTAGAAGATGAATTTGCACTCATAGCTTCTATGATTAGCTCAATCTCATAGTGTGTCTCGCATATAGATAGTGGGGCATTATTTCATATGACAAGAGTTGGAGAGTACTTCTCTAGTTATAAGGAGAAGAAAACCAACATCTAGATTTCTGTGGGAAACTTGTCCAAACTCAATTTAGTTGGGAAAGGGAATACTCAATTTATGAAGGAGAATGGAAATATAACTCCACTTCATGATGTGTTGTATGTGCTAGACATTAATATGAATCTAGTTTCCATATCAGTCCTTTAAGATAAGGGGTATAATGTTGATGCAGGAGCATCCTGGGTGTAAGACCAATCTTGCATCAATAAAAAATATTTTATTTTAGTTGTTTGAATAAGAGGCTTTATACTTAGTAAGTTAGTGAATACAAGCTGCGGATGTCCAAATTTTAGAGGTGGATGTTCATCTTGGATACATCAACCTACCAGTTGAGGTTTAGTGCCATATTATGTGCATTCATGGATTTATTGTCGATTTTTGGTTTGCAATTTTGGTATATAAACTTCAGCCTCATTTTTGGAGGCCTAAAAGTACTTGGATAAGGCCTAAAAATTTGATAGATGGGCGCATGCATAGATCCAAGCCTAAAGCTGAGGTTTCCAAAAAGTGCTTATAATAGCCAATCAGAGAAATGGTTCAAGAGTTATGGCCTCCCTAAGTTGGTCTGACCAAAACTTCCAAAGTAAATGTCAAAAATATATTTGGCTATATTTTTATTGAAATGAGATTGTTTTGAAGTGTAGAACCTATAACGGAATAATCATGATTTTGTTAATGATGTCAAACCTGCTACTTTCTAGTGAGACAATTTTTTTTTCTTTTGAATGCTATCATTTGGTTGATTGATGAAGAGGATTTGAAAAGAGGAGATAACAAGAGAACCTAGAGAAAGGTTGAGTTATTTGATGTAGAAAGCACTAAGACCAAGTAAGAATTGATACTATAGTGTATTTTTTATCTACTTAAAGTTTGTAATGAAAGATTACTTAAGAAAAGACTAGAAGAAGATTAAGTAAGAGAAGTATCTACCAAACCTTGCCAAGAAAATAGTGCAAGCTGAGCAAAAAATAGTAGAATTTGAGTGAAAATCAAGAGGTGCTAAGCAAAGATGAAAAATAGTACAAGCTAAGTGAATGTTAGTATATACCAAGTAAAGTTTAGTTGGTGCTGAACATTAGTAAGCTTTAGTGTTTTCCAAGTGAACTAGTATTGGCTGAGTGATAGAACAATATAGATGTTGAGTGATAATAAACAATGTTAAATCAAAGATTTGACAAATCTAAGATGACTAATTTGATTTCTTAAATTATGTAAAGTGTGTGAAAGATGAATATGATGAGTTGGTGGCACAAAATTCAAGGTAAACCATTTTGAGGTTAATTCAAAAAGATTGTAGAGGAAGTTTCTAGAGGAGCTTAAATGGAAAAGTGGGTAGATTCTTTGAATTTTACCTAACCCTAAAATGGACAATTGTGGTTAAGCAAAAAAAAAATATAAATTCTCTATTTATAGAGATAGCTGGCTAGAGGAAAAAATTATCATTTTCTAGAACCTAAGGAAGACAATAAGTCTAGGGTGTTGCTTCATCTAGTGGCCAAAAAGAAGAGACTATAGTTGGCATACAAAGCAAGAAGGATTAATGGGATGAATGCTTGAAGAGTGAACAATCTATTAGAGCTAAAGAGTATAAATGGAGGAGTGAACTAGAGATATATAATCTGCAAGTGAGTTGTAATATTTTAGTAGATTAAGTCCTACTATTGCTTTCTAACAACTATACCAATGTGGATAAAATCCTTTGGATTAAGGTTGACTTAATAATCATTTGTAAATCCTTTAATCGAGTGAAATTCCAATAAAATGTTCTAAAGTCCTCTAATAAATATCACTCCTAATAAGATGATTGAAATCCTTTAATCATGTCACATTTAAAAGTGTGTATTGTAACCTTTAATAGGGTTGGCCTTTCATAAGGCATCACTTCAGAAGAGTGAAATTGGGTACCATGTGACTGGTATTTTTTCCCAAATTGGGTTTCCACATAAAATCCTTATGTCAAATTTTGTGAATGTGCTTATGGCATTTCATGTTTAGATTTTTACAAAGTTATTTTGACCTAGGACAATAACCTACCAAGTTAAGGTATTGTATGATCTAATGGATCCATGCATGTTATGGTTTTATGGATATGGATATGTTAAGCACTAAAATTTTTTATTTGTACATCTGGACCTAGGATATCTAATTCAACCCCCCTTAGTTATTCTAAAGAATTCCAACATTTTTATGGTGTGCCACCCCTATGTATTAAGTTTGGGTTTCTAGAACCTTCCCAGGCAGCTTAAAATTGCCTATTTAAGAAATGCCTGAAGATCTTCTAGGATAACTCTTGGTGATAGTTTGTAGGTTTTTCATGCAGATTACCATAATGAAGGTGCCCATGTATGTTAGCATATTGTAATTCTAAATTCTATAATTCTGTATTTGTAGTGATAATAAGAAGCCCATATTTTGTTCTCACAAATTGCTATTATTTCTTTGTTTCTATTATGTGTTTATGGTATTAAGGGGATCACTCTTCTTCAAGTGGTATTAGAGCTAGAGTTCCTAAGTGCCTGTATAGACCATCAACTATGAGGGAGTCTACACTAGGACCATGGTTTGAGCTGAGCATCTAGAAAGATCACCAATTGTGAGGAAATTTATACTAGGGTTTCGGTGGAAGCACGAAGATGTCTCCACAAAGAGAGCATGGTGGGAGAACTGTAGGTGTTACACCTAAGGGTTTTAGAGATCTCTAGAGGGAAATAAAAGAATTTAAATAAAAAATGCACAAAGGAATGCATCTTACCAAGGTGGTGACAAAAATGAGGATGACAGGGAAGAAGGAAATGCTGATCAAGCAGTAGAAGATGAAGTTTTGAGCCCAAATGAGGAAAAGCTTTTTGAGGCCATTTTTAAGATTAGAAAAAGACCTAAGTTTGATGTTCCCACATTTTTGGGAATTGTAACCTAGAGGAGTTGATTAATTGGATCAATGAATTGGAAGAGTATTTTGAATATGAAGATATTGAGGATCCTAATGGGGTCAAGTTTGCAAAGCCAAAACTAAAGGGACATGCAAAGATTTGGTAGTAGGCGATCCAATTGGAGTGAAATAGAAGAGGAAAATACAAAATCACTAGATGGGATCAAATGATAGACATACTGAAGTGATAATTCATTCCCATAAATTATGAGCTTGATTTTTTGAAGAAGATACAAGGGTTGAAGCAGATGAGACGATCGATTCAGGAGTGTATTGAGGAGTTCTATCAAGCTCCCATTAGAACTAACCATGCTAAAGATGACAAGGAGAAAGTTACATGTTATATTAATGGGTTAAGGCCAAACATTTAGAATGAGATGAGTCTAGTTTGAATGACTACTATTGAGGAGGTGTACCAATTTTCCCTAAGAGTTGAGGAGAAGCTAAGAAAACATTTTGATAACAAGAGTAGTGGAAGAGGTCATGGTGAAATTTCTGGTGGATCGTCTTATGGAGGTTGAAATTATGATCAAAAGAACAAGGATGAGGTTAGTAGTAGAAGGTAGAACTAGAGGGGGAAAAATTCTAATAATTTCCACAATCAAAATAATATAGATTAGATAGGAAGTGGAAGAGGAAAAGGATCTAGAAGAGGGGGTAACCATGGAAAATGTTTTCACTACAAAGAAGAAGTGTATAGAGAATTTGAGTGTTCCTAGCACCAAGGAAGAATAGACCAGAGAGTAGAAGGCTAGGATAGAGTTGCACATGTTTATGAAGATGCTAGATCAGTACATTTTGAAGATGCAAAAAGAGGAGAAGTCCTAGTTAACAAAAGAGTTCTGCTAAGTGGTTAGAATGAACTTGATCAAAGAAGTAGATTGGTTTGCACAAGGTGCATATGTGAAGATAAGTGTTGTGATGTGATAATTAATGGTGGAAGTACTAACAATCTGGTTTCATAAATGATGGTCACAAATTTGAAGCTAAAGAGGAAGAAACACTTGCGTCCATACTGTATTGCTTGGGTACATGATGACCACAAGGTCATGGTTAGTGAGAAATTCTTACTAAAATTCAAGATTGAAGATACTAGGATGAGGTTTTGTGTGATATCATATGTATGCACATATGTCATAGGTTGCTGGGTAGGCTATGGTAGTTTGACAGGTATGTTTTCCATGATGGGCAAGCAAATACCTACACTTTAACTGATGGGGAGTTTCTTCTTCTTAGAGTATTTTTCTCTACCTATGATAATTCCTAGCCTTCTTAGAGTATTTTTCTCTACCTATGATAATTCCTAGCCTTCTTAGGGTCTCTTATCTAACCCTAACCTAGAGTATTCTCTCATAATCCCCTTCCACCAAGAAACTCTCCTATCAATTCAAGTCTCACTCCTCTAACTCCAAAACCCCAACTATGCACCTTTTTGGCTTATCATGCCAAAACCCCACCAAATGCTACCAGTAAGGCAAAACCAAGCTTAGGAATTTATATTGAGGTTCTTAACACATTTCAGGTCATTCTACACCATCTTGTTAGGTTTTACACACCCACAACCTATTCTTGTTCTATTTGTCCTTGTAGCCCTACGAGCCCCTACTAGCCCTCCTAGAAACATGGATTCCTCTATAAATCATAAAATCTCTTAACAATACCTATTGATTTCTACTATAAATTTTTTCATATTTACATGAACTTAAGGATTTTCTAGGTCTTAGGTCCTCAAAGTGTCCACACAGTACTATTCCAAAAAACCCTACTTTTAAGGGTTTCTATGTAAATGACAATAACTTCACTTCTAAAAAAAGTAAAAATTCACTCCAAACTCTATCCTCTAGTTAAAAGTCACTAAAAAATCCCTTCCATCATTTCCCAATCATGATTAGCACACACCAATCCAGTTTTCCCTTCATTTCTCTCCTGCAAGCATATTTGTGCCTTGCCAAGCTTCTACTAGCTTGCCTAGGGCTTGCTTGCAAAAATAGAAAATAGTCTTGCAATAATATAAAATATACATTCAAATAATATACATAGGCTGTTACTTTATTCCCAAATGACATAGCTTTTCAAGTTCTAGCCATTTTTGTGTGACCTTGCCAAATCTGACCAGCAGGAACAATGAAACTAAATAATATTGTAAACCTAATAATATGTATGATAACTGTGGGAACTCAAGTTCTAGCCATTTTTGTGTGACCTTGCCAAATCTGACCAGCAGGAACAATGAAACTAAATAATATTGTAAACCTAATAATATGTATGATAATGATAAAAAAAAGATTATAAATAGTGATTAAATGACTTCAATAAACTATTCCATAAAAAATAGTAAACAAATCAATTAATTTCTTTAAATATATCCTTCAAAAACCACATTTTTTTGGTAATAACTACTCCTTTCATCAACTGTCCATACAATGGCATAACCAATCCCTTATAAGGATTTATATTCTATTTAAATAGCCTTCCACAAATACCTTTACTAGTAGGTCTAATTCTAGGTTCAAATTATGCCTTTTCACCGAAATGCAAAAAATTGTCATTGCAATTTTGCAAAAATGCAAAGTTGTTAATGAGCAACTTTGACAATTTTTGCCAATTTGGCATTTGAGCCCTCCAAACTTGTCTAGTTTGGTTTCAACCCTTATAAAATGATCATAGAACATATAATTAACCTTCTTAAATGCTTATTTATCACTCTATGGAATTTTCCCACATTTTCCCCCTTTGGAGCAATTTCTGCATTTCTAGGCTTATCAGGATCCAATTACCAAAATCATGACTCAACCCTAGTTCCTACTTATCCACACCTTCTAAACACACCATGGGACTTCATCCCTAGTAATTATTCATAAAATTTTTGGCTATACCATTTATAAGAAAAAATTTCTATAGGGATTTTCCATTCTCCAAGGTGCTCCTGCACCATACTCCCCCTACAAGAAGAAGACTAATGTACCTATGGTGAGAGGAACTCCTTGCTGATGCCATGATTATTGAAGTCACTCTCATAAATAAAATTTTCCTCTTCTTTAGTGGTATCCTTCCATTTGAGCAGATTTTCTTTTTAATCATTGTTCCTTGTACTCTTCTTCACCCTAGAGTCCAATATTTTCTCCACTCGTGGTTGCTTCCTTTGACGTACTTGAAAGTCTGATATTTCTTTGTGTAGCTCTATCTAATATCATATGTCATCAATAACTAGACCCTTGTAAGGTATCAAATCCTTAACATTGAGGATGAGAGAGATGAACATGTCTTCTGGCAAGTCAATTTTGTAGGCATTGGAACCATGCTTCTCTAGCACCTTGCATGGTCCAATTCTCTTCATTTGTAATTTGTTTGGGATGCCTTTCTATAGTCTATATTTATTCAAATAGACCATGACCAAATCACCCTACTTGGAATTTTAGTTCTCTTCTCCCTTCATCCTTATTTTCCTTTAACCTTTGATTTGCCTCCATCAAGGTCTTCTTAACCTATTCATGTATCTCCTTCATGGACTAAACAAAATCATTTGCATGGACACTGATGGTGTCATGTATTGGTAGTTCTCTCAAGTCCATTATGCCCCTTGGATGTGACCCATACATTATTTGGAAATGACTTGATCCAATTATTCTTTTCTTGCTATCATTATAGGCATACCCTAAGGAATGACTTGTTCCCAACTCTACCCATATTATTTAGTAATACACCTTAAGAGATTTCCTAAGACCTTGTTAATGATCTCTGTATACCCATCTATTTGGGGATGGTAGGAAGAACCATAAGCCAAGTTTGTACCCAATCTCTTCCATAGGAATTTCCAAAAATGCCCCATAAAATTGACATCTCTGTTAGCTATAATAATCATTGGTAGCCCATGAATTTTGACCACCTCTTTAAAGAATATATTAGCTATATTACTAGCATCATGTGTTATTTTATAGGGTATGAAATGGCTCATCTTGGTGAATGTGTCAACTACCACAAACACATTTTCTAGCCTTGACTTTGTCCTAGGTAATCCCACTATGAAATCCATGCTTATACACTCCCAAGGCCTATTAGGAATGGGTAGTGGTTGATAAAGTCCTACATTGGATGAGGTTCCCTTTGCCTTCTAACATATACCACATTGTTCTACATATCTCCTCACATCTGTTTGCATCTTGGGCCAATAGTAAAACCTTTCTACTAGGTCTAGGGTCTTGTTAAGGCCAAAATGCCCACTCATGCTTCCATTGTATTTTTCCTAAATAAGATTATCCCTCATGTATTGGCTTGGGATACACGATTGCTGACCCTTAAACAATAAATCATTCTGCGATGTATATTTGGAAAACTAGCTATGGAAATGGTTCTCCAAATTAGTACATACCTTGTATGCCTATGATACATTAGTTTCTTCATCATACAAATCATTGAATCCATCAATACCAACACTCTACAAATTGACCTCTTAGATAGTTAGCAATCTTGTTCTCAAAGCATTTGCCACCTTGTTGTTTGTGCCCTTCTTGTGTTTGATAGTAAAAGTGTAGGACTACAAGAATTCCATCCATCTTTATGTATCTTAGGCTAAGCTTCTCTTTTGAGTTCATAAAACTTAATGCTTGGTTGTTAGTATAGAAAAAAAACTCCTTAGGTAGTAAGTAATGCCTCTATTTATTAAGGGCTTGGACTAAGACATATAGCTCCAAGTCATATGCTAAATAGCTTGTTTTAGATTCATTAAGACTCTCACTAAAAAATGCCACAAGACTTTCCTCTTGGCTTAATATTTCCCCAACTACTATGTTACTAGCATCGCACTCTACCACAAACGGTTTCTCAAAATTTGGCAAGACCAATAATAGTTGGGTTTCCACCTCCTTCTTTAGCCTAAAAAAACTATCATCTATAGCCTTGGTCCATGTGAACTTTGTTTTCATGCCTCCCTTGATGGTATCATTCATAGGTGCACAAATTTCACTAAACCTCCTCACAAAATTCCTATAGAACTGTGCTAGGCCATGGAAACTTTTAACCTTAGTAGAAAATCAAGGAGTAGGCCAACTCAAGATTGCCTCTACCTTACTCATATCCATTTTTAGAATTCCTTGGGAAACTACAAAACCCAAGTATAATAGCTCTTCTTTCATGAATTCATTCTTCTCAAGGTTCACTGTTAGCTTCTCCTCTTGGAGTTTCCTCAACACCATTTCTAAGTGTTTCATGTTCTCCTCTTTTGTCTTACTGAAGATGAGGATGTCATCTAGGTACATAGCTACAAACACTCCTATATAATCCTTTAAGACTTCATTCACAAATCTCATGAAGGTGATTCATGCATTGGTAAGAACAAATGGCATTACTAAGTACTCATAGAGACCCTCAATAGTTTTAAATGTAGACTTCCACTCATCACCCTCCTTCATCCTTATTTGGTAATAGCCACTCTTAAGATCAATTTTAGAAAAGTATCTAGCTCCACTAAGACATTCCATTAAATCCTCTATCCTAGGAATAGGGAATATATATCTAATTATGATTCTATTTATTTCATGGGAGTTTTCATGCATTCTTCACTTACCTCCCTTTTTAGGGGCTATGACAACTGGGACTACACATGGACTGATGCTCTTCCTAATCAGCCCTTGATCAAGCAATTCTTGGACTTGCCTTGCTATCTCCTTATTCTACTCTGGTGTCATCTTGTATGCAACCTTATTTGGTAAAGATGCACCTGGTATGAAGTCAATTTGATGACTTATGGATCTCTTTGGGGGTAATGTTGGTGGTGCTCCATCACATATAATGTCTTTGAACTGATGTAGTAGCTCTTGTACTTTTATAGGGATAGGTGCTTTTGTTGATGGCTTCTCCTCCTTTGACTTCACCATGATAGCATACCATACTCCTTCACCTTCCTTTAGGTCTTTGAGGAACTCTTTCCAACTCATAAATATGGTACTAGTAGATCCTTCTCCACTTTGTCTTCCTCTTACAAGGACTATATCCTATAGGTGACTCCATTTTTCTTGAAGGAATATTTGTTTTCCTTACCATGGTGCACTGCCTCCCTATTATATTGCCAAGGCCTTCCTAGCAGTAGATGGAAATAATTCATGAGAGGTACATCATATAAAATATTGTCTAGGTACTTGCCAATGGTGATGTCCACCTATACTTGTTCATTCACCAAGATGTTTTGCCCTTTGTTTAACCATGTCACCCTATAAGGACACATATGTGGGATCTTTGTTGACCCAAGTTTTTATGCTACCTCCTCTGATATTGAATTATCAATAGACCCTAAGTCTATGATTAACTTGTACACCTTTCCAAGTACCTTACATATAGTCTTGAAAAGTGCCCTCCTTTTTGTAGCTTCTTCCTTCACTGGTTCTTTGACTATGAATCTCCTTAACACTAGACTCTCACCCTTCTCAAGTTCAAGATCCACTTCACTTGACTTCTAACTATCACCATCTTGCAAATTAGAAATTTTCTTCTCCCCATATGATGCTGATGCCTTCTCTAGACACTAGTAGGAAGGATGCCCTAGCTTCCCACATTGGTAACATTTCATAATGCTAAAATGTGATCCTATTGTTATTTCCATATCTTCCTCTACCATGATTATTAGAACCTCTTCCCCTATTGTAGCCTCCCCTTTGAATGGTCTCACTGGTCTACTCAGTCCATTTGGACTCTCCAAAACTCTTCTAATAATTGGTACTTCCACTATAAGCTCCCCTTGAGTTGCCTCTAAAATCTTTACCCCATCATTTTCCTTTAGATTTTGTATCATTATTCTTGCTCTGCTTGTCTTCCACCTTTAGAACCATTTGGAAACAACCATGCAAAGTAGTGAGACTAAAAAACTTAGTTCATCTTGTATGGACCACTTAAGGCCATTTAAGTATCTTGCTACCCCAATTCTCTCTGCCTCTTGTACCCTTGACCTCAGAGCTAACCTTTGGAACTCCTGAACATAAGAAGCCACATCAAGATCCTTTTGCTTAAGATTATACATTTTCTTGTGAAGTTGGATCTCATAGACCTCTAGTAAATAGGTATCCTTTATCTTTGCTACCATAACCTTCTAGTTGGCTATTGGTTTCTTTCCTTCACTCTCTCTTTACTCTTACACAAACTTCCACCAAGTTAGTTCATACCCTTTCAAATTTTACTTTTCCATCCTTACCTTTATCCCTTCACATTCAAAGTGATTCTTAATGCAATCCATTCTAGGACCACTTCTGCATCCATCTTTAGGACCACTTCTGCATCCATCTTTCCATAAAAAATTAGAATATTCTCAAGAATCCTTCCTCTTAATGATTTGATGGCCTTGATGAATGGTTCTTGCTCACCAAGTGGAGGATCAAGTTTAGGGACTTCATCCTCCAAGTCCACCTTCTTCTTGCCTTTGCTGGTGCTGGTGTCTTCATATTCTTTTTCTAGAGCTACCTTTGCAACTTCCTTTAATTTTTTCTTCATCTATTCTATAGCCTCATCTAGAATCCTAGTTTTCTCATCCATGAATCTCTTCTTATCATCTAGTTATTTAGCCAATTTTGCACTGGTCACCATCTTTGTAGATCCACTACATTTAGTAGGATACAACATACCACCATAAGCCTCAATCTTATGTCTATGATACCACTTTGATGGGGAGTTTCTTCTTCTTAGAGCCTTTGGATAATTCCTATACTTCTTAGGGTCTATTCTCTAACCCTAACATATAGGATTCTCTCCTAATATCCTTCCACCAAGAAGCTCTCCTATCAATTAGAGTTTCACTCCTCTAACTCCAAAACCCCAACTATGCACCTTTTTGGCTTATCAAGCCAAAACCACACCAAATGATAATAGTAAGGAAAAATCAAGCATATTCCTTCATCTTGAGGTTATTGAAACATTTCAAGTCATTTTGGACCATCTTGTTAGGTTTCACACACCCACAACCCCTTCTTGTTCTATTTGTCGTTATCGCCCTATGAGCCCCTATTAGCCATCCTAAAAATAGGGATTCCTCTATAACTCATAAAATATCTTAAGAAAGCCTATGGATGTCTACTAGATAGTGTTTCATATTGACTTGGACTGAAGTATTTTCTAGGTCTTAGGTCCTCAAAGTGTCCATATAGTACAATTCCAAAAAACCCTACTTTTAAGGTTTTCTAGGGAAATGACAATAACTTCACTTCTACGAAAAGTAAAAATTTACTCTAGATTCCCTCCTATAGTTAAAGGACACTAGAAACTCCCTTCTATCATTTCCAAACCATGATTGGCACACACCAATCCAATTTTCCCTTCATTTCTCTCCTGCAAGCATATTTGTGCCTTTCCAAGCTTCTACTAGCTTGCCTAGGGCTTGCTTGGAAAAATAAAAAATGATCTTCTGCAAAATCCAAAACTGATATTTAAATAATATAAATAGGCTATTACTTGATTCCCAAATTCCATAGGTTTTCAACCATGGGAACTCAAGTTCTAGCCATTTTCGTGTGACCTTGCCAAATCTGACCAACAAGAACAATGAAACTAAATAATTTTGTAAACTTGATAAAATGTATGCTAAAGATCAAAAAAATATTTTATAGAGTGATTAAATGACCATAAGAAACTATTACATCAAAAATAGTAAACAAATCAATCAATTTCTTCAATTAATCCTTCAAAAACCACATTTTCTGGCAACAACTACTCCTCTTTCATCAACTATCCATACAATAGCATAACCAACCCATTCTAAGGAGTTATCTTCTTTCTTAAATAGAATTACCTATATAACCTAACCCTCAGGTCAAATTCTAGGTTCACATTATTCCTTTTTCACCAAAATGTAAAAAGTTGTCATTGCAAAATACAAAGTTATCGATGAGCAACTTTGACAATTTTTGCCAATTTGGCATTTGATCCCTCCAAATTTGTCTAGTTTGGTTTCAACCCTTATAAAATGATCCTAGAAAATATAATTACCCTTCTTAAACATTTATTTCTCCCTCTAAGACATTTTTCCACATTTCCCCCTTTTCGAGCAATTTTTGCATTTCTAGGCTTATTAGAACCCAATTACCAAAATCACGACTCAAACCTAGTGCCTACTTATCCACACTTTATAAAAGCACCATGGGACTTAATTCCTAGTAATTATTCATAAAATGGTCAGCTAGACCATTTACAAGCCAAAAAGGTGCTCCTACACCATACTCCCCCTACAAGAAGAAGACTAAGGTACATGTGGTGAGACGAACTCTTTGATGATGTCATGCTTATTGAAGTCACTCTAAGAAATACAAGTTGCCTTAGCTTCAAGGATATCCTTCCATTTTAATAGATTTTTCTTATTTTAGTGAGAAGTTTAATGATTTTGAAAGTAAATATTTTGTTAATGATCAAGAATTTTATGCTATAATTAAGGCATTGAAGAAGTAGAGACATTATCTTCTTCCTAAGGAGTTTGTTTTGTATACTAATCATCAAGCTTTGCAATATTTGAATAGTCAAGGAAAATTAAACCAAAGGAATTTGAAGTGGGTTGAGTTTTTGCAGAGTTATACATTTTTTTTTAAACACAAGAGTGGGAAGTCTAACAAAGCTATAGATGTTCTTAGTAAAAGAAAACTTTTTCTGATGGAAATATAGATTGAAGTGGTTGGGTTCAAGGAACTTTGTAATTTGTCACTAAAGGATCCCAATTTTGGTGAAAGTTGGACATCTTGTCTAGAACCTGTTACACTTGATAGGATGAAGTGGTTGGATTTCATAATCCAAGATGGTATGTTGTTCAAAGGAAGCCAATTGTGTATTCCAAGAATTTCATTAATGATAGAGAATCTCATGAAGGAGAAGCATAATGGAGGGTTGGTTGGATACTTTGGTAGAGATAAAACCATTTCCTTGGTTGCTAAGAACCATTATTTTCCATAGTTGGAGCAAGATGTGAAGAAGTTTGGACCATGCAAGATAGTGAGAAGCCATGATTTTAGAAATGCCTATTAAGTGGAGTTTCTCACTGAATTGAATATTTCACCAATATTTAACATTTTAGATTTGATAGAGGATTATGAAGGAGGTGATAAGGATGACGTTATAGAAGCACAATGGAGTATTCCAACAGATAGTATGGCTACAAAGGAGATTGAAGAGATACTAGATAGTTGTGTTGGAGGATTTACAAGGGAAAAAACTTATGAATAATATCTGGTCAAATGGAATGGGATCCCAGTAGAAGATTAATCATGGCTAGCAAGGGAGGAGGTTAAGTGTCTTGGTTTTCTTCTAAACACATGAGACATGATGAGGTCAGTTCTCAAATTACCCCAGGTGTCTAATGCAAGAGCATCTTGTGTGTAAGAGAAATCTTGCATCAACCAAAAATATTTCATTTTAGTTGTTTGAATAAGGGTTGTCTTAATGCAGAGTTCTTGTCTATGGAGGCTTGCTACTAAGTCAATCATATGAGCTCAGGATGTCCTAATTCCAGAGGTGGATATTCATCTTGGATATATCAGCCTACTAGTTGAGGCTTAGTGCTATATCATGCATATTCATGGATTTATTGCATATTTTTGGCTTGCAATTTTGGTATATAAACTTTAGGCTCACCATTGGAGTCCTAAAATTTTCTAGATGAGGCCCAAAAAATTTACGGATGGGTGCTTGTGCAGAATTAAGCCTATATATCAGAAGCTGAGGTTTTTGAAAAGTGGTTATAATAGCCAATCATAGCAACCAATTGAGAGTTAAGACCTTCCAAAGTTAGGCTGGCCAAAAATTCTAAAATAAATGTCAAAAATGTATTTGGCTAACTCTATATGTATTTTTAGGGCGTGTTGGCCTTAGGTATTAAGTTTGAGTGTCTTGAACCTTCCCAGGTGGCATAAAATTGCATATTTAAGAAATACTCGAGCATTGTCTAGGACATCTATGGGTGATAGTTCACAAATTTCTCTTATAAATTACCATAATGAAGGAACTCATGTGGGTCAACAATTTTTAATTTTGAATTCTATAATTCTACATTTGCGACAATTATAAGAAGCCCATATTTTGTTCTTGAAAATTGTTGTTGTTTCTTTGTTTCTTTTATGTGATTATGGTATTAAGGGGAGTAGCCTTTATTAAATGTACTCTTTAGAGGGATACATTTTTTGATCAAGCATAAGGATTGGAAATCACCAATAACTACTAGAGTTAGGAGGGGTTACCTTTATAGGTTATGGTTTGATACTCCTAAGGCACTCATGAAAAGAAATAATGCTAGAGATTTTGGAGAGCTATGACATAGGAGGATAGACCATATTATCAATGGAACACTTAATTTCTTCTTGAGATAATGATAGGTATTAAACAAGTGAGCACAAAGCATGGTGATGTATGCAAAGGACATGTGTTGAAGAAGTTTGTTAAAGATATTTTCTAAGGATTGGCACTAGATATGAGGGTGTTCTTTATTTAGTGCTTTCAAGTGTTTGTGGAACAATGTTGACTAAATACCTTAGAGGATATGAGTACTATGTTACTTTTATTCATAATTTTTGGACAAAGACCTAGATATCATTCTTAAAGATCAAGGATGAGGTTTTCAATCACTTCCAAGAGTTCAAGGCTCTTGTGGAGAACTTAACAGGTAGAAAGATAAAGGTTCTTTGGTTAGACAATGGAGGTGAGTATAAATATTATGTCTTCCAAGAGTTCTATACTAGATAAGGAATCAAGAGAGAGTAGATTTTTCTTTATAATCTACAATAGAATGGTGTAGTTGAGAGGAAGAACTATTCTTTATCAAAGGTAGCAAGGACTATGCAACATGACCATGACATGACTCACTACTTATGAGTATAGGCATGTAGTACATCACTTTGCATTTATAACATGTTTCCACAATAGGTGCTAGGTAAGATGTGTTAGAGTTTGGTTGTCATTTCACTAAGAGATCCATCTATTAATGCTCAATACAACCACTCAACTTATAGTAAACATGAGTCAGTTAAGCCCTTGTCATGAATTTTGAGGGGAGCATTGAATATATTTCAAATAATATCCCCCTTAGCACTACCTAAGGGTCTAATGATTTGAACCTATGACCAAGATTTGATACCAATGGTTAGAGTGGGGTTGTTGTTGCACCAAAAGACCAATCTTCCAATGCCTGATACAACCATCCAACTTATAGTATAGAGGAGGCGGTTAAGTTCTTGTCACAAATCTCAAGGGGAGTACTAAAGACATTTACAACAAGATGAGACTTGAGGATATCTGGGAGTTTGGCAATATTTCATATTCTGGGTGATACACATACTAGTTAGATCAAACTATAGAGAGGGGGTACTTTGTGGTGTATAGTGAAACCTCAACGACATATAGGATTTTTATTCTAGGGACTAGAAGAATTATTGTTAGATGTAATGTAAAGTTCATGGAGGACAAGGAATTTAGGATTAACAATTTGACTAAATTAGATAGTGGTTTGTTTTCATTTATGGAAAAAATGCAATTTTTGCAAAATTTGTGCACCAAATATAAAAAACAACACCACCACTAGAAAATTTAGGAAATTTTACCTAATTAATTTTTTTTTTTTCACCTGAATTAGAGTTTAGATGTCCAAGATAGGAGCTCGTGAAGTCAGGTTGCCAAACTGAAAAGGAATCTGAAGAGGGGTCTGGAAGGAAAACTATGAGTCTAAATTTCACGGTCAAACGACCGTCACTACAATTGGAAAATGCCTGGAAATGATGGTCAAATGGCCATCAATTTTAACCAGATGTTCTGCTGACATCAACAAAAATTTTGTGCTTTGGGGTGATGTGGCAAGCTGTCTGCATGTTCGTACTGTACGGACCCACACGTGTCAAATTTTTGTATGATGATGTGGGAAGAGAGTTGGATGGTGATTATGCAGTCCTTCCTTATAGAGGATGATGTGGATGATCAGAGCTGTTCCACATGGCATGGAGTGTTTGAAGGCTAGATCTGTATCACAATGTGACATGTCTGTCCACCGTGGCAGGTACACACTAGTGAATAGCAAGCAAGTCCATGTGGACAAGTCGCGAGTAGGCATGTGTCCTTGTTGTGCATATCTTACTGTAGGCAGGAATTATAACATCATCACCAGAAAATAGAGCAGGTGATTGAAAGTTCAAAAAAATAAGACACCAAAGACTGTTGGGGGCCAAAAAATTGTTCATAAGCGGGTGAAGGAAATTGTGGCACCAGAGTGTTCAGAGATTCTGCCAGAAAATGTTATGATTGTCGCTGTCGAAGGTCTCGGCTGCACAGGCTAGATTTTTCTATGCAATACCGAAAAGTGTATAAAGAGCATCGTAATTTGCCACTTTAATCCCACATGCATAAGTGGTAAGCACTATGCTTTGTTTAAGAATAAACCCATGCATAATGTAAATAAACAAAGAAGCGTCGGGGTCTTTGGGAAGTGGCCATCGGTGGTGGTAATTATGCCAAATTTGTTATAGTATAGCCTCTATCTTATATGTAAATGCCCTTTGTGACTGTGGTATGGCCGTAGATATGATAAACCTCCTGCGATAATAAAACCTTCCAAATGGCAGATCCGGGGTGTCACTGCCCAGGTCTGCTAAAAAAATTTCTCTACTGGTGCCTGAAAGGGAAATTTTTTTTTCGCTAATTCTGACAAAAATTATAGAGAAATAAGTGCAAATCTAAAATAAATCAATTAAATCTGCGAAAAATGACCATACTCGAATTGCAAATCGGCACCTTCAGGTTCCGATTTGCAAATGTTTTTTGCCTCACGGTTGACTTTGGGCCAAGGTAGTTGAGTTTATAGTCAATTTTCATCGGTTCAACATTTCAGACATAATGGTGAGGTCAGATCTGGTTCTAGACACTCCCAATTTTTGCAGTACTCTAGATTCGAGCTGAGGTGATGAAGCAAGTGTGGTCTCGAATGGCTATGTGATGAGAAAGTCTCCAGGTTGCTCTGATACCATGTAAGAATTTTTCTAAGGAAAAAATTCACCCAGGAACTAAGAACTCATACACAAGCACACAGTAGACCAAAGAGAGAGAGTATGATCAGAATGACAATGTATTCAATATACCATGCTAAAGAGTACACTAGGAGAGCCTGTATATAAAGGCCTCTCAAGAAGCACCTAGAATGTCTCTAGAAACAACCAACAGATAAGACAAATAAGCACCTTATACAACATTCTAGATGAATGGATAAGAATGACAAAGTGTGTAGAAGATTCTTGTGTTGTAGACACCATGTGCTTAAAAGAGGTGCAGACCCCTTGTGATGTCATCAAGACAATTCACAAGAATGCACAAACTCCTAAGTGTCTCACAAATAAAATAATGCAAAATAATTAAATAATGCATAAACATAAGTAAACTTAATTAACTATAATAAGTAAATACTTATTTACACAAACAGAAACATATATTTATCATTAAGTGAGAATGATGTGAGGATACAATTTTTGGAGATAAAATTAGAAAATTATCTAAGTGTCACTTAGTTTTCCTATCACCTAAGAGAAAGTTTTGATTGGTGAGTTTCACTGGGAGATTATCAACACATGCGAGATTAAGGTCAGATAGAATAAAGTATGTTGATCATGCATGGAAGCATGTGAAGTTGTACAGATAGTACAAACATAGTTATAACAAGTTTTCTAGTTAAAACATTTAAAAGATAGCATAGGGTAAAAATAAGAAAATTAATGTTTTAGGCTAAGAATTTTTTTAAAATCAAAATAATTACCTAACTAATTAGGGATGACATCCTATATTTTTCCCCTAAGTTGGAAATAATTGATTTTTTGATTTGATAAGCTTGTAAAGTAATGAAGGATGACATTGCAACATATTGAAAAAGGTTATAATATAAAAGAAATTTTTGAATATGAAGTTAAGTGTAGCTTTTTGACAATTTTTAAAATATGTTTAAGATGCAAATTCTGATGTAAAATCAGAGTTGTGCAAATTTGTGATCAAGTTTTGTGAAGAGTAATGAAATGAAAATTTAGACATTGAAGATATTAGTAGTAGTAAGAGGTTTTTGTATCTATCATTTGTATTGAAGAATATCATTGTATAGTTTCACGTTCGAGAAGTGGGCTCAACTTGCATACATTCTATAAATTGTTCTACCAATTCCTAATAGGGTTGAGGCTTTTAACAAGGCCTAGTCCTCTAATAAGGACCAAGACACTATATAGATGTAATCGTTGGAAATATATATGATAGGATAAGTTATTGAGAGGGGATAGGTGAATCAGTAACCAATAAAACTTAATCTTTATTTACCAATTAATCCTTCATGTATATTCTAATCTAATTGCATGCATGAAAAATTGAAACCATTAAAACATTCATAACACTTTGAAACACAATATGGTGACCCAGAAACCTTCCAAATAGAAAGTAAAACTAGGTTGGGGATGATATCCACAAGCTTTAGTACTATAGTATAGCAATAAGGACTACTAGGTCCACCTTGCAAAAGGATTTACAAACATACAATGAAGTATGCACTCGATAAAGAGATTTTAAAAAGATTTTTAAGTTTACCTTGTGAAAGGATTTAATTGTTCCACCTATTAGGATGAACTAGTGGTTGATCTCTGATCTGCAACTTGATTTAGTAAATGAGATTCCTTTGAGTGTAATGATCACCTTGCTGTGATAGATAAATATTTGCTGCTCCTTATACTATTGTAGCCTTTTACTTCACACTTTTGCTCTTCATATCATTGTTCACATATCACATTGGATCTAGTACAATACATTACATATATACCAATCCAATTTACAATTCAACAAAGTTAGCTACAATACAAGTTTACACAAAATAAAAAAAGTTGGCCCAACTATAGGAACTCAGGTTTTGAAGACTAGCTCAGTGAGGTTTGGATACATGGCATCCACTATCAATGCTTGACATCATCATGTACTTGGTAGATGTAGAACCTTGGTCCATACTAATCACTTCCAAGTAGTTTGAACTCTGTCTACACTAATGACTCAATGAATACTGCAAAAATTGACATATAAATTGAATCATTTGACTCATTCTACATAGCTTGGTCAATGCTATCACTACGAGCTCGATATAAAATGAATCACTTGGTTGAAACTATGTGGCTCTATCAACACTTGATTCATATCATCTAAAATGTGAACTTGATAACCACTGTAGAACTTTGTTTGCACTGAGAAACTTGATAAACACTAAGAAGCTCGATTTACATTGATAATCACCATTCTAGTAGAAATTTCTTAGTGCAAACTAAATATTGTTCCTTGAATTCGGTAGCAACTGTAGAACTTGGTAGAGTCTAAATTTCTTGGTTAACACTGTTAACTATACAATAAGCTTGGTAGATACTTACTATCTAAATAAGTGTGTGTGCCACTAATAAACAAACTTGACTACAATGTCAACAATCTCTCCCTTTGGCATTACTGACAAAAACACTTATCAATCGAAATTGAATTCTCAAATGTTCAAAAAACAATCTTTATTCTCCATTCCGTGTATTCATTTTGGTAATGTACTCTATTTTTGAGATATTTCAAAATTGCTTTTGTAAGAGATGTTTATCTGAATATCTATACATATATATACATATAATATGATGGTGCTCCCCCATACATACATATTCAATATATACATCTTCTCATCTTTTCCCTTTTATACACCTTCTCCCCTTTTACAATATGGTTCTTCTTCCCCTTTATAATATGTTATATATATCTTTTCCCCCTTATAGTATGATATATGCATCTTCTCCCTCTTTTTTACATAAATACCAAAGGTGTATTCTATATAGTAATGCCAAAATGTGGCAAGAAATCAGAATGTCCCTTAAGAATTAGTTCCATTGTCTTGTTCCAATTTTCTTGCAACACCTTGCTTGTGTGCAATGTGTTAGAAGTTGTAATATTTCCTTGGTGTATTTATAAACCAAGGTTAGAACTCCTTTATTTATTGTTATAATATATTAGGATATAAGCCAAGGTATCCTAATATATTTCTTTTTTGTCCATTTTCCACTACATCTTATTTTGTCATCTAGTGGAATATGTGAGGACAAATATATATTGTAATTTCTAATTTTAGATTATTCCTCCTTAAGAGGAATCTCACACTTGGCCTCACACACTTATGAATGGTGGCATTCATAGACATGGGAGTTACATTCCAACTCCTCTCTCTCATCTCTATTTAAGAGATGACCCTCCTATCTCATTCAACAATGAGGTTTCTTCCTCTTCTCAAATATTGTATGAGCAATTGCTCTCTTGCTCTCTCTCTCTCTTTTCCTTCTTAGGCTTTTCATGCCTCATTCATAATGTCACAAGGGGTTTTCTTTGCTTTCCCATTTCCAAATATCTTGTCTCATGGTGTTGGAGCTTGAAGCTTTCCCTCTCCTATTTTATGGTAATATCTTTTCATGCATTTACTCACTTAGATTCTTTCCTGGTATTGTTTATTTACAGATTTCTTTTTCCATTTCTAACACAATGCAATCTAAACTTTTGGCGATAGTTCTATCATGTGATCATAAATAGAGAATTTATTATCATGGATGAGGGTTTTAGCATGTGCAATATGTTTCTACAATACATCCATGTTAGGAAGAATCGTGCCCTATATATTTACAAGTGTAGCCCTTATCGTGGCTTCTTCCCTTAGCAATTCAACTTGCATATCAGTTAGGAATTTGATTTTTGTGTAGTGAGCAAAAATATAGCTCGAGTTAGGTTGCAACTGTTGTTCACTTGCCTTCAAATCTTCATCAATCTTGGAGAGTTTGCCTTTAATTTCTTGAGTGAAAATTGATGTGTCACAGAGTTTATAGACTAAAGAAGTTACATTCTTGGCAAAGGTCTCCAATGAGCCTAGAATAGTAGACAAGTCTACTTGATGTATTGCAATCTTCTTTTCTACTAGCTCCAATACTTTATTCTCAAATTTCTTCTTTGCTCTCTGCAACAATTTCTCTTGTCCATTCAAATCTTCATTGAATTTCTAGACTGCTTTTGCTAACTGAGCCAAAATTGGTTGAGAAGTGTCAACCTCAGTGTTGAGTGCCTCTATAAGAATGTTCTTTGCATATTCAAGCACTTGAAATTTTTTATTCCTTTCCTCTCTAAGACTTTGTTGCTTAGCTTTCTTCTATAGTAGTTCTCCTACTATATACATTTGATTAGGATTTATATTAGAGATATCTCAATTTGGGATAAATATAACCTTATCAAGATCAATGTCTTCTTCATTTTCTTTGCCTTTGCTGAATTTTTTTTTACTCTATAGAGGCTTGCTCTCAAATGTCTTAGTACTTATTAATTGAATGCTCATAATATAAACAATAGTAGAAATAGTAGGACTGGAAGAAAAGGTAGATACTACACTCATTGAAGAAATACCTTGCATGACCAAAATTGATGAAGGAGGAAGTATTGACTGCTCGATAGATGAAGTGTTGGTCACTTCTATCAATGAAGTACTAAGCTAAATAGGTGCAAAAATTGGTTGGGTGCTTGTACTCACAATTTTTGACACAACCAACTTGGTAGTAGCTTTCTTTGAGCTAGATGTATTCAATGCTTTGCTTAGAGAATGAGGAATTGAGGATATGACCATTGCTTCAATCTTCTAAGGGTTGGTCTCCTTAATGCTTTGAATCTCAGGGAGAACCTCCTCATTAGCATTCTATTCCTATTCCTCATCATCTATATTGTCATAACGTGTTACCTCTTCATCATCAACTTCCTCTTCCTTGTCATTTCCATTATCATCATCCTTGTCACTGACATGAACCACAAAATCACTCTGCTTATGTAGATTATAGATGTTCTTCCATGTGTTGGTGACATTCCTTACCACATGTTCAATGTCATTGATTAATATCAAACAAGTATTGAATCTCAAATTAAGCTTTTCTTCATTCTTCCTGATGGATTCTTTTACATCTTTATCACTTAGAATTAGAATGAGTTGCCTCATAGTTTTCTGATAAATATTTTTTGCAGTTTACCTTTCATGCTCCCATCTTGGCTTAATCTTCTCCATTAATTCATTGGGAATCTTCTGTGCAAGTTGATCTGGGGAGTATTTCCATTTTCCTAACTTTGACATGACCATATCTTCAATTTGTTTCTTCTCCTCTATAGTTCTAGTTTCATACCTTAATGCTTTCAAATTTTTTATGTCAGCTCCAGAGTCTATTTCTTTCAATCTTTCTTGAAAGGGGCGTGGAGGCTTTTTGAAAATGATATCCTCTGCTTCTTCACCCAAATTTAGTTTCTTTCTAGATGTCCTCCTTGTAAACACTACAGTAGATGTCTTTGTAGGTTTGGTTATAATAACCTTACCTTTCTTCTTTACTGGATCTTCTTCTTCAAACTTCTCTTCATCTTCTGCATCAACTTCTTCTATGTCATCTCCTTTACCTTTAGTCAATAGGAGAGTAGAGCTAGTTTGTTTCAACTTTTCTATTCTTTTCTTCCCTTTGTTCACCACCTGAGGGAGTTTTATTTCAAGTTCAATTCTAGCCTTAGCTTCCTCATATGTGCCAAAATATGTCACTTCTAGATCAATAGGCTCATTTAATAGTGCTTCAATAATATCTTTGGTTTCATCTATATTAACCTCATACCCTAGAAGTTTTACCCATACAATTCTCGGTCTGACTGCTTGTATATATACTTTAACACAATCAACCATAAAACAGATATCACCTTTGTAGTCTTCTACCCATTTCTTAGGTATCCTAAATCTATTATTCATCTTGTCCTTATATGCATCAAAACAGTTGTCCATGATACAGACATTGTTTTCTCCCATTTTTGCTATATATTCATTTATTTGATAAAGAATAGGTATATCTTTTCTCCATACAATTGTACCTTTTGATGGGAAGAACTTTTGCACAAACAAAAAGAAATAGGTTAAGAGTAAACCAAACTTAAAAGGATTATTCTTTGAAGGTCTAATGCTTTCCATATTTTTGTTGAACTAATTCAACATCAACTCGGTAAGGTCAAATGACATGTTGTTCTTGACCACTTTGAATGTGAGATCCACAACTTCATACGATACACTATTTAGATGACTAGAGCTGTATATCTTATGTTCAATCACATGCATTCCAAAATTCAGCTCCATATCAGTAACACAAATTATCTTCATACCCCTTACATCCCATTCAACAAGGTTTTTCTTCTCCAGTTCCATTAGACTTAAGGTTTTAGTCATTTTTACCTTCGCTAGCATTGGAAGCCCTGTGATCCAATGGATCATCTTCTTTGTTATCACAATAGGTTGCTCCAATCATAACTACCTATTATGCACATGACTAAGGATAACTCTTATCCATTTAATCTAAAAATATTGAGGCATGTGTGGAATTAGGGTGAAACCCTTCACTTTCTAGGTGTTGATGCTTTGGTTTTAACACACTATTCACACACAAATTTTTCAATGATTCATCCATGTCCAAAGTTCCTATATCTTGAATTGAACATTGAAAATGTGATTGAATATCACTTATTAGAAGTACCCTAGATGGGATTTGAGATTGAGCTCTAGTTGGATCAAGGGTTTTTGCAATCGCCAAACTCAATTTGAAATTTGGTGCTTTCTATTCGACTCCTTGGACTAGCATCTCAGACCCTTTCTTTGTCTTGCTATTGGAGGATGCCATCGCTTGGTAGGGTTTGCAAAAACACAAAAAAATTCAACAATAATTCGTACATATCATTCAGATGCTCTTAAATTGCTCTGCACAAATAGCTCTTGAAAATTATTGGTGCTAAATGAATTTGATTTTACCCTTTTTTATCAAATTTTTCCTTTTGATCGCCATAAATTCCTAGTAAAATCACTTTTTCAATGATAGATTAGATTCCACTCAACTAGCATTGATTACTCGGTAGAGTCATCCATGACTTGGTGTCCACATAACAATTTAGTAACTCCCAACCTTGGTCAACAGGGTCTTGCAACTCAACCTTGCTCGATAATGACTAGCATTTCTTTAAATGCTTGGTGATCCCTTTGCATCTTGAATGCTAATATGGATCTTTCCTTTCTGCTAACTAGAATTGATGTAAGATGTATACTTTAGAATCCTAGTTCTAGTTCTCCTTGTGAGAGATCAAGTGGAAATGCTTGAGTCACCCAATTCTTGAGTGACATTTGATTCATTGCTTGGACTTGCTTTCTCAAAATATTTTAGAATCCATTGCTGTATTATCTGCTTTCTGATGTTATCAGCCTTGGCTTTCTTTTCATCTTCAATTCTTCTAGTATTCATATAGTTCTTGGTAAGGTGTCCAAGTTTTGTACAAATAAAACATCTCCTAGTGATGTCTCTTGTCCTCATGTGATGTTTTACACAATTCATTCCAATTTATCCAAATTCTCCATAGTAGTGACATCTGCACCAAGTGTTGTAGTCCCAACCAAATATGACTTTTACAATCTATTCTACTAGATTCAATATCTTAGTTTTGTATTCAGAATATTTGTGCTCATGCTTCTTGCATTTGTGACATTTGCCCTCGAATTTAGGTTTCTCTTTGCATTTATTATCTCTATGACCATGCTGATTACAATTATAAAATTTTCCATTTAATTTAGCTTTGCCATTGCTTCAACATCTATTTGATGTATGGCCTATCTTACCATAGTGATTTCAAGTAGGTCTTTGATTCTTTTGAGCTCCTTGCTTGGATGATTCACCTTCTTATATATATCCAATTCTTGATTTTCCTTCCTATCTGTATTGGCTTTGCTCATTCAATTGATTCATGTCTGCTGGAGACTTCATCATCCTCTCATTAGTTTTCTTTTCAGTGTTTAGATCATTCTACAGTCTTTCATTATCTTATCTTAGATTCATGATTTCTTCATTTGCATTTGTAAGTTAATCAATGAAGTTTATTCGTTGAAGGGATAGATACTAAATTTCATTGTTCTTTCCTTCAATCTCTCCTTTTTTTTTTTTTTCTCTTCCACGACTTCAAACAATCTCATTGACTGGATTTATTGTTCTCTTTTTAGCTTTTTAACTTCTCAAAGGTTACCATTCTTTTCTAATAGTTCTCTGATTGCCTTATTTGCTTCATTTGAATTGCATTCTAAATGGATGTCTTCAATTATTTCTTCAATTTAGAGTTTTTCATTCATCTAAATTGAAAGAAGTTTTCTTCTTTTCAAGGACTGAGAGAGTTGCTCCTTTGCTTTCTTAAGTTTTCTAATAGCTAATTCCAAATCTAGCTTTTCATTGTCAATAGCCTTATCAAGTCTAAATACCTCTATTGCCTCTGATCTTTGCTCAAGCTATTAAACTTCTTTCCTGAGAACTGCGAAGCTTTGATACCAATTTTTGGAAATATATATGATAGGCTAAGTTATTGAGAGGGAAGGGGTGAATAAATAACCAATAAAACTTAATCTTTATTTACCAATTAATCCTTCAAGTGTATTCTAATCTAATTGCATGCATGAAAAATTAAAACCATTAAAACATTCATAACACTTTGACACAATATGGTGACCCTGAAACCTTCCAAATAGAAAGTAAAACTAGGGTGGGGATGACACCCACAAGCTTTAGTACTACAATATAAAGTTGGTCTATTAAGGCTTACAATGATCACTTCTGATGATTTGCCTTGTTAGGAGCAATAAGGACTGCTAGGTCCACCTTGCAAAAGGATTTACAAACATATAATGAAGTATGTGTTGGAAATATTATTATAGAATAAGTTAATGAGAGGGGAGGGATGAATTAGTAACTAATAAAACTTAATTTTAATAATTAATTCTTCATGTGTATTCTAATCTAATTGCATGCATGAGAAACTGAAAACATTAAAGTATACATAACACTTTTGACACACAATTTGATGACCCAAACAACTTTCAAATAGAAATTAAAACTGGGGTAGGGATGGTACCCACAAGCTTTAATACTATAGTATAAAATTAACCTGTTAAGGCTTACAATGATCACTTTTGATGATTTGCCCTGTTAGGAGCAATAAGGACTACTAGGTCCACCTTGCAAAAGGATTTACAAACATATAATGAAGTATGCACTCGGTAAAGAGATTTACATAAGATTGTTAGGTCTACCTTATTAAAGGATTTGACTAATCCACCTATTAGGATGAAATAGTAGCTGATCCCTAATCTGCAACTTGGTTTGTTGAATGAGATTCCTTTATGTGTAGAAATCACCTGGCTATGATAGACAAATCTTTGCTGCTTCTTATACTGCTTGTCACTTTGTACTTTGCTCTTCTACTCTTCTCTACTTGTTATGTCACCCTTTTTCATTCCTTTTTGTAACTTACATTAGATGTGATACAATACATTAAATATATACCAATCAAATTTTATAAATTACAAAGTTGGCTACAATAGAAGTTTACACAAAATACATAAAGTTAGCCCAAACTTTAGGAACTTGGGTTTTGAAGACTATCTCGATGAGGTTCTAATACTCGACATCCACTATCAATGCTTGGCATTGTCATGTACTTAGTAGACATAGAAGCTCAGTCCATACTAATCACTTTCAAAGTAGTTTGAACTCTGTCTATACTAGTGACTCGATGAATACTATGAAACTTGACATATAAACTTAATCACTTGATTCATACTGCATGGCTTAGTAAATGCTATTATTGTGAACTCGGTATAAGCTGAATCACTTGGTTAACACTAAGTGGCTCGGTCAACACTAGATACTCATTATTGTAACTGCAAACTCGATAATCACTACATAACTCATTTTGCACTAATAAACTCGAAATACACTAAGATGCTCGATTTACACTGCTGATCATCACCATAGTAGTAACTGCTCAGCACAAACTGAAAAATATCCCTTGGACTCAATAGTAACTATAGAACTCAGTAGATACTTATCATTTGAATAAGTGTATATCACTAATAACAAACATGAATGTAATGTCAACAATATCTCCCTTTAGCATTAGTGACAAAAACACTTATCAGTCAAAACTGAATTAAAAAAAAATGTTCAAGAACATCATTTATCCATCACCTTATGTCTCTAACTTGGTAGAGTATATTGTTTTTGAGATTTTTCAAAAAATGGTTTTGTAAGAGACGTACTTATGATAATGCTCCCCCATATATAATATTCAGTATACTATACCTCTTTCATATCTGATATATACATTTAGTACACATTTTCTCCTCCTCTATGTATACTCCTTATATTATCTTCTCCCCTTTACACAATATACATCTTTTCTACAATTTATATCTTCTCCCCATTTTTGACATTAATGACAAAGATGTATGCTATATATGCTATATAATAATACCAAAATGTGACAAGAAATCTAAATGTACCTTCAAAATTAACACCATTGTCTTGTTCCAATTCTCTTGCAATAGTTTACATGTGTGCAATGCAATTTGCACTTCTATTGGCACTTCTATCATGTGGTCTGCAATTGAAAGTTGTTGTCATGGATGAGTGTTTTAGCATGTGCAATGTGTTTTTGTAATGCATCCATGTTTGGAGAATCATGCCCTATATATATTAATGTAGATCTTATTTTGGCTTCTCTTAGCAATTATGCCTACATGTCAGTTAGGAATTTGATCTTTTTGTACTAGGCAAAGCTGTAGCTTGGGTCAAGTTGCAACTATTTTGTACTTGCCCTTAGATCTTCATCAATCTTTAACAATTTATCTCTTATTTCCTTAGTGAAAATTGAAATATCATAGATTTTAATAAATAATGAAGACACATTGTTGCAAGAGGTCTCCAGTGAACCTAGAATAGTAGATAATTCTACTTGGTGCATAGCAATTTGCTGAGAAAAATGTTCCAAAACTTTATTCTTGAATTTCTTCTCAGCTCTTTACAACAATTTGTCTATCCATTTAAATCTTCATTAAATTTTTGGACTACCTCTGCTAACTAGTTCAAAATTGGTTGAGAAGTATCAACCTCTATGTTTAGAGCTTCTGCAAGGATATTCTTTGCATATTCTATCATTTAAAATTCCTTGTTTCTTTCTTCTCTAAGCTTTTGTTGCTTACCTTTCTTTTGAAGAATTTCTCCAAAAAATGCATCTGATTAGGATTGAGATTGGAGATATCCCATTTTGGAATAACAATCTCCTCATCAAGATCTATGTCTTCTTCCTTCTCTTTTCCTTTACCCTAAAATTTTGTACTTAGTTTAGACTTGGTCTCAACTATCTTTGCACTTATTAATTGCATTCTAGGAATGGAAATAATTGTAGAAATGGTAGGGCTCACTAAATGTATATGGGGAATGTGGCCTTACACTTCACACACACACTTCAACATAGTCTTTATACGAGGATTCATCCAAAAATGAACATTAGATTGCCCATCCAAAAATCATCCAACAAGTCAACCTGTTGCCTTCTATCTAAAGGGATTTTGCCCATTAATATCCTCAGATTTGAGATATAGGCAACTAGACCCTCTAAGAATGAAGGATTTAAGAAATGAAATTGATCTATATGATTCTGTAGATTAATCTAGAATGAACATGCAAAGAACTCTAAATATGTTATGCAATTAAGCTAAGAACATATGAAAGAAACTATGCTAAAATGAATGCATATTAATTCTAAGCTAACAATGAAAGTACATGAGAATATGCTAAAGCTTAAATGAGTATGCAATTTGGCAGAAATTCGATGCAAATTCTTCTTCATCTCCTAAAATGAAGAGATGAGGGTCTCTTAAATAGACTTTCCTGGAATCCATCAATGGTTGAGATTGATTTCAATCAACGGTTAGGATTGAAGATGAAGTTCAGTCATAAAGGAAGATTTCCAAATCAAAGGGAGTTAACTGACTCATATCTGAGTGTAAGAGTCAGTCAACTCAGATAGACTTTAGTATGAAAGCAAGTGATCTGGGTCATTTCTAATTTGATCAGTAGTGAACTAGGAATTTCTCTTTTTTGAACTGAAGAGAGATTTTGGAGAGATATTTAATTTGATAAAATGAGATATGCTCTCATAATTACCTTTTCTTATTAATTAAATAATTCTATTTAATTAATTAGAGACACTTTTCTTATTTAATTAAATAATTTCATTTAATTAATTAGGAATGGCTTCCTATTTAATTAAATAACTTTGCTTAATTAATTATAAGTAGCTTCTCCATTTAATTAAATAATTTTGTTTAATTAATTAAAATAGGTATATTTATTAAATTAAATAAATTTAATTCCATAGTACATTAGCCTTAGGAGATAATTTAATTTAATTAAAGTATAAATACTTAATAATTAAATTAAATCTTAATCCAAAAGGTTTAATGTGACTAATGTGAGTCAATACTATAGGAATTAAATAAAGATTCTGATTAATGTAGATTAGGGTTTTAAGCATTTGACAATTAAGTCAAGTAGTGAAACTCAGAATAAGAATTTGCCTAGTGAAATAGGACTTTAGAATTGATTTAGAATAGACCGGAATTGGTATCATGGCAATGAGCCAATTTTGGGGTATTACATTTTACCCCTCTTTGAATGAATGTGTGAACAACACGTTCAATTCAAAGAAAATTAGACAGCATGATGCAAAGATGAGATTGGTTCCGAAGTTGATGATACGAAGACCAATTGATAAGCTTTTAAGGACTATCTCTAGAACAAAGCTTAATCCCAAGGAATCCAAGCAGAATGCCTAGATACCTAAAATTGATAAGCATTTGAAAGGTTTCTTTGAAACAAAGTTTGACCTTTAAGGATCTAGATAGAACACCTAGATACTTGAGATTGATAGCATTTAGAAGATTATCTCCAGAATGGAGCTTAACCTTCAAGGATCCAGATAGAACACCTAGATACCCAAGATTGATAGCATTTAGAAGATTATCTCCAGAATGGAGCTTAACCTTCAAGGATCCAGATAGAACACCTAGATGCCTGAGATTGATAGCATTTAGAAGATCATCTCCAGAATGGAGCGTAACCTTCAAGGATCTAGATAGAACACCTAGATACCTGAGATTGATAAGTTCAATTCTTGCCTTTGCCTCATCATAAGTGCCAAATTATGTAACTTTAGGGTCTATAGGCTCATTAATCAATGCCTTAGTTATGTCCTTGGTTTCATCTATGTTTACCTCATAAGCAAGAGGTTTTATCCATACTATCCTCGGTCTAACTACCTGAATATATACTTTGTCACTATCAACCATGAAAAAAACATCATCTTTGTAATCATCAACTAGTTTCTTGGGAATCATGTATCTCTTATTCATTTTCTCTTTGAATGCATCAAAGTAATTATCCATAATACTTACATAGTTCTCTCCTATTTCAACTATATACTCATTAATCTAGTAAAGAATATGTACATCCTTCCTCCATACTACTGTACGTTTAGATGGGAAATTTTTTTGTACATAGAAAAATAGACAATCAAAAGTGAATTGAACTTACAAGGATTATTCTTGGAAGTTCTTATACTCTCCATGTTCTTATTGAATTGGTTCAACATTAACTCAGCAAGGTCAAGTGACAGATTATTCTTGACCACTTTGTATGCTAAATCCACTGCTTCACATGAGACATTGTTTAGTTTGCTTGAACTGTAAATCTTGTGAGCAATGAAATGTATCCCAAACTTAAATTCCATGTCTATGAAACAACTGATCTTCATTCCCCTTCCATCCCACTCAGAAAGGGTTTTCTTCTCTAGTTCAATTTGACTTAGGGTTTTGGTCATTTTTGCTTTTGTCAACAAAGGAAGACCAGTGATCCTGTGGATCATTTTCTTGATTATCAAAATGGGTTGTTCCAACCATAGTTGACCATTGTCCACATGAATAAGAATATATCTTATCTATTTGACTTGAAAATCTTGTGTCATATGTGGAATATGAGTTAAACCTTTTGTTTCAAGATGTTGATGCTCTAGTTTCAACACACCATTAACACATAACTCCTTCAACGATTCATCCATTTACAAAGTTCAATGTCCTGAATAACACACTTAAAATGTGAATTAGTATTGTTGATTAATAGTACCTTCGGTGGAATTTGTGACTGAACTCCACTCAAATCTAGGGTTTTAGCGATGAAAAGAATTAGCTTAAAATTTAGTGCCTTCCACTCAATGCCTCGAACTAACATGTCATATCATTTCTTTGATTTGCTACTGGTGGATGCCATCTTCACTTGGTAGGGTTTGAGAGAATACATAAATCTTTAATAACTTTCTTGAATCACTTGAATGCTTTGAGGATCATTTTGGATAGATAGCTCTCAAAAATTTGTGGTGAGAAATGACTCTAATTTCACCCTTTTTATCAAATTGTTCCATAATTGCCTGGTATGATTGTTCACTCAAATGACAAACTATTATATAATTTGCTTGCATTGAATTGTTAATAGAGTCATTTATGAATCGATAGCCATATAGAGGTTAGTTATTCCCAACCTTGCTCGATAGGATCTTACAACCTGACCTCACTCAGGAAGGTCTGCAACCTAACCATACTTGGTAATTACTGGCATATTTTACTTGGTGATCCCTTTGCATCTTGAATGCTGATTTAGATCTTTCATTCTACTAACTGGAAATGATGTGAGATATCTTCAAAATCCTAGTTCTAGTTTTCCTATGAGAGATTAAGTGGAAATGATGGAGTCACCCAATTCTTGAATGACATTATCATCATTGTTCAGAATTTCATTCTCAAAAGATTTGGAACCCATTGCCATCTCATCCACTTTTTGATGTTATCAACCTTTGCTTTCTTTTCATCTTCAATTCTTCGAGTATTCATATAGTTTTTGGCAAGATGACCAAGTTCTATACAAATGAAACATCTTTTGGTAGTGTCTCTTGTCCTCATGTGATGTTTTACACAATTCATTCCAATGTGTCCAAATTCTTCATAGTAATGACATCTACATCAAGTGTTATAGTTCCAACCAAATATATCTTTTACAATCTATTCTACTGGGCTCAATGTCTTAGCTTTGCATTTTGAGGATTTGTACCCATGCTTCTTACATTTGTGACATTTTCCTTCAAACTTAGGTTTTTCTTTGCATTCATTTGCCCTATGACCATGCTGATTGCAATTATAGCACTTTCCATTGAATTTTACTTTCCCATTATTCAAACATTTGTTTGATGTATGTCCAATCTTACCATAGTGGCTACAAGTAGGTTTTTGATTCTTTTGAGCTCCTTACTTAGATCATTCACCTTCTTCTGTATATCCAATTCCTGCTTTACCCTTTTGTCTAAAATGATTTTTCTCATTCAGTTGATTCATGTCTGCTTGAAATTTCATCATCCTCTCATTGTTCTACTTTTCAGTGTTAAAATCATTCAACAACCTTTCATTTTCTTATCTTAGATTCATGATTTCTTCATTTGCATTTGTGATTTAATTAATGAAGTCTGCTTTTTGAAGGGATAAATGGTAAATATCATTATTATTTCCTTCTGTTTCTTATTTTATCTTGTTTTTCTCTTCCATAACTTCACATAGTCTTACTAACTGAATTTCTTACTCTCTTCTTAGTTTTCTTCTTCTTGAAGTGAACCATTCTTTTCTAATAGTTCTTTGATTACTTCATTGGCTTCATCTGAGCTACTTGTTGAATGAATTTCTTCAATTCTTTCTTCAATGTAGAGATGGTCATTCATTTGGATTACAAGATCTTTTCTTCTTTTTATAGATTGAGAGAGTTGCTCCTTTGCCTTCTTGAGTTGTGCAATAGCCATTTCCAAATCTAGCTTATCATTGTCAATAGCCTTGTTAAGTCTAAATATCTCCATAACCTTTGATCTTTGCTCAAGCTGTTAAACTTTTTCTCTAAGAACCACAAAAGCTTTGATACCAATTGTTGGAAATATTATGATGGACTAAGTTACTAAGATGGGAGGGGTGAATCAGTAACTAATAAAACTTAATTTTAGCAATTAATTCATCATGTGTATTCTAATCTAATTGCATGCATGAGAAACTGAAAACATTAAGGCATACATAACACTTTTGAAACACAATTTCATGACCTAGAAACCTTCCAAATGGAAAGTAAAATTGGGGCAGGGATGGTACCCACAAGATTTAGTAGTATAGTATAAAGTTGTCCTATTAAGACTTACAATGATCACTTCTAATGATCTACCCTATTAGGAGCAATAAGGACTGCTACACCCACCTTGCAAAAGGATTTACAAACATACAATGAAGTATGCACTCAGTAAAGAGATTTACATAAGACTATTAGGTCTACCTTGTTAAAGGATTTGACTGATCCACCTATTAGGATGAAATAATAGCTGATCTCTAACTTTCAACTTGGTTTGATGAATGAGATTCCTTTGTGTGTGGAAATCACCTAGCTGTGATAGATAAATCTTTGCCACTCCTTATATTTCTTGTGGCTTTTTACTTTACTCTTTTGCTCTTCTCTACTTGTTATGTTACCCTTTTTCATTCCTTTTTTTATTTACATTGGATGTGATACAATTAATTACATATATATAAATCCAATTTGAAAAATTACAAAGTTAGATACAATACAAGTTTACACCAAATACATAAAGTCAAGCCAAACTATAGGAACTTAGGTTCTGAAGACTAGCTTGGTTAGGTTCTAATACTTGACATCCACTTTCAATGCTTGACATCATCATGCACTCAGTAGACATAGAATCTCGGTCCATACTGATCACTTTCAAAGTAGTCTAAACTTGGTCTACACTAGTGACTCGATGAATACTGTGAAACTTGACATATAAACTGAATCACTTGATTCATGCTACATGCCTCAGTAAATGCTATCATTACGAGCTTAGTATAAGATTAATCACTTGGTTAACACTGAGTGGATCAGTCAATACTTGATTCTCATTGTTGTAACTATGAACTCGGTAAGCACTGCATAAATTAGTTTGCACTGATAAACTTGGCATACATTGAGAGGCTTGATTTATACTCTTGATCATCACCATAGTAGTAATTTCTTAGTGTAAACTGAAAACTATCCCTTGGACTAGGTAGGAATTGTAGAACTTGGTAGATAATTACAATATGAATAAGTGAATGTCACTAATAATAAACATGATTATAATGTCAGTAGTATGCACTCGGTAAAGAGATATACAAAAGACTATTAAGTCTACCTTGTGAAAGGATTTAACTTTTCTACCTATTAGGATGAACCAGTGGCTGATCTCTAAATCTACAACCTGATATGCTGAATGAGATTCCTTTGAGTGTAATGATCACCTTGCTATGATAGATAAATCTTTGCTGCTCCTTATATTGCTATAACCTTTTACTTCACACTTTTTCTCTTCATATCATTATCCACATATCACAATGGGTGTAGTACAATACATTACATATATACTGATCCAATTTACAATTCAAAAAAGTCAGCTACAATACAAGTTTATACAAAATACACAAAGTCAGCCCAACTGCAAGAATTTAGGTTCTGATACTCAAAATCCACTATCAATGCTCAACATCATCATGCACTTGGTAGACATAGAAGCTTGGTCCATATTGATTACTTCTAAGTAGTCTAAACTTGGTCCACACTACTGACTCAGTGATAATTGTGAAACTTGACATATAAATTGAATCACTTGATTCACAATACATAGCTTGGTCAATGTTATCACTACAAGCTTTGTATAAGATGAATCACTTGGTTGACACCATGTGGCTTGATCAACATTGGATTCACATCACTTAAACTACAAACTTGGTAACCATTGTAGAATTTGGTTTGCACTAATAAACTTGGTAAACACTAAGAAGCTCGGTTTACATTGATAATCATCATCCTGGTAGAAACTACTTAGTGCAAACTGAATATTGTTCCTTGAATTTGGTAGCAACTATAGAACTCGATATAGTCTAAATTACTTGGTTAACACTATTAACTATACAATAAGCTTGGTAGATACTTACTCTTTGAATAAGTGTGTGTGTCACTAATAAACAAACTTGATTGTAGTGTCAATAATAATAGACTCCTAAAAGGGTCAATATCTTTCACAAGATACTTTTGATTAGTGGATCATTTTGTTGGTACTATCCCAACTAGGTTTTACCTTGGCCAGGGTTTCCCTAGTTAAAAAAATGTGGTATTATGTGTTGCATTACTTTATGGTTGTGCTTATTTTTTAGCTTAATCAATTTAATTTCATATGCAAGTTATAAGTTTGTTAATGATATCTATAATTTGGAAAAAAATTATGGAATATCAGCTCACCCCCACCTGAGTATTTACTATTTCTAACAATTAGTATCAAAGCATAGTTACTCAGAGAAGGCCTAACACCTTGAGTAAGATCTCTCTGGATATGGATCAATTGCAAAAGAATCTAGAAGAAGACATTGAATAGATTGATATAATTACTAAAGAAAGAGATAATCGAAGAGACAAGTATGAAGATGCAAAATATTACATTGAGAAGATGAAAGACAAGATATACTATTATAGATCCAAGAAAGAATCAAATAAAGATAGCAATGAAGACTAAATACTTAAGAAATAAAGTGAGATCCTAAAGCATGAACTAGAAATTATAAATCTAAAGATAAGCTTGAAGGATTATAATAAGAATATTGAATTAGATTTAAGATCTAAAAATTCAAATCTAAGATCAAAACTTACAAGAGTGAAATCTAAACTTGAATCTACAAAGTTATAGTATGCATAAATTGAGACGTTTAATACCATTGTGAAAGGATAACTTATATAGTCAAAGAAACATCTTGAGAAGTCATATTCTAGTAGTGAAAATAGATGTATGTGTGCATATATATAGAATAAGTTCCACATAAAGATATCTTAGAACTTGCATACAAAAGTTAACATACATACCATTAAAGGATGATAAGGTTAGTCACAATACATAGTCAAGCTGTCACTTACAAAATGAAACCTCTTTGACTAAAAAAAATATGGTCTAAGTCTTTGAGCATTCTTCAGCCATTCAACAATGGTCATGTCTTCTCCCACTCCAATTGAGAATCACAAACTAAAATAGATGATTTGGGTTTTTATTTTTCTTTACTAAATTTATAGATAGTTTGAAACCTACTCACTATCTTAGCTTGGCTATCTTGGATAAGTGTTTGTCCAAATGTGATTATTTAGCAAATATTTTTTTTACTAAATAATTGGTTAAAGTAGGGAAAATTATTTTTTAATTAATTGGCCACTTTTAGAAGCAAGTAGAAACCAATTTTGTTAGCAGTTGTATGATTGGTTTTAATCTCAATTGTTGATTGAGAATCAATCTTAGTTTTTGGTTTTCTAATAGGAGTAATATAAAATGGGGTCAGATGGGAATTTGGAGAACACAAGTTTGAGAATCATTTATAGTGATAGAAAACAATCTTGCAATGTTGGTGAGAACATAGTGATAGTATTCGAGATAAGAGTGGGGGAATATCAGTAAGAGAATGGAACATTGTCAAAGTTGTGCTAGTATGAGGAAAGAAAGTTTGTATCTCTTGATTTCCTAAAGTTTGATATAATTTCTCATCTATAGAATTTGATTTCCCATAGGGGATTTTCTAAGGACAATTCTCCCAAAAATAATATGTTCATTGTGTTTCTTATTTCTTTTCATATATTTTATTGGTGAAGCTATAGTTGTGTTATTTTTTGATATTAGTCATGAATTAATTTTTCACGATTAAATAGTCATTTCAGATAGGAGATTAATAATTGCGACTTCAATAGTAATTTTACATTATATTAGTGTAGTGTTGAGTATAGAAAATATTTTTCCTAAGAATGAAATCAATGATTTATAAAACTTAGTTTGATCTCTTAAGAATTATTATTGTGTTTATCCCTTGAGAAAGCCTCAACTAGTTTGATAGGTCAAGGACCATATTGTTCCACATATCATAGAGCTAGATATAATGAAGAAGACGTGGGATTTCATTTTGAATCTATTCTAGAATATTACCACCAACAAGAAGATGCTTCTCAAAAAAAATTTGAAGAACACCCTGATGAACTAGGGAGAAGACATCAAACATTACCTCATTAGGCTTAGACTTGTTAAGGATGAGTTAGCAAATGTTGGAGATAGCCCCAGTGATGATGAGATTGTATAAATAACACTAATTGGATTTAGTAAGCAGTGGGGTATCTTTTTTCAAATTGTTAATAGACGAGACACCTTATTGAGTTGGGATTAATTATGGAGTGATTTCACTTAGGAGAGGTTTAAATTATTTCTTGTCAATGGGGCCAAAAAGAGTTAGAAAAGTGAGGTGGAAAAAAGAAAACACTTGGGAAAGAAAAAAAGGATCTAGGAAATTATCAAATTTACAAATTGTGAAAAAGTAGGACATGTCTATAACCAAGTTCTTTGGTTGTCACGAGTATGACCACTATGTGAGTGATTTCTTGTAAAGGAAGAAGGGAAAGAAGTAGGTGGAAACTTCAAAAAGTGTAGAAGAATCCTCTTATAGAATAGAAGATGAGTTTGTACTCATAGCTTGTATGGTTAGCTCAACCTCATAGTGTGGTTAGTATATAGATAGTGGGGTGTCATTTCATATGATAGGAGTTAGAGAGTACTTATCTAGTTATAAGGAGGAGAACACCAATATCCAAATTTCTACAAAAAATGTTTGGCCAAACTCAACTCCATTGGGAAAGTGAATGTTTAGTTTTAGAGGGATAATGGAAAGATGATCCCTCTTCATGATGTATTACATGTGCCAGGATTAAGTATGAATCTATTTTCTATATCTTTCCTTCAGGATAAGGGGTATAATTGTTAGAATATATAGTCGACCAATATAACTGAGAGGGCAGGGGTGGGGTGAATCAATTATCTAACTAATATCACAATTATCAACCTTATTAAACTTTAACCATATGATAAATATAATAAAAAAACACAACAAGATACTCATACACAATAACACCATATATGTTAAATAGGAAACCCCTTGATTAGAGGGTAAACCTTGGTGGGGATGGTACCCACAAAATGATGTACTAATATAAATATTTCTTGTTAGAGGATGGACCCTATTAGGAGTCTATGAATACATTTAGTACATATGAGTCCCTATTAGGAGACTTTGAATCCCTGATAGGAGATTCCAACCATGTTAGGAGTTGTGCCAACCTTATTAAGGTTTGTGCCAACCCTATTAGGAGTTGTAGAAGATAGCTGGATCCACTATCCAAATAGCTTCAAGGGAAAGAAAAATGAACGCACTATCCAAATGATCTCTATATTATTCCTTATAGAATAATAGAAATTAAATGTACTTCCTTCCTCTTCTTCTGTCTTATCAACCAAACCTCTGCTCCTTCTAATCTTGTAATCAGATCACAAAAATTGCATCTAATAATCCCTTGGATCACTTATACACATTCCTTAATCACTCTACTCCTTTTTAAACTTTACATTTAAATAAATTCCATACAAATAAGGAAAACATCTTTCCTTTATACCATATCTTCAAGATAATTCCTTGAGTCAGCCTTGAGGCTTTCCCAATTAATTATAATAAGATAATTAATTAATTACAATTAAAATAGCACTATCAACTCACAATCTAAAAAAAACTTCACATGTCTGATACTAGGACTTGCACACTTGTAGATGTCACCAACAGACTATCCTTTGTCATTGCTCAACTATGCATCTTCTAATTACAGCTTGGATGAAAGATAGCAAACAAACATCAAGAAATTCTTTTCCAATACTATGTCTCTGAACCGATCTTTGTAAATCAAGTACAATTTTAGTACATCTTTGACTTAGACTCTATGCACTTGACCACATCATCAAGACATAATGTAGAATATGTCCATGAATGTGCATCACTAGAAAATCAAATCATTGTCTCTACCATTAAGATCTCTATCTTCTACTCAACCAGTCTCTATAAAAACCATGCTATGTTGACATCAATGACAAAAAAAAGTTATGAATGAAACATATCAACACTCTCCAATGCTTAAGATACTCTCCCAAAGTAGTATCACCATCATTCATCCTAAGAATCTCCCCCTTTAGCATTGATAGAAACATAGATGAAAAACCATGTAAGTTTCAGGAATACCAAATAGTGTTTTGCTACTATTGTTGACCAACATCAGTTGTTCGCATGCTAAAAAGTCTTAACACAATATGTGCATACTCCTGCTTCTTTGACAACAGTTGTTTACTTCACACTAAGCTAGTCATAATACATTAGGTGCATATTCTTGCTTCCTTACATGAATCTTTCTAAATCTCCCTAAACGGATATCTGTCCCTCATTCATATAGTTCTTCTCCCCCATTATTTAGGAGATTTTTGTCAAAGTAATAAGATATTTCCTTATTAATTAAATCATTTTGATTGAATTATAAAATCACTTATTATCTCTAGTTTAGTTAAGCTAAACTTTAGCCATATAATATTTAATTATTATTATGCAACCTAGGATATTTTCCTATTAGGGTTTTGATTTTCTTTTATAAGGATTGATCTCTTTATGATTTATTCATTCACTTTTGATATACCAATTTCTCTTTTGCTCATCAAGAATGTCTCATCTATGGATCTGACAATTTTAGCCTCCACAACTTTTGCTTCTCTCTTTCTATGGCAGGTGTTTGCATGTAGGTGATTCTTGGGAGTTGTGGGGTTGATCTTTCATCAACTTCAACATGGTATTAGAGCTCTAGATCTTCATGCCCGTATTATATTTATGAGAAGTTTGGCTTGGATTTCAAATCTGTGCTTTTTCTTTCAGCAGTAGTTTCTAGGTTTTTTAGCTACTCCCTAAGTTTATCTTAAGGTGGGGTGTTAGAGTAATAAGATATTGCCTTATTAATTAAATAATTATGATTTAGTTATTAAGTCACTTACTATCTCTGGTTTACTTAAGCTAAACTTTACACATATTATAATTAATTATTATTATGCAACCTAGGATATTTTCTTGTTAGGGTTTTGATCTCCTTTTATAAGGATTGATCTCTTTATAATTTATTCATTCACTTTTGATATAGAAATTTTTCTTTTTTCTCATCAAGAATGTCTATCTATGGATCTCACAATTTCATCCTCAATAGCTTTTGCTTCTCTCTTTTTGTGATAGGTGTTTGCATGCAAGTGATTCTTGGAAGTTGTGGGGTTGATCTTTCATCAACTTCAAAATATTTTTCATGCATATTTTCTCCCCCATTGACATCAATGGCAAAGGTCGCAATGTTACAACATACCAATTGCTAATATGTAGCTCCAAGTGTTCAACTAGCTTGAGTGTCCACAGAAATTAAAACCAAATACCAAGAGTCCTCAATAACTCTGCTCATCACAAATACTCCCCCATATGGGAAGCATCAACATTGAGTCTAGTCTAAAAATAATGCTATATACCACTGCATTGATGCACTCTCTACATCATCTACTCAGAAGTAGGTAGGGGTATAACCCCAAGCATATCTCTCAAGTACTCAAATATATCTTTAGAAAAATGCTTCGTAAAGATATCTACAATCTAATCTTTAGTACTCACATTTTATCTCTCAACACATGATACTTAATAGATATATGTTTAGTCTTAAAATGTAATACATGATTCTTAGACATACTCACTATACTTGTGTTATCATAGTAAATGATAACATGTTCTTCAAACTCAATTCTAATATCCTTCAATAACTACTTCATCACATAACTTGATTACTATTGTTTGCTGCTACAACATACTCTGCTTTAGTTATACTCTAAGAAATGAAATCTTTCTTCTTGCTTAGCCAAGAAAATAATCCTCGTCCAATAGAAAATGCTCCACCATTGGTGCTTTTTTTGTCATCCATACCGCTTGCCCAATCCACATTAGTATATGCACATAGAGTGAAATTACTCAATCTTGTTGACAATTTTTTATATGTAGATATGTGAATGTTGTCATTAATGGAAATACATGATGTATATGCTTATAGAAAACCTTGGAAATAAAGATACTTAGCTTTTTGGTACTCAAAATAGTATGAAAATGGTTTACATCAATGTATTGTTTTATATGCAACTTGTTGCTGACATCATACTATGACTAGCAAGGTTACATGGAGGAAGAATGAAGTTGAGTTGAACATGTGGTTAACATCACTTGCATGAATACTAACTCTAGCACTTATTATACAAGTTCCAATGAATGCAGTTATGAGTTTATTAGATAGGAAAAAAGAACAATATTTGATGTATATCTTGTTTATATGTTGTTATTTTTGAGAGAGAGTTTATATGGAAATAGTATACATGTTGATGATGATGTGTATAACTGTGGGTACCAGTATAGATAGTATGGAAAAGAGATATTTAAGATTTACTAGTATAACTATGTACATAACAATGGAATGGAAGGTAAAGGAATTATTTTGTTTATGAAATAATTACTTGACCGATTAGGGATGACATCCTAGATGTTTACTCTAAGTTGGAAAGTTTATTTTGGTCCTAGATAACCTAGCAGCAATTTGTGAAAAGGCATGGTATTTATGCAAAGACATCTTGCAAGGTTATTCAAAAGTAACGCATGAAAGTTATGAATGCAAGGTTTTGTATCATATGCAAGAAGTGAGTTTTTGATAACCTGATTTTGTGATCCAAGATTGAACTGAGGTTAGAGATTAGTTGGAAAGAAGTTACAACATCTATACTTCTATATTTGAGGAACTTAAAGGATATATTACTTGTTTGGCCAGTGAGCTCTTCTTGTAATTGAAAGTGCATGTTTGGGCATTGAGGTCTTCTTGCATACATTGTACCATAACTCCTAACAAGGTTGGAATCTCCTAACAAGGATTCAAAATCTCCTAATAAGTAGTCTTATATACTGAATGTGTTTGCAGACTCCTAATAGGGTCCATCCTCAAATAAGGAATATATATATATATATATTAGTATATTGTTGTGGGCATCATTCCCACAGGGGTTTTTTGTTGGCTAGGGTTTCCCTAGTTAACAAAAGATGGTGTTATGAGTTCTCTTTGTGCATAGTTACACTTACTATTCAACATTACTTGTTTACTTTCTTATGTATGGTTAAAAGTAATAAATAATATCCAATTGGTAACAAAAGTTTGTAGAATAATGATACACCCCCCTCTTAGTATTCCATATTTATAACAATTGGTATCAGAGCACCATTACTTAGAAGAGGCTTAACAACTCGAGTAAGATTCCTATAGATATGGAACAATTGATGAAGAACCTTGAAGAGACACTTGAACAAATTGATCTCCTTATTGAAGAAAGAGATAATTTGAGAAACAGATATGAAGACTTGAAAGTGTACGTTGGATAATATAAGGACAAGATTGAACATCTCAAATCCAAGCTTAAATCTACTAAATCTAAAATTGATGATGATTAATATTCAAAGCTAAAAATAAAGTACAAGATCTTGAAGAATGAATTGAAGATTACCAATCTAAAGTTGAATCTGATTTGAAAATAAAAAATTTAGATCTTAGAGGAAATCTAGAAAAGAGGACATTTGAACTTAAAGCATTAAAAGTAGATCATGAAGAACTTCAAGAGTATAACATGATTGTGAAAGGTGAATTGACTCAAAGCAAGGTACAACTTGAAAAGCTTTATTCTAATAGAGAAAGGCTTGATGGAAAGATGTCAGTACAAAGACCTACCTATGATACCTATTTAGTATGTCTGCAAAGAAACCTGAAAGTGGATTAGATCTAAAAGAAAAAGATATATCTAACGATAATATTGAATCTAGTTAATCTTTTGATAAATCTAAATAAGTTGGACAAGACAAGGAAACTGAGAAATTGGATAAACCTAAGCAAGTTGAATCTCCTAAAGAAACCAAGTATGAATATAGAGGTAAGTGTTTTTGATGTAATGAAATAGGTCATACAAAAAGAGATTGTATAAATAAGTCATTTAACGATGTTACAAATTTTTATTGTCATAATTCTCATGATATTGGTCATAAAGCAATTGATTGCAAGAAACCTAAATATGACAATGATAGAAGGAATAGTAGAATGTTTAGAAATACTAACCTTGTAGATAGAAGAAGATCTAATGAGAGGACATCAAGAGAAAGAAGACCTTATGAAGAAAGAAAGAATATTGTGTGTTATAAGTGTAACAACTTTGGACACGTAGCCCACCATTGTCAAACACCTATTGATCAACATAATCCTAGAAACAAAACCCTAGTATGTTAGTTATGCAACGACTTTGGACATATAGCAAAGCATTATAGAATAGATAAAAGGAACAATGTGAGAAACTTCAGAAAAAAAGGAATAATGGAAAAAAATTCAAAAATGATAGAAGGAATCATGAAAGGAACTTTTGAACTAACAAAGATAATAAAGATCAAATAAATTTAGTTATTGAAATTTGAGAAGAACTTGATGAGACATTTGTAAAGGGATTAACTATTGGATTTGAGGAAAAGTTAGATGATGCAGAGAAAGGAAGATTGAAGTCAATATTCAAGTTTGATTCAATCAAGTTGAATTAAGCTTATTCACAACACTAGAATTTGAAACTTCATTTATAGATCAAACTATGAGTAGCAAGGTTGGGAAAAGATGTATCTAGATGAATTTAGACTGTAGCTAAGCTCTCTTGAAATTTGGAGCTTATCAGAACAAGTTTGTAGAATACTAATTCACTCCCTCTTAGTATTCCCTATTTCTAACAGATCTATCATACCAAATTCCATATTCAGATGTTCCTTTCAAATATTTGAATATTCTCTTTACTACTACAAAATGAAACTCCTTAGGATCAGCTTAAAATATAGCTACAATCCCAACTACATTTTCTATATCTGGTCTGGTATGAGTTAGATACTATAAACCTCTAATCATGGATTTGTACTTCCTCTTCTTTACTGCAGGTGTCTCATTTTTGCTGGATAACTTGTGACTAGTTATCATAGGTGTAAAAATAGGTTTACAACTTTCTAAACCAAATCTTTTCAACAAGTCTTTCAGGTACTTAGCTTGTGAAATGAAAATACCATCACTGTTCTGCATAATCTGCAATCCTAGGAACAACTTCATTTCTCCTATCATACTCATTTCAAACTCATCATTCATTTCTTCAGAAAGTTTATCACTTGATTCATCATTAACTCCAAAAATGAAATCATCAACAAATATTACTATTATCAACAAACCATTCTTAGCTTCTTTCAAATAAAAGTTACTATCTTCCATACCTTTAGCAAAACCAAGCTTTGCCAAATAATTGTCCAACCTTGCATACCAGGTTCTAGGTACTTGCTTTAGACCATATGGAGCTTTATTTAGTTTTCATACCATGTCTTTGTCTTCTAATAAAGGAAAACCATTAGGTTTCTCAATATATACCTCTTCTCCAAGTTCTCCATTCAGGAAGGCTGATTTAACATTTATTTGATAAACCTTGAACTTCTTATTTGGTGCATAAGCCAAGAACATCCTTGATGCTTCCATTCTAGCTATAGGTACATATTTATCCTCATAGTATATGCCTTCTTGCTATGAATATCCCTTAGATACAAGTCTAGCCTTGTTCCTCACAACTTCACCTTGCTCATTCATCTTGTTTTTGAATACCCATTTGGTTCATATCACATTATTGTCTTTAGGTCTAGGAACTAACTCCCATGTATAATTTTTCACAATATAATCTAATTCTTCCTTTATTTCTTGAATCCAATGATCATCTTTACAAGCTACATCTATGTTCTCAGGTTCAACTTTAGATATCAAACATATCTTCTCATTTACTCTATTTCTTGTCATCGTGTCTTTTCTTCCAATTATCTACTTGGGAGGGTTATTCTTTATTAGATTCCTACTAGGGCTAGGAGTTGACACCTCAACTCTTATCTCATTTCTAGGTTTATATCTCCACTCTCCTCTTTGCGTAAGAGCTAACAAATCATTATACAAATCATTGTTAGTCTCAAAGAAAACTTTTGCATTTTGTCTAGCAATTCCATAATTATGTTCTTCTTTATCTGAATTATAATCTACCATCTTTTCATTAGTTACAAACTTTCAATCAATCCTTACATTTTCACATTCAACTATTATCTTAGTTCTATAGTTAAAACATCTGTTTACCTTGATTTTCAATGAATAACCAAGAAACATACCTTCACCACTTCTTGGATCAAACTTACCAATGTCATTATCTCTCTTAGTACAACATTTTCTTCGAAATATTCTAAAATACTTAACTAGTGGTGAATGACCAAACTATAGTTCATAAGGTGTCTTGTTCATACCATTTTTGATCCATACTCTATTCAGAGTGTATACTACTATATTGATTACTTCTCTCTAAAATATCTTAGAAACATCATTCTCAAACAACATCACACTTTCGACCTCTGCTACTGACTTATTTATTCTTTGAGAAATCTCATTCTTCTCAGGTGTTTTAGGTGAAGATAGCTATCTTTTGATTCTATTCTCTTCACAAAATATGTCGAACTCTATAGAGGTAAACTCTCCTCTTCTATCTAATCTCGAACACTTTAACTTAACACTAGATTCATTCTCAACTCTATTCTTAAATATCTTAAACTTCTCAAAAGCTTCAAATTTATCTTTAAGAAATGCTACCCACATCATTCTAGTGAAATCATCAAAAAAAATCATAGAGTACCTTTCACCATAGAATCCTCTTGTTCTAGAGGGACCACTCAGATCTTTGTGAATGATATCTAGCTTCTCTGTGGTAGTGAACTTCTTGCTAGGAAATGATACTTTCTTCTATTTAGCCAAAATACATTCTTTACAAATAAAATTAGTAGGCTTTGTAATCTTAGGCAAGTCTCTAACTACAAATGTACTACTAACCTTCACAATATTATCAAGGTTTATGTGACAAAATGTTTTATAACACAACCAATTGTTGTCCACTTTAGCTAGAAAACATGTCATTTTAGTACGATTAAACTAAAATAAATTACCTTTGGATCTTGTGCCTATTCCAATCAGCTTACCATCCTTTTCTTTGATAATGCAGGTCTTCACAGTGAATTGTAATTGATAACCCTTGTCCACCAACTATCCAACAATCAACAAGTTATGCTTCAATCCATCAACAAAATAAATATCATTAGTGTTAGTTTTACCATCAAGAGTAATGGATCTAATTCCTATTGTATGATAGGATGCATTGTTACAACTCTAACAATACCTCCATCATGATTCCCGAAATTAAAAAACTTGTTCATGTCACTTGTCATGTGATGTGAGCAACCACTGTCAATTATCCAATCAGATTTCTTTTCCACTTAGGAAACTAGAGCACTTTCTTCTCTAATTTCTCTATCAAGATCATCTTCCTTGATAGCAACAAATCCCAATTCATCATCACTTCCACTTTGACCTTTTCTCATCAGATTCTTCATCTTCATTTGCATACAAACAATTTCTATCTCTACTAGGCTTAAACTTTCCTTTATACTTTTTCTCTCTTTTAGGAAATTTAGATGCATAATGATTAGATTCATCAAAAGTCCAACATTAGATGATTTTCTTACCATATTTTCTTCTCACAAGAAGGGATACACCTTCCTTAATCTTCTTGTTTCCATCAAATTTGCTGCAACTAGAAAAATATCCACGTGTGCTTGCACTTCTTTTTATATTAGGTTGAATGTTTAGGGTACTGAAATCTATTTTGACTCTAGCTAGATCTCCAAACTATCTTAGAGCTTCTTCTATAATAGATTCTAATCTTCCAAGCAATATTTCCTTTGTGAAATCTTTAGTGTAGGGCATTACTAGCTGAATCATCTAAGCTACTTGTTTGAATGATGGCATAAAACTTTTCAAGATCTTCCATATTACTTCATCTTCTTCCTTGGTTCCACCAAGAGACCAAATCCCTGCAACAATTTATGATATTCTACTAATATAGTTCTTACAGATTCATCTTCCATCATCTTATCATCTCGAAATGCACATATCCAATTTTGCAATCTCATTCTTTTTGTATGTGTATCACCTTCAAAAGTATGTTCTAATGCTTTCCAAATTTAAAAATATGTTTGAAGTGACTTTACTTGACTATATTCATTCTCTAGAAGAGATGTTAGTAGAGATTCTCTAGCTCTGATGTAACACATTAACAAATCTCTTTCTTCTTTAGTGCATTTTTCAAGTTGTTCTTCCACAATCATCTTCTCACTCTTTGTCAAGATCCAATAACCCTGACCCATGCAAAATAGATGAGTCTTCATATTCTCCTTCCAACTTTCATAGTTGGCCCCATCAAATCTAGGACTATCCTTTTTGAAAATATTCACCATCAATCTTCCAAAGCTGTTAAGCTTATCCTTCAAGAACCTAGTTTTGATACCAATTGTTAGAATATATAGTCCACCAATATAACTGGGGGGGGGGGGGGGGGGGGGTAAATTAGTTATCCAACTAATATCACAATTATCAACCTTATTAAACTTTAACCATATGAGAAATATATTCAAAAACCATAATAAGATACTCATACACACAATAACACTAGATATGTTGACTAGGGAAACCCTTGATCAGAGGGAGAACCCCGGTGGGGATGGTACCCACAATATGATGTACTAATATAAATATTAATTTTTAGAGGATGGACCTTGTTAAAAGTCTCTGAATACATTCAGTACATATGAGTCCTTGTTAGGAGACTTCAAATCCTTGTTAGGAGATTCCAACCCTATTAGAAGTTGTGGAAAACAACTAGACTCACTGCCAAAGCAACTTCAAGGGCAAGACCAATGAACCCATTGTCTAAATGATCTCTATATTATTCCTTGCAAAATAATAGAGATGAAATGTACTTCCTTTCTCTTCTTCTATCCTATTAACCAAACCTTTGCTCCTTCTTATCTTGTAACCAAATCAATAAACTCACATCCAATAATACCTTGGATCGCTTACACATATTCCTCAACCACTCTACTCTTTTTTGTACTTCACACTTCAATATATGCCATAAAAATAGGGAAAAATTCTTTCCTTTATACCATATTTTCAAAATAATTCCTTGAGTTAGTCTTGAGGCTTTCCCAAAAAATTATAATAAGATAATTAATTAATTACAATTACAATAGCACTATTGGCTCATAGTCTAAATAAAACTTAACACTTGCAATACTAGGGCTTGAAAACTTGCTGATGTCACCAAAAAACTATACACCATGATTGCTCAATTGAGCATATTCTCATTACATCTCAAATGAAAGATAGCAAACAAATATCATGAACTACTTTTCCAATACTCTGTCTTTGAACTTCTCTCTATAAATCAGGTACAACATATGTACATCTTTGACTTAGACTCTACACACTTGACCACATCATCTAGACATAATGTAGAATATGTGCATGAATGTGTATCACCAAAAAATCAAAACATTGTCCATACCCTTAAGATCTTTGTTTTCTACTCAACTAGTCTTTACAGAAACCATGCTATGTTAGGACCGGTCAATTTTAAAGGTTATAATTTGACAATCCTAAGGCACTCATGAGTAGTTTTAATATTTGGGATCTTGGAGAGCTATGTCATATGAGGATGGTCCATATTCATCATGGATAGCTTAAATTTCTTTGTGAGATAGTGACAAGTCTTCCAAAAGTGAGCATAAATCATAATGATGTATGAAAAGGATATATGTTGGGGAAGTTTGTAAAAGCATATTTTCTAAGGAGTGACACAATATCTGAGAGTGTTCTTATTCTAGTACATTTGGATGTATGTAGACTAATGTCAATGAAATTTCTATAGAGATATGAGTGCTACATTAATTTTATTGATGATTTCTCTAGGAAGACCTAGATAGATTTCTTGAACACCAAGGGTGAGGTTTTTAAGCACTTCCAAGAGTTCAAGGATCTTATAGTGAACTCAATAGGAATGAAGCTAAAGGTTATTTGGTCAAGAAATAGAGGCAAGTACAAAGGAAATGTCATCAAGGAGTTTTGTACCAAAGAAGGAATCAAAAGAGTGGATTGTTTCTTAAATCTACTACAAAATGAAGTAGCTAAGAGGAAGCACCATTATATATCAGAGGTAGAAGGGCTATGATACATGAGCAAGATATGCCCCACTACTTATGGGAAGATCCATGTAGTATAATAGTTTACATTCAGAATAGGGTTCCACATAAGGTACTAGAGAAGATGACACCTATTTAAGATTTCATAGGGAAGAAGCCATATGTTGGTCACTTTAGGATATTTGAGAGTTTTACATACTCTTATACTCTAAATGGTATACATACAAATTTAAACCAAACTTTAGAGAGTAGGTACTTTGTCAGATATAGTGAAATCTTCAAGGCATATAGGTATTTTATTCTAGGAATCAAAAGAATTATTGTAAGACATGATGTCAAGTTCATGAAGGAAAAGGAATTTAGAAGGTCTAGAGATTTTCCAATAGGTGAACAGAATGAGTAGCCAATAGAAGCTCCAAGGCTAAGTCAAGGGAAACAAATTGTCAAGTATAGTTACTAGTACAAGTATAGGCTTAGGTGGTGAAGATTCATAGAACATGGAGCACCTGGTGCAATAAGAAATTTATCAAGAATACATAGAGGTTGATATCCTCTACAATTGGAAACAAGAACCATGAGATTCAAGATACACATAGGGATACTCAGGAGTTTGTGGGAGCTTCTAGGAAGAGTACTAGATAGTGAAAATAACTAGCCAAGATCCACTTTGTTTCATTATTTAGTTAGTTGGTAGATAGCGAGCCTTCCAGCTATTAGGAGGCTACAAAGCATCATGTATGGTAAGATTCCATGGTTAAGGTGTATTCCTTAATAATGCAAATTAATGTGTGGAAGATAGTTCCTAGATCAACAGATAGGGAAGTAGTTAGATCATGTTGAATCTTTAATATAAAGCATAGTGGAGATCATAGCATCATTAAATAAAAGGCAAGGTTGTGGAAAAGGGGTTCTCATAGAAGCATGGAACAAACTATTAGGAGAAATTTTATCTAGTAACAAGGTATTCTTCTATACAAGATATGATCTTATTTGTAGCATAGATGGGATGGAAAATCCATCAAATGGATGTCAAGACAACATTCGTTAATAGTAAATTAAAGGAGGAGGTACACTTAAAACAACTATAAGGCTTTGTAGCACACAACAAATAGACTCATATGTGTAGATTAATGAGAGACTTGTAAAGCTATATGAATTCAAAATTTTTTAGTGGTCTTATTTGGTTAGAGAGTTGAGACTCTTTTGATACACTACAATAATCATATTTGCATAAGTTGTGTAATAATCAAGTATTTCAGGATGGGTCTAAACATATAGACATCAAATATTACTTCATCAGAGATTGTCTAGAATGAGAGATTGTTCATCTTCAGTACATACTTAGAGAGAAGCAAGTAGCAAAAATTCTAGTTAAGGCATTGGGGAAGGAAACATTCGTCTTCTTCAAAGATAAGTTGGGTGTTATGTAGAGCAACTTCCTCGCTAAGAGAGAGTGTTTGTTTGGTTAGCTAGGACAATTGTTCATCTGTATGTGATTATTTGGAGAATAATTATTTTAATAACTAATTTGTTAGAATAGGGATAATCATTATTTAATTAATTTTCCACTTTTAGAGGCAACTAAAAACCAATTTTGTTTGTGGTTCTTAGGTTTTTTTTAATCTTGACTGTTGATTGAGAATCAATCTTGGCCATTGTTTTTCCAATAGGAGTACCGTAAATAGGGGTAAGAGGAAATGTGTAGAAAAAAAGTTTGAGAAGCATTTGTAGTGTTAGAAAATGAATTTGAGGTGATAGAAAATAGTTTTTTGGTTTTATCAAGGGCATATCAATAGCGTTGGGGATATTTTTTGTGGAGTTTTAGTATAAGAAATTGGGAGATTATTAGACTTCTGCCAATAAAAAGGAAAGGAATTTAGTATCTCTTGATTTGCTAAAGTTGTTGACAATTGGCTAATAGTGCTATGTAATTGTTGTCATTTATGGAAACACCTGATTTACATGCTTATAAGAAACCTCAAAAATAAAGATTCTTAGTGTTTGGTAATTAGAAAATTGTCTAAGTATAGAATTTGGTTTGCAATAGTATATTGTTTTGTTTATAACTTTTTGCTGATATCATATTATGACTAGTGAAGTTAGATGGAGATAGTATACATCTTGATGATGACATGTATAACCTTAAAAGTTAGTACAAACTATATAGAACAAAGATAATCATGTTTGAAGTGAAACAGGACAACAAAATTGAAGGAAAGGATTATTTTGTTTACAAGATAATTACTTGTCCAATTATAGCCAACATCCTAGATGTTTACTCTAAGTTGGAAAAGTAGATTGTGGTCTTAGCCAACCCAATAAAAATTTGTGAAAAGGCATGGTATTTATGCAAGGGACATTTTGTAGTAAGATTGTGAAGTGCGTATTGTAAGATTGTGATTATGATTGCAAGTGATATCTTGTAATTGTCATTATATGTGGACTATTGAAAGTGATATATGAGAAGTTTTATATGAGTTATTTGGTAATACAAGATCAATATGAATATGAGAGATAAATCAAGGAAGAAGATACAATACTTATATTCAGTTTGATTACTTGTTTGGGTAGTGAGCTCTTCTTGTAATTAGAAGTGCATGTTTGGCGGTGAGCTCATCTTGAATCTACTATACCACAACTCCTAACAGGGATTTAGAGTCTCCTAATAGGGACTCCTTATACTAAATTTTCACATTGAATCCTAACAGGTTCCATCCTCTAACAAGGAACTTATATATCAATATATTATCTAGTGGGTATTAGCCGCATCAAGATTTTACCTTGGCTAGGGTTTCCCTAGTTAACAAAATATGGTATTATGAGTTATCTTTGTGCATTGTTACTATTACTGTTCAACATTACTTTATTACTTTATTATGCATGGTTTAAAGTAAGAAATAATATCCATTTAGTGACTAAAGTTTGTAGATTACTGATTCACCCCCCTCTCAGTAATCCCTAATTCTAACAATTAGTATCAGAGCACAATTACTTTGAAAAGGCTTAATAGCTTGAGTAAGATCCCTATGGATATGGAACAGTTGATGAAGAACCTTGAAGAAGCTCTTGAAAAAATTGATCTCCTTACTGAAGAAAGAGATAAGCTAAAGGACAAATATGAAGACTCCAAAGTATAGATTGGTCAATTGGAGGAAAAGATTGAACATCTCAAATCCAAGCCTAAATATACTAAATCTGGAACTAGTGATGAAGATTATTCAAAATTGAAGATAGAGTACAAGATCTTGAAGCATGAATTAAATATTACAAATCTAAAGTTGAATTTGAGAAATGATCCTAGCAAAATTGAGTCTAATTTGAAAATTGAAAATGAAGATCTGAGAGAAAGTCTGGCAAAAAAAATATATGAGTTTGAAACATTGAAAGAACATCATGAAGAACTGCATCAGCACAACACTATTGTGAAAGGTGAATTAACTTATTGCAAGTAGCAATTTGAGAAGCTTTATTCTAGTAGAGAAAAGCTTGATGATTCAATTTCAATATAGAGACCTACTTATGATAAAACTAGTCTTGGTTATCTAATAAACATGTCTACGAAGAAACTTGAGATTAGATTAGATCCAAAAGAAAAAGACAAATCTGATGATAAGATTGAATCCAGTCAATGTTCTGATAAATCCAAAGAAGTTAGACAAGAAAAGGAAGTTGAAATTTTGCATGAACCAATGCAAGTAGAATCTCCTAAGAAAACTAGGTATGAATTTAGAGGTAAGTGCTTTTTATGTAATGAAATAGGTCATATGAAAAGAGATTGTACTAATAAGTCATTTAATCATGTTAAGGACTTTTATTGTCATAATTGTCATGGTATGGGTCATAATGCAATTGATTGTAGGAAACCTAAGTATGATAATGATAGAAAAAATAGTACAATGTCTAGAAATACTAATCCTATAGATAGAAGAAAATTTAATGAAAGGACATCGAGAGAAGGAAGATCTTATGAAGATAGAAGATAGATCATGTGTTATAAGTGTAATAATTTAGGACACATTTCTCAAAATTGTCATGCACCTGATGATCAATATAATCCTAGAAGTAGAGTACCTGTGTGTCAATTATGCAACAACTTTAGATAGACAAAAAAGTACTGCAGAATGGATAGAAACTTTAGAGTTAGAAGAAACAATGGAAGAAACTTTGGGAATAGAAGGAATGATGGAAAGAACATCAAAAATGATAGAAGGAACTTCAGAACTAAAGAAAACAATGAGGAACACAAAAATATTGTTAGTGAACTTCAAGAAGAACTTAATGAGGTATTTGTAAAAGGAGTAGATATCTTAAAGGAAAAGCTAGATGATGATGAGACAAGAAGATCAAAGTTAGTTGTTGACTTAGATTCAACTAAGTTGAATTAAGCTTGTTCACACCATCAAAATTTGAGAACTTCATTTAGAGATCAAATTAGAGGTAGAAAATTTTGGAAAAGGTGTATCTAGTTATGTTTAGATGGTACCTAAGATTGCCTATAATTTGGAGCTTATATAAACAAGTTATGAAGGAATTCAAAGTTACTAGTATTTTAGCAAAGGCTAATTCTGTAATAGAAGATGAAAAGTATGTTTTTTCAGATAATTTTGTGATGCAAAGTCTTGTAGAATTTTTTCATGATGAAGACTAGCTATGGAAAACCTCGGGCAACACTTGAAGATAAGATAGATGATCTTGAGTAGTTATTTGATTCCAAAATGAAATTGATAGCCTTTTCATGTTTGCAAAGTACACAACTAATACAAGTTCAAGTTGATGAAATAAATGAAATACAAAATTGATTTTCACTTCATTGCAAACACATCCAAAGCAAAGAGCACTCATAAGTGACTTGTTAAGGCAAATTTTGAAGCAAACCCTAATTTTGGAAAGAGGCATTTTATTATTTTTCTGCAAATTTGTTTGGTAAAAATTCTTATTTGATAGAATCATGGACATGTCAGTAGTGCATATTGTTGAGAATGAGGATAGACTTAAGTTAAAATTTGTTTCCATAAAACCTACTAAAGGAAACCCTAACTCAACATTGTCTATCACTCTGAACAACATAGTATATCTTGAAGATGTAGGAAGTTATTTGAATAGTAAGTTTGAGTCTATTGGTAGTGAATTCATGAACAAAGATATGAAATTGGTTTTCAATCATGACATGACTATGAAGCCTAGATTTGAACATCTAAAGCAATTAGACTTGTTTAAATACAACTTCTACCATGAGTTAGACACAGATGAGTGGACATGGATCATATTGAGTAGGATACGATGGTAAATTATGGATGCAAGACAATGTAGTTGATATTTCTACTGAACTTATTCATGACTTAAATGGTCTTAGTAAACAAGGCAATGTACTTATAGGTGAGAAAATAGTCAAAAAGAAAGTTGAGAGTTATACTAACTAAGTCTATAATGGAAAGGCTATGGTGATCAACACCATCAAGCAAGATGATATAAGATTTTTGAGTTTAATTATTACCTATTCTGTTTGTGCAAGTTCAAAGATTGATTAACTTTCAACAAGATTCATCTATGTAGCATATAAGATATGTGTAGAGAAAGAACAAGTGAATTTGAGTGAAATACTGAGAATGCAACTGTTAGAGAACCTAGAAAAGATCAAAAGGAAAAAGAATGGTGTGTTTAGATTCTAGTCATTAATCAATCACATATTCTTTCATGTACTTAAAATATTTCCTTATTAGTTACATACATAATGAGCAATGACAGATGCACAATGGAGAAGATTACAAAAGTATGTAGAAGGCATCCTATAGATAAGATATTAGATAGTGGCAACCTGATAATGAGAATATTTTAGAATGAAATGAAATAGAGATTCATAATTGCACCTGCAATTGTGGATAGATTTAAGGATGACATTTGCATTTTGGTTGATATAGATTATACCTATATTCAAGTAGTGAAACCTTGGGAAATATTTCTTGATCCCTTGAGTTATGAATTAAATGATGATATAGCAGTTAGTTATATTGATTTGTTGTTGATTTTAGATAGAGACAAAGTAGAATACAGATTTGGTACATATGATGAGATCACACAATTAGCTCATCAAGCAATCTTAGAGAAGGTATCACACAATAAAGTGGAGTCTATAATGAAGAAGGCACTATAAAAAGCTGAAATGATAGAGAGTGAATATGAGGTTGTAAGACAAAAGATGAAGCAAGGAATACCAAAAATTCAACCTTTTTCATTATTTTTTGCAAAGAAATATTCATAATAGGGCATTCTATATGTAGTAGTTCAGATGTTTAGCCTAGTGAACTGAAAATAAAATCTGAAAGATTGGTGGAAGTAGTAACTATGAAGACCAAGAGGGTAAAACAACAAGCCACTAGACTAGGAAAAAGATAGTAAAAATTATTGAAAAATGATTCTAGTGATGAAGAAGTAGAGGGACAAGAGACCAAGCAAGTAGAGAAAGTGACTCCATCAAAGCATTCAACAGGAAAAACTTAGCAACCTTGGAAGTCGAAGATAGAGAAGATCAACATAGGTATTGCTAATTAAGGTAACTTTGTTCAGATGAACATATTTTATGATTTATATAACAATTTTGAAAAGGATCTAATTGATATATCTACTATGAGATATATCATAGAAAATAATTAAAGATTGAAGGATCTTGAGAGCATAATTAACCAGAAATTCTATGAGAGACTCATTTAGAAGAAGGCTCCTACAAGGGAAGAAGATCTAGAACTTTGAAAGTGTATTCTTAGAACTATTTATAAGACTAATGATGAAGAATAAATTAAAAGAAATTTGAATAACCTCACACCATATTTAAGGAATAAATTAAGACCATTTCTATTCATGGTTGGTGAAAAGGATAAACTAAGAAGTCAGACTTTGGTTGTTATCAGTCAGATGTTGACAGAGTCAAAAGCAACATCTCCTCTAGCACCTATAACCTTAGAAGTGTCACTGAGCAGTGACACTATGAAAATTGATAAAACCAATGTTACCATTAACATTGATAATACCAATCCATTTGGTTGTTTTGAACCTAATGAACTAGACACTAAGGATATTGAGGACGAGTTGAGATAGATTGTAGAAGAGAAAAGGTTACTTGAAGAAGAAATGAAGAAAATAGAGGAAGCAAAGTAGAAATTGCTTGAGGAAGAAAAGAAAAGGAAGGAAGAAGAATAAAAGAGAAGAATTGTAGAAGAAGAGATGAGGAAGAAAATAGAGGAAGATGAGAAGAAGAGATTGGAAGAGAAAAGAGTAAAGGAAAGAATGGAAAGTAAAAAGAAAGAAGAAGAAGAGAGAAGAACATGTTGGAGTTCTTTCTAGGTAAGGAGCATATTAGGTGGGCTTAAACCTAATATTAGGAAGCATAAGATAGGGACAAGCCTAAGGATGAGCTAAATCCTATATTTAGTAGGGCTAAATCTTAGTTCTAGACCAACATTAACGGAGTCATCAAGACTCAATTCACTTTAGGCTCTGTAGGGCCAAGGCGGGAAAACCTTAGGGATTGATCTTATTAACTTGATACTCTTCTTTGCAAAACTCTCCCCTATAGTAGAAATGGTCAATGTTCTTCTATGATTTTCTGATAAACTTCTTGAGCATAGTAGCTACTACAACCAAAAAGTAGATGGAAATAAGTAATGACCAACACTTTTAGCTCTTAGTACATGAAATGGTAAATTGATTTGTCGTTATGAATTTTCTGTAATTAAGTGAATCATCAACTTGTTCTTGAAATTTTAATAGACTAGTGTCTTATCCAATGGGATATAGAGTCAAAGATTAGTAGATTTGGACCTTTTAACCAACTTTTGATAAAAATTGTCAATATTGAACTCTAAGTTTCATTCTTACGATAGCCTTTTCACAAACCCTAAACCTTATCAATTACAGAAAGAAATTACTTAATTCTTTAAATTAGCAATAGTCAGTAAGAGATATACAATTTGTATGAATTGCATTAAATTGAATGAAATTTTTTCATATCAGTCTCAAGATTATGAATGTATGAGAAAGGAGACAAAACTCAAAGACAAAGATATTTAAGGGAAATTCTTTCTTATTAAGATGTTTGTAATACAAATAGAGACTCATAATAAAACTTAGAAAAAAATCCATTGGTGCCAAATATTCACTTTTTTATATTCAAGTATGCAATAACTAAACTCATTTACATAATCACAAAACAAATAGATGGATTGCAAAATAAAACATGATAATGAGAAAATTCTACAAATGATCGACCTCTACTCTTCATCTTGGAAATTCATATATAGGATTACAACAAGCTACAAATGAGAGGAGGACACATGTCAAAATAAGAATGGATACAAAATGTGGAAAGATGGGAAAAAAAAGGTAAATAGAACATTCTTCAATTCTATAGATAACTAACCTCTACTCTTCATCTTGGAAATCCATATATAGGATTACAACAAGATATAGATGAGAGGAGGACACATGTCAAAACAAGAATGGATACAAAATGTGGAAAGATGGGAACAAAAAAGTAAATAGAACATTCTTCAATTCTACAGATGATTGACCTCTACTCTTCATCTTGGAAATTCATATATAGGATTACAACAAGCTACAAAAAAGAGGAGGACATATTTCAAAACAAGAATGGATACAAAATGTGGAAAGATGGGAACAAAAATGTAAATAAAATATTCTTCAAAAGATCACTTAGAAAAAGAAAATTAGTTGAGACAGTAAGTGAACATTTATGTCATTCTTTTTGATTTTTCTCTTCTTTGTCATTCATTGTCCTTAATGAGAAATATCTCAACTACTTCCTGTTGATAGAGCTTTAATCTCTCTTACCACCTCCCAAACACAAAATTCCCTTTTTGTGGGCCATTTTGTAGTTTTGACCTCTTGTAAATCCTAAGTGGCTTTGGTCCACTTGGCATCCATAATTTATTTTGATTCAAAATAAAATTTATTCAAATCTATTTTTTCCTTAAAAAGGGAATCAATTAATTTATTACATGGGACATCAAAAGTATCTTCAAACTGATATTATCACTATGTTAGCAACATCCAAAATTTATGGTATACAAGGTTGTACTCCTTGAGATACAACCTTTAATTTTCCTTGCATAATTTGTAATTTTCTAGTGAAGAAACCAATCAATTCCTTGACTATTTCAAAACCCTCCTTCACTGTGATTATTTTGTCAGGCAAATCTAGTTATTTAGCCATTAGTACAATGAGCCTCTCCAAAAATTGTGTGTATAGCCCCCAAAGATTAAATGTGGGTGATAGCCATGACAGTGCCTCATTGTAAAAATTCTCAACACTATAAAGTAATATAGAAATTGTGAGCATGTTGTGACATGCTCTTCAAAGTTTCAACCCTATGGCTCAACAAGCTCTTAAGGACAACTATCTTCACCTCAACTCCTTGCTAAGTAGATGGAACATTAATGCTCATTCTCCTACATTTTGATGTATCCTCTTCTCCTAAATTATCTATTTGTGTTGGGGCTTCAATTGTGTTCCTAGCTGGCTACTGTTGATCTTCATGTGCCTATCCTTGTCTTGCAGTAACTACTTGCTCTGCTTGTACAAGTTGCTCCCTAAGAGATGCAACTATATTTTCAAGTGCTCAAACTTGGCCTCAAGCTCTACAATCCTCTCTTTGTACACATGGCTTTTTCTAAGCTTATCTTCATAGAGCTTTCTTACATCAATGTAATCATGTATGCACTTAGAAAGTCTAGTCTCCATTTCCTCTACCTTGGCTTCATTTATTCATGAAAAATGTTTCATGGCCTTAGAATATTTGTGATAGAGGTGCCCTATAGATTCCATACAATATGTTACCTTGTTCAATACTCTATACATCCATTAATTTTGGATTATTTGATGATGGAGCCATACTCCAAACTGCCTAAGATTTGGTATCTATGTTAAAACTTCTTCCCCTTTGCAATCCATCAACACCAAATGCTTCATATGAAATGGCATTTTCTTGCCTTCTTATTTGATCAAGCATAAAAGCTTGTTCCAAATCCCACCTAGGCACTAATAACATGCCACTCCTCTATAGGAGATCTCTTGACTCCTCTAGAGTCATGAATTCACTCTCAAGATCATAGGCCTATAGTTTCTCCACCAATTCTAGCTTCTACTCATCTAATTCTCCTAGCTTCAACTTTAGTACTAGTTCACTCTATTTTAACTTATACATAAAACTTTTGAACTCAATATGTTTGATGAATTCATCATCTACTAGGAATTGTTGGGTCTGGATGATCCTATCATCCAACCTTGTTGCTACTAGTTCTAAGTCAGTGAGTCTACCCTTAGCTACATTAATCCTAGCTTGGAGATAGTTCTGCCTTAAATCAGAAAATAATTAACTATTGCTAGGTAAAATATGCAATGTACTCTATTTCACCTTTGCAAGGATATGGACAATCTTTTGTCTTTTATTTCCCTTTGTGACCCATGATGCTTCAAGGACATGATCTTCTTCAATCTCTAGGGTTACATTAGGTTTAGAGCTATCTAGGCATACCCTCTCCTCCTCTCCTATAGGTTTTTTAGGTATCTTAGCCATAATCACAACATGGTTAGTGACCATCTTCCTAATCCTCTGAGGATAGGGGATATCCATATAAAATCCCATAAATTGGGGATCTCATCTCTTCATTTCTCTCTCCACCCTCAAGACATCATCTAACTTTGCTAGCCTATTAGCTGCCTCACCTTCTACAACTATGTTTGGAATAACATCTTCGTGGGGTAATTCCTTGGTGCTAGGCAATACATAATTTCTTATCTCCTTAAGGGTGACCCTCATCCAATTGTTAGGATCATACATTCTATTAGAACCAGTTGACAAATTGTAATGATGGAGGAAAGTATGGATCTGGTCAAGAACCTCTTTTCCAATTGTAAAATCACCCACCCTAAAACATCTACACAAGAAAGTTCCCTTTGCACTTTAGGTCCTAGATACTCTTTATTGACCATAAAAAATTGCCATGTGAATTTTATTATACCTAATCTAGGAGGGATAAACTTTGGTAATATATGGGGTGGTTGAGGACAACCATAGACTCTCATTAAAGAAAAAGTTGGAAATAAGAAAATGTCCTCCCAATTATGGTCTAGTCTTTTTCCTTCAAGAAGCAAGGCCACTCTCAAAAGGCTTTTTAAAATATTAGGTGCCCTAAAGTAACCTAGATCTAACATTCTCATTATTACAACACTAAAATTATTAAAGAATGAAATAGAATTAGAAAAATGATAATTACTATCCCATACCTATGTCCATAATTGAACTATTAGGTCTCCATTTGCATCAGAAGTATGATTAATGAAATCAAAACTTACATATCATACATTCTTGTAGAGGATCAGGTGCATCAATAGTGAATGGTGATGAAACTTGAAATCTTTTAATTCTTTACTCTAAGCCTAAGAAATGTTTTCTTCCATCACTTCCAAAATGTAGTTAACACGGTCATACTCCCCCCTATGGTAGGAGTCTTGCATATCTCTAACAATTATGAATTTAGCTCCATAGACCATGTCAGTTCCATCTTTGCCAACCACCTTGTGGACACCATATACTATTTTTACAAAGTAATTTTTAAATTTTTCCAAAGGCATCATTTTTTCTACCTTCCTAGGGTAATCACCCACATTCTTTAAATCCATGGGAATATGCTGCAACATAGATTTCCTAGTGTAGGCCTTGGTATTCTCCTCAAAATTCCTCTGCAAATCCTTTAAATCTACAAACTATCACATGGCCCCATCCAATCCAAAAGATTCAATGAACAATTCATAGTTAGTTGTACACAGAATAGTTCCATCTTTTCTATGGAATGATTTGGTGGTTGGATTATAGAAACAAAAAAGGGTCTTCATCAAATCCACATCCACAAAAACTTCTAGAAAAATCAATTTAGCCAAGTTCTTCTTCCATGGATTACACACCATGAATGTTCTTCTCTCTATTATAATATAAGTACTTGAAAAGTTTAGACCCAGAAACACTAGGGAACACAACACCTCTACAAAGAGCATATGGGTCAACAAAGGCATGGTGTTCTACAACATTGATATTAGAGGAACTAGGAAAAAGATTAATCCATTCTTCAAAAAATCTATTAGGTTTCCTTTGTCATGATTTTCCTGCCTTAGAAGTTAAAGTCTCTTCAACCAATGCTTCTGACAATTGGAAGATTATAAGAGTTATTCCAATAAAAAGGAAATGAATTTTGTATCTCTTGATTTGCTAAAGTTGTTGACAATTGGTTAATAGTGATATGTAATTGTTGTCATTTATGGAAACACATGATGTACATGCTTATAGGAAACCTCAAAAATAAAGATTCTTAGTGTTTGGTAATTAGAAAATTGTCTAAGTATAGAATTTGGTTTACAATAGTATATTGTTTTGTTTATAACTTGTTGCTAATATCATATTATGACTAGAAAAGTTAGATGAAGATAGTATACATGTTGAGCATAGTATGCTGGTAAACACAACATGGACTCTGCTCTTTGGCTTTAAAACAACTAGCTATATATACTGAAAAGTCTGCAACTATTCAAAATCTCTTTCTCTACAAATGGTGAACTATAATTGTCAAATAGGAAAGTCTTTATAACTTAATGTATAAAAATGAAAATTCATCTTTGCATTGATTTTCAGCATGCTTGAAACATAATATCAGCTCATTCTATCACCTTAGGGGAGTGTCACCATTACTATTCAACAATGTACTTTTTGTACCATATTCAAATCTAATTGGTTAAGAAGCTTATTGTCATTTCTAGCTTAGAAAAGTAACTAGCACATTTCATGTCAAAATAGGGTCTATGATCTTATGATCATTATTGATGAAAAGAATCCTCATATTATCTTATAGCTGAAGAAATAGTTCCATGATGTTAGAAAACCCTTTGAAAAAACCTTATCAAACAGTTGGAAACCCTGGAAAACCCTTTATGATTTTACAACTTCTTAGTCATCATGGATCGATGCTGAATTTTTCTTCCTCTAAAATCATATAGTAGACACCTTATGTTGAAATGGAACAACATCTTATTTCAATCCATTTTACCTCACAATCTTACGATCACAGTCATCTTATTACTTTGTAACATCTCCAATTGCCCTTCAAACTCTTACAATACTATGAGAAACTATTACCTTTCTCTATCGTAGCATCATGGGCCTTGCCTTTTTTTATTTACAATCTTTTGATCACAAAGTATTCATAGCATTGAAGCACATTATCCATTAGCCTAAGATCTTATGATAAACTATCTATCATAAAATCAAAGGTCACCACATGCCACACAAAATTTAATATAAAATTCTTTTCTGGTCCCACTAGTCCAGCTAAGCATCCACCTAGTGTACGCTTCACAATTTGGTCAATAAAAAATGGACACTTGTCACCTATCTGACAATGTAATGTTGTTTTTCCTTGTCTTTTACCACTTTACAATCCTATAATCATAAGTGTCTCATAACATCACAACATCCAAATATTACCTTCATGACCATACGATGCCCATAGCTTCGTAACATCATAGCACCTTCTTTCTTTAGACTCCAATGTCATGATTTCCCTCCTTGTAATAACATCAAAGAAGAGAAAATGGAAACTACTCAAATAGACATATGATCATATGATACAAAGGGAATCATAAGATCGGGGACCTTAACTTTCTCATCCATGATACTACAACACACCGCTTATCTTAAGATCGAGAAATTGAAAACATTTCACCATGATCCTCTACTTATCCCTTTGTCATAACATCATAGAAGATGATGTAAAAGACAAGTAGATTCCCACTCAGCTATAAAACCTAGGGTTGAGGCCTAAAAATCTGATTTCTATGAAGATTTCTTGTAATATATGATGGAATCAAAACTCTAGGCCCCAAATTTCACACTTGGGGTAAAAATGAAAAATAATTAGATTAGGGAAAAAATCATGTTAGGGTTCTCCTCTATAGATGAAAGCAAGTAATATCTAACCCTAAAATCACAACATTATTTTTCTAATAATATTTCACCCTAAAATTTTGAAATATAAGCTTTGTGAAAATAGCTAAGAAACAAAGGGAGGATGATACTAAACCATCTAGTTCATCCACTCTACTCTCTCTTGCTAGTTTAGCTATTGATGATGATGATAAAATAGATCTGATCTCATCCCTAACAAAGCTTATTGAGAAAAAAAAGAAAGTGAAAAGATTACAAAGAACTTTAATGGAAGTTACTGAAATACTAAATAGTACCTTAGCTATACAACACATTGAATCAAATCTTAAATAGAGGGCACAAGTAGTGGTGAACTCATTTGATGAAGAGTTTACCAATTTATTGAATATTGTAGAGATAAAGGCACAAATTTCCCATGATGCTAACTTGTTTAGCACCATCTATCAAAACATCAATAATAATTTGATTAATCTTGATACTTGTATAAAGAAACTTCAAAAATGCCAACAAAATAGGAAAAATCTATATATTAAGTGTACCTTATCTTACAAACTGACTAAAGAAATTGATAGTCAAATACAAGGAAAGATGAGTGAGCTAGAGGCTTTATCCAGCCAGATCCAACATCCATCTTGCAAAGTAGATGATTTTGAAGGACAAGTGGATAGTATTAATAGTGACATCAGGAAACTAGAACTTTGGAAGGAACAAATTTTGAAGAGGATATCAAATTTTAGAGAATCTATTGTTCTGAAATTATATTTCATTGAGAAATAGTTAGAGGAATGTTGTTGGAATTTACAAGTGGGAAGATTTACTTCTATGAGAGGGGGGGGTGAATCATAAGTAACTAACTTTAACCTTTTCAAATCCTTTTAACTAAAAAAATTCACATGCATCTAATTCATCTAATAAGCATAAAAGTAAACACATGCATGAAAACACATAAACAAGATTTGGTAACCCAAAAACCCTCCAAAATGAGAAGGTAAAACTGAGGTGGGGATGACACCCATAAAATATCATTGTAGCAATATGTAACTGTCCAAGGTTACAATGTTTGACCACTTCCAATGGTCTACCCTATGAAAGGCCTGTCCTGTTAAAGATTTTACACCCTGTTAAAAGTGACATGGTTAAAGGATTTAACTACCCTGCTAAAAGTAGGCCTACTTAAAGGACTTTTGTACATTCACTTGGAATGCCACCTTGTTAAAGGATTTACAAATGGCTGCTAGGCCAACCTAAGTCCATAGGATTTTCACATCTAATACAATTGGTAGAGAGTATTATAAAGTCTTGACCCGATGACTTGCAATCCTCAATTGCTGATTCTAGATCATTGTTCTACTCTGACTGCTTTGATCCTTGCTTGATTTGATATGTCACTCTTTGAAGCTTTGATACTGTATTCTTGATCAACTAGATTCTATAGTGTTGCTCTATTCTTTACTAAGTCTTTAAACACCCCTCTAAGCTTCTCTATATTTCACCCATACACTTCTCTCTCAAACATGAATAATGGGCTTTGTCCTCCTTTTAAATATTTCAAAGACTTAGGGTTAGGTATGAATCTATGATCAATATTAAATCTTCATTTCCCGCTCATTTCTTGCACTTTTCCTATTGGTTGCATGCCTTCTCCATTTTTCTTATTGGCTACATGCTGATTACATAGGTAATGCAAAAGATTCGATCTTATCTTCAAGATCCTTCAAGATTCATCCCATGTCAATTCCAAAAATGGTTTACATATGAGTTTCTGAAGATACAAACTCATATGTTGATTATGTGTTACTTGACACTTACTAATTGCTGATGTTCAACACATATAGGAATTATGTGTCACTTGGCTCCTATAGAAATTATGTCTCACTCAAAATCTATAGCATTTCTATTTCACTCAACATCTATACTTTGATTGGAACTTATAGTGACTCAGCATCTATAGTAACTTGGCACTTGAACATTGCTTGGCACTTGAAGTTTAATCGACACCTATTGAATTCTCTGGCTTGGCATCCACTGTAGCTTGGCTTCTATATTATACTTGACATTAATTGAAGAATTGGTTAAGTGTGTTGACACTCAAATGTCAAAACCATTTTGAGACCAACAATCTCCCCCTTTGACATGAGTGGCAAAAATGCTTAACTTAAACAGTATGAATCTAATTCTATGAGTATACTAAAAATTCTATTCAAAACTTCAAAAAACTTGTTCAAAATTTTGTATACCTAAAATTTTTTGTAACTCCCCTAGAGCTGATGTGCCATTTCTATAACCAAAAACTCTTGTGTTGAATTTGTCTCATGCTGATGTATCTGATACTCTTTGCCTTGTCTACACTCTGTATCTGTTTGTACCCTATTTTTGCTCCCTGTTTATTTACATAATGCATATCTCCCCCTTTATTATCTCTCCCCCTTTTTGACACTTATGTCAAAGGGTCCTAAGAATGAATAAAATACTTCGTCAAAAACATTTTATCTACCTCCATAATCATTTTGAGAGAAGCATCCCAATTATCTAAAGAGATTTCCAATGATTTGTGCTGGATGGTTGTCTTTGCTGCAAGATGTACAAGGTCTTCTAAGGTAGAAAGATTAGGATCTTTCTTTAGTACATTTTCTGCATAGGGCATTTCCTTGTGGAGTACTTCTAAATATGGGGTAATGGAGCATTGAATTTGTATCACTTTGACCTTAATATTGGCCTCTTCTACTATACATACAGCTAACTCTTTCTATGTGTGAAGTGTAGTTGCAAAATGCTTTTCACTCCTAGCTAGATCTTTGGGTAGCTGTGTGCTAGAAATCTTAAGATTTCATTCCAAGCTCAATATCCTTTTGCTACTTTCTTGTGTGAAATATGATGAATCACACAACTTGGAGCATAATGAGAATACATTCCCAAGTACTATTTTTTCCTTTTCAATCTTCTTAGCCAATTCAACTTGTGAAAGTTCTATTTCACTAGATATCTTCTCATTAACTTTCATCTGAAACTTCTTTTCTGACCATTGTAATAATTTAACATTAGTTTCAAGGTCTTCATTCTGTACTTGGTCCACTATGTTGGACAATTGCTCCATGATGGGCTATGTTTCATTAGGTACTTGTAAGCTAAATGTATCAAGAAATATTTCTTTAATCTCCACAAGTGCTTGCTTCTATCTATACTCATTTCTGAGTATCTCTTGTCTCTTTCTTCTCTCAAGTGCCTCTTGCACTTCATTTATCTATGTTGAATTCATTGTCCTTGATTCATAATCGGGTATGACTATTTCTTCATCAAGTGCAGGGTCTCGATAGTGAAGTACCCTTGTAACCTTAGTGGAGCTTGAACCTAGTGCAAAAATCTGCAATGGTACTACATCAGTGCTTGAATTCTTAGTAGGAGTCCCCGAGGTAGGCAAGTTTACTAATGCCTATATTGCCTCATGCTCCTTAGGGGTTTTCTCCACTTCTTTCTCCTCTTCTCTACTCCCTTGATCAACAATGATGATTTGAGGAGGTGCACCTTGGGTTTGTGGAGTAAGAACATCTTGCCATGTTTGTTCCATTGCTGGCTCCTTGACAGTTGTTGTAACTGTAACTGTATTATCAACCTTAGCAATTTTATTCTATGATTCTTGCTCTTTAGGTTGATTTTCTGTAGCTATGGGAGGTTGTAAAGGTGGATCTTGTGTGTTTTCCTTCTCCCTTGTGATTTTTGCTACAACCTTCTGCAACTCATCCACACTCACCAAAATTGGATTTGTACATAGTTGTGCTTGCAATGTAGTTTGGTGAAGGATCTTTTTGATATCCTCTATAGTTAAAGGATTGATGTTCTAAGCTAAAGTGTTAGGAACATCCTTGAAAATTATAGTCTCTACAAGTACTACATGTGGAGGACTTGGTGGTGGTAGTTGGGTGTCTTGGACACTTTGTTTTGTCTGCTGCTCTTCAGTTGTTGCCTCTTCACCCTGTGTCTTCTCCACTATTTCCTCTTCTTTTTCTTTCTCTACCTCTTCCTCTTTCTCATTCTCTTCTTCTTCTTGATCATTTCTCCCCTCAAATGCGTCTTCTTACCCTTCTTTGACTGTTGTCAATCCATAAATCAATTTTGACATCTGTGTGGACTTTTGCACAACATATTCTATTTGGTTCTACAAAATTCTAAAGGCTCTATATTTGGGTGCAAATTTGCTCCCATGCTTCTTACTAGCCTTTTTTATTTGACCTTTAGTAAGGTCTAGAATTACTTGAGCCAATGTTGACTCCCTTAATTCCTTTTCCATCTTAAGGTAGTAATGCCATTTATTCTCAACTAATGAGCTTAGATCCTTAGGCATTGAATTATCTAGTTCAAGTGGGGTGGTCTTGAACTTAGCAATCATAGTGTAGATGGACTCTTCCACTATGTTTTTTTGTTCCTTTGAAAACTTATTGAAATCTATGGTCTTCAAGCTAGTTAAATCAACATTGTCTCTAATGTTATTACAAATTCTTTCCACTTTAGATGTGGTAGAATGACTTACGAATCTGAATTGTTCATCATCAGACTTTGTCCTTTCTTCACCTAATTCAGCAGGTGCAACATACTTCCTTCTTTTCTTCTGCTATGCATGCCCTCCTTGTTTTATTGCCTCTTTCTTCTCCTATTCTTTTGCCACTTGGGTAGTTTCCCTAGTATCTGCCCTTGTAGTTGGCTTGGCTGGGCTTGGCTTTGTTGCCTTCTTCTTCCCTTTGGGTTGTGTAGCTGGTTATTTTTGGGCTTTTCTTTTCTTGGGCTTTGGCTTGGGTGCTTCTTCTTCAACACATTCCTCCTCTTCTGCATCCTCCCCCATTCCTTGGGTTATAGCAAGTGGCCCCTGACCTTGTTCCTTCTCATCATCTTCATCTTCTTCACCTTCTTCTTCTACAGCTTTTGCAGTGCCTTCACCAAATTTGTCCTTTAACTTCTTTACAAGTTTATCCTTGTTTTTTAGTGTGGAGGCAATCTTCATCTCCATATCCACTTTTGATCTCACCACGTCATAGGTTCGAAAATGTGCTGCATTCTTGTCTACTTCTTCTACTAATAATACAATTATTGCTATTGATGCTTCACCTATATTAATTTCATAGCCAAAAGGTCTTAACCATCTCACTCTTGGTATGGTAGCTTGTATGTATGTATAGTCAATATCTACAAGAAAACATACATCATTTACATGTTTTTCTACTAAGGAAACTAGAATTATTAGCCTTTGCTTCATTGAATTTTTGAAATCTTCAAAATAGCTAGTCATTTAGGTCTCAAAATTAGCTCCCATCTGCTTAATATATTCATTTACTTGAGCTATTATTGACCTATCAGTTCTCCATGCAACTTTTCCAAAATAAGGAAACTCATTCTGAACATAAAGGAAAATACAAATCAAAATAGTACCAAATTTGCATTAGGTACCAAATTTGCATTAGGCTCCCTTGGTTATCCTGATTGTTGCTAGATTCTCATTAATCTATTGCAGTTGCAGTTCTGTAAGATCATAGGTATGATCCTTTTTCACCAATTTATAGCCTACATCTACTGTAATGCAAGGCACACTGTTGAGTCTGCTAGATTGGTAGCATTTGTGTGCAATAACTCTAACAACAAAATCAACAAGAGGTTCTTGGATGGTATTAATTGTCATCCCTCTCTTAATCCATTTAGCACCAATATTTTTCTCAATTGCTTCCTTTGCATCACTCCTAAGTATCTTCAGCCAGTCTAGGGTTGGGTACCCTGTCAGTCTATGCACAATTCTCTTTTTGATTTTTATTGGGCCATCCTCCAACCATAAACTTCCATCATGCATTCTGCTAAGCACTAAATTGATCCATTTAGTTTTTAAAATCGTGGGGAAATCTAGGGCATATGTTAAACCTTTCCTCTCAACAATTTGATATTCTTCCTTCAACACATCATTTTCACATAGTCTCTTATAGGCTGCCCTTATTTCCATATCACCTATGGCTCTAATCTTGTAATTATAGCATCTTCTTACATCCTGAACCATGACTACCTTTGGGGGTATGATGGATAGGGATCCAGCTATGTTGTTCTTATATGCTACCTTTGGGATCGAGTGGAAATTAGTTTATTTAACCTCATTGGACACAAGCTAGACTTCAAATGCTTCCTTCTCCTGAGTTTTCCTAGAGCTAGAAGCCATTTTTTCAATCTAGGGTTTGTACATGAAGAAACTATTAAATTACATAGCTCAACACAAATGTAAATACCTCAAGATCAATGAAATCATGCTAAAATGCTATTGAAATATATTTATATGTTGGATTCTCTACTTTAAAATCACTCTGCACTCTTTCTCATCTTTTCTCTTTGTTTGTGATGTGAAAAAATGATTGAAAATGTGATAATATACCCTATTTTCATTGCATTTAATGCTTAGTGCTTTTACAACTATCCACTCAACTTCTAAAGGATTCTAGATTACTTGGATTCCATAGAAGTATTACTTACTTGACTTCAACTGAATTTCCTCTTTAATCGACTTCCACTACCAACTTGGCTTGTACTATTATTTTACTCAACATCTAAGGGAAACTTGGAAACACTTGTAAAATCTTGAAATTTTAACTTTGCATCTTTGTTCATGCTGATCTCTTCTTTTTAGTACTTACTTATTTAGGAACTGATGTATGATAAAGCTTTGTAAATCAGTCCCTCATACCTCCTCTTTTCTTAGTTTGATGAAGTGTGACCACTTGACCTGTTAGGTGAAGTGATCCCTTCATTTGATGTGTTACACCCATCTTTCTTCTTCCATGTCTTATTCATTTCTCCTTTGATGTGTTCAACATATACCTTCTCCTTACCTTTGTCATTCTTTGAGTTGGGTGCCTTTGACCTTGTTGGGAAATTCTTGTTGATATGACTAGTGTTTAAGCAACTGAAACATGTGGTTTGGCTCAACCATCTACTATAGTTCCCTCTAAAATGTGTCCTTATGAAATTTTCAGGAATGTGTACATATTCTTGATAGTAATGACAACTATACATGGTATTGTAATCCCAATTGTAGTGATGTCCATGGTTACCTTCCCTTGTTGCCTGATTTGGTGACCACATAGGCTTTGATCTACACTCAAAAGCTCTATGTCCATACTTCTTGTAATTATAGCAGTGACCTTCAAATCTTGGTATTCTGATATTCCTAGTCCTATAGTTGTGTGCTTGATGTCCTTTCTTTTTGTACTTATGACAGTAACTCACATTATTAGGTTTTTCATGTTGATGGGAATTCTTTCTCCTACACACATTAGAGGTATGTCCCTTTTTACCATAGAAATGACAAGTAGGTTTAGTGTTCTTATCTTTGTTACTCCTTTCTTTTGTAGTCTTGGATGACTCTCCTTGTTTAGTGTTGATGTATCCTAGTCCTAAAGTATCATTGCTAGCCCTGGGTGATTTTAGTAGCTGCTCAAAGTACTTGATGGCCTCATTAGGTTTGTTGAAGCTTTTTGCAATCTCCTCTTTTTAGATCATTTTGTAGTTGTTCATTTTGCATCTTTAGTGTAGTGATCTCAATATCCTTGATGTTTAGTTCATGATGAGCATTCATCATCTGAATTAGGGTGTCTAGCTGCATATTTCAATTGACTTTTCTTCTAGTTTGTTGGAAAGGTTTCTCTTGTCTTCTTTTAGCATAGCCTTGTCTTCAATGGCTCTTTTCTTTTGTTTGGTCACCTCAAAAAGCATCATAGCTTGTGATTCTTTTTCAAGCTTGAGTGTTCTGATTTCTTCTACTTGAGCTCTATTTTTCTCTATCAAGTCTGCTATTGCTACATCAAATTCTTTGGAAGATTTCTCCATTTGAAAATAGGTTTGACATGTCAATCTCCTTGTAATGTGTATCATTCTCAGCTATGGCAATCTCTCTTCTTCTCTTTAAGGATTTTCTTAGTTCTCCTCTAGCTTCTTCTAAAACATGTAAAGCAAGTTGTATATCAATTGCTTGATTCTCTATGATCTTCCCAAGTTTGTGGACTTCCATCTTCAGCTCTTTTCTCCAAGCTAAAGGCTTCTCCTTGTGAGAACCTTTCTCTAATACCAATTGTTGGAATTTACAAGTGGGGAGATTTACTTCTAAGAGGATGGGGGGGGGGGGGTGTGAATTAGAAGTAACTAACTTAACCTTTTTAGATCCTTTTAATTGAAAACATTCACATGCATCTAATTCATCTAATAAGCATAAAAGTAAAGATATGCATGAAAACACACAACACAAGATTTGGTAACCTAGAAACCCTCCAAAATGAGAAGGTAAAACTAGGGTGGGGATGACACCCACAAAAGATCACTGCAACAATATGTAACCATCCAAGGTTACAATGTTTGACCACTTGCAATGGTCTTCCCTATGAAAGGCCTATCATGTTAAAGAATTTACACCCTGTTAAAAGTGACTTGGTTAAAGGATTTAATTACCCTACTAAAAGTAGGCCTGGTTAAAGGAATTTTGTACACTCACTTGGAATGCCACCCTATTAAAGGATTTACAAATGGTTGCTAGGCCAACCTAGGATTTTCATATCTAATACAATTGCTAGAGAGTATTAGAAAGTCTTGACCTGATGACTTGCAATTCTCAATTGCTGATTCCAGATCCTTGTTCTGCTTTGACTACTCTAATCCTTTCTTGATCTGATATGTCACTCTTCAAAGCTCTGATACTTTATTCTTGATCAACTAGATTCTTCAATGCTACTCTATTCTTCACTAAGTCTTTAAACACCCCTTTGAACTTTTCTATATTTCACTCATACACTTGTCTCTCACACATGCATGATGGGTTTCATCCTCCTTTTAAATATTTCAAAGACTTAGGGTTAGGTATGAATCTACAATCAATATTAAATCTTCATTTCCCACCCATTTCTTGCACTTTTCCTATTGGTTGCATGCCTTCTCCATTTTTCTTATTGGCTGCATGTTGATTACATAGGTAATGCAAAAGATTCGATCTTATCTTCAAGATCCTTCAAGATTCATCCCATGTGAGCTCAAAAAATGGTTTACATTTGAGTTTGTGAAGATACAAACTCATATGCTGATTTTGTGTTACTCGATACTTACTAATTGTTGATGCTCGACACATATAGGAATTCTGTGTCACTTGACTCCTATATTAATTTTGTCTTGCTTGGCATCTATAGCATTTCTATTTCACTTGGCATTTGCTCAACACCTATAGTGACTCGACATCTACAGTGACTTGGCACTTGAACTTTGCTTGGCACCTGAAGATTACTTGACACCTATTGCATTCTCTGGCTTGACACGAACTATAGCTTAGCTTTTGTATTATACTTGACATTAACTGAAAAATTGGTTAAGTGTGTTGATAATCAAATGTCAAAACCAATCTGAGACCAACATAATGTGTCAAGGCCAAGGACACATATTCCAACTTTTTTTATTTAGATCTTAATGCAGTTGAGATTGCATCATATGTTCTATGTGTAATACTTACCTCAATTGAGTCCACCAAGGAGACATGGACTAAGGGTATGGATAGCGTGAAGGAAAATTTTGATGATTATGTGAAGATCATATCAACATAAGGAAGGACAACATTTTTGGACATATTTCTAACATTTTGACCTTTGCCATTGATGTCAAAGGGGGAGAAATTGAAAAAAAATGGTAATTGCAGAGAATTGAATTCTCAAAAGGGGAGAATATTGTAAAGTATATTGTAAGGGGGAGAATATGTAAAGTTGAATAGATTGTAATAGATGTTATGTAAGGTGTTATTTATTTTTGTTATGTTAAGTTTTGTCACTTAGCCAATTTTTTCTATTTTGTTGCCATCAATGCCAAAGGGGGAGATTGGTGACAATTGGCTAATAGTGATACACAATTGTTGTCATTTATAGAAAAAATGATGTACATGCTTATAGGAAACCTTGGAAATGAAGATACTTAGTGTTTGATAATCAAAAAATTGTCTAAGTATAGAATTTGGTTTACAATAGTATATTGTTTTGTTTATAACTTGTTGCTGATGTCATATTATGACTAGAAAAGTTAGAAGGAGATAGTATACATGTTGATGATGATATGTATAACCTCAGAAGTTAGTACAAATTTTACAAAACAAAGATAATCATGTTTGAAGTGAAATAGGAAAGTAGAATTGAAGGAAATGATTATTTTGTTTACAAGATAATTGCTTGTCCAATTAGGGCCGACATCCTAGATATTTACTCTAAGTTGGAAAAGTAGATTGTGGTCTTAGCTGACCCAACAAAAATTTGTGAAAAAGCATGGTATTTATGCAAAGGACATTTTGTGGTAAGATTTTGAAGTGTGTATTGTAAGATTGTGATTATAATTGCAAGTGTTATCTTGTAATTGTGATTATATGTGAACTATTGAAAGTGATATATGTGAAGTTTTATATGAGCTATTTGGTGATCCAAGATCAAGCTGAAGATTAGAGATCAGTCAAGGAAGAAGATAAAATACTTATACTCAGTCTGATTACTTGTTTGGGCAGTGAACTCTTCTTGTAATTAGAAGTGCATGTTTGGGCAGTGGGCTCATCTTGCATCTACTATACTACAACTCCTAATAGGGTTGGAATCTCCTAACAAGGACTCCTTATACTGAATTTTCTCATTGACTCCTAATAGGGTCCATCCTCTAACAAGGAACTTATATATCAGTACACTATCTGTAGACACCTAAATTCGATTACACCACTTTGGTAATCCTATTTAGATATCTCTAAAAGCATCATTAATTAAATTCCTATTTAATTAATCTTTTGCCATCCCCTAGCTGATTAATTTAATTAATCATATATAGTCCTAATTGATAAAACAAATAACCCACTATTTATCAATTAATCCTATTCTCCTATCTAATTCCAAAACCTTCATTTATTAAATAAATCATTTTAATAAATAAAACCCTCAAATCTAATAGCCCCTAACCTATCCTTAATCCTCCATTTAGCCTAATCCACCCCATCCACCCATACTAACCTAGCTTAGCCACTAACTCACCCACCCTCATGAATGCCATCCACTTGCACATCTCTAACATCATTAATCTAATCCTAACCCAAGCCTAATCCCCCCCTAACCTTGTCACATTCCCTAAGTGAGCTTAAGACTTTCCTAAGCCAAACCAAAGTCTCCCCCCTCAAAATATCCCAACCATAAAACTTTATCCCAACCACAAAGCTTTCAATGCTCTTACATGCTCTTAAAAGCTCTTACAAGCCATTATGAGGGCCATTTAAGGCCTTGAGCCTCCTTTGTTGACTCATCTTTTCCCTTTCCTCCACCCAATGACCCTGTGACATGTGTCAAACCTTGATTGGTTCTAAACAAACACAATCCATGTGCTCCCCTTTGAATACATCCTAGCCCTCCCTAAGCTTTCATCTCTCCTTGCATCTTAACCCTCCATCCCTCAAGAACTTTGCCTATTTAAGGAATCCCCTCCCAAGCCATTTTAACCACAATCCCTTTTAGTAAAGTTATCATGCTAGTTTGAGAAACAAATTCATCAATCATACACTTATAATGCCAAATTGAGAGCTCACAAGGCTACCAATTTTCTATTATCCATCTCTATCATTGAAGTAACTTTGAAGCTTGAGCATACATCCCACATCCCTCAATAATAGACATATCTCCAAATCAAGTGATCATCCTCATTGAGAGAGCCCATCTAGGGCTCATATTCTCATTTGAGGACCTCACTTTGTCTATCTTATATGTTATGGTAGTTTAATGTGTAAATGCTTTTGTTTTCATTAAATTAGTATTTCTAGCATATTAGATTAGTGTACACATTTTGGCACGTCTGGTGGGACCCCGCAAGGGTCATTTTAATCTTCATTTATGCTAGTTTTACATGCTTATTTCTCATTTTCATGTTTTGGTTAACCATGCAAAGCTAACATTAATGGCAATATCTTTTGTTTGTGTTACCTTTTGATTTTTCTTGCAAGGCCACTTTGAACACCTCAAGTATGTGCTCCCAACCCTATCCTTGATTTTCACCTAGCAAACGATAAAAAAAAAAACTTTCTGCATTCTCGTGACCCCAAGAATGTAATCCTGCGACACAAGAACACTATTATTCTCCGGAAGGAACATGAACCCATGACCGTGAGTTCGCACGTCATCAACAAATAGTCTCTGCCATGTATCATCAAACAACCTCTTCATCCCCATCGACAAATCCTCCAGTGGGAATGTACCTCAGAAACAACGGGATCGTCATTCCTGCTTGCGAGAATGTTGTAACGGCATAAACCCGTGGGATCGCTCTGTCAAAAAGAGCTCTTAGGTTTTTGGCTCATGGTTTTAATTCTTTTTAACAGTCTTTCCTGTCATTCTTGTGATCCAAATTCATGGCAGGATTTCATTCCCGCGAACAAGAACTCTAGCGGGATCACCTTGCCTTTCTGACCAAAACTCTACTTCACATTTTCCACGTTCCCACTAACAGTTCTCACATTCCTGTGCCTATGGGAACGTGTTCTTAACCCACGGGTTTGCTCTAATATTTGCTTGGTTTAATTTTTTTACATTTTCTAGTGCATATTTTTATTCTAACTTATTTTTTGTAGGTTTAAACATCATATCTTTATGCTCATTATCACATCATAATCATAATCATAATCAAAATTTTACTTTTAGTGGTTTCGTAGGATATGGACCATTCTAATAATTTTTATGCATATCAAAAATAACAAAAAAAGTTAATTTTTTTCTCATAGTTAAGCTTTGATTTTGGGGATTTTTCGATAACTAATCAAATCACTTTTTCGTAGCATTGCAGGTTAGAGCATCTTAACAAACCTAATCATGTTTTTCGTAGGTTTTTTGCATGTTTAAACACATCTTTCATTTAATGCATGTCGCTCAAATCACTCTCGAATGCCATGGATTAAGATAAATTTTTTATTGGAATGCATGCTTAAAACAACAAACACAATCTTGAATGCCAAGGATCAATTAATCATTGCTATACCTCACACTTCAAATTTGGGCATAAAACACTCTAACACAATCTTGAATGCCTAACAATCAATGATCATTGCATGGTTTTGATGCACTTCCAATGATGCTCAATTTTTTTATGTTGACGATCTCTTGATTTCCATTATGTTGATGACGTTGTCAAGTTGCAATTGAACATCCATATCTTAATCACTTGTGTTTTCAATAGATCAGACAATCTAAGAATCAGTTGGTCAAAGAACTTTGCTTTCTAGCCCAAGATCATCTAAGTCTTCTCTCCCCTTGTCGCCTTTGTGGGTCATCTTGGGTGCATAAGACTAGGATCCAAAACTTTGTTTTAGTTTTAGGGGGCCTACTTGGGGATTTCATCATGCCTTAGGACAACCTCAACTCCAACGTTCTAGCAGAGTATAAAGATTGGGAGGTGAATCCAAAGACACCTCTCTTGGGATCAAGATTTTTTCACTCGGGCTAAGCCTCAAGGAACTTTATACCCTTGAGAAGTGAAAGAGGAGAAGTGGGTTACCACTCCTCTCGGTTGTGTGACATCTTTTTGGTTTCATCTACAAATTTGGGCCTCATGTACCTTGCGTATATCGAGGACTCCCTAGCTAAACCAAATTTCATCCTTGTAGAAAGCTTGCTAGGATGTTGGTGTGTTTGGCGTGCTTGCTCCAAATTTTTGTCTGCTTGTTTGTTCATAGCTTTTGAATGAATGTTTGCCAACTTTGGTCAAATCCCCAAAAAAGCAAAAATCTCCTAGCTCAAGGCATACTTAGTGTAGTCACTGCCTCATCATAAAATCATCCAAGCTCCCCCACTGCAACCGAATCTATTTAGTTATTTGCTTTAGAAAAATCCCAAATCCAAAGTCCATCCAAATCATCCCCCCAGCCAACTAGCAACCCAATCCAAAATCACTCACGTCTTTAAGGAATTGTTGTTACTCTGCCAGATTTTTCTATCCAATCAATCTATCCAAATCCCTCAATCTCCCCAAGGTTATCCTTTTGACAGAGCTTTGTCTAGGGTAATCTAGCCTTGTCACTTGTCATCCCTCATCACCTTGAGCTAAAGGTTGGGATCCACAAGTGGTCAATCTTGTGTCATGCCCATAAGATCATTAGTCTATCCTCAAGTTGACACAACCACCACCAAATCTAGGGCATAGAAAAGAAAAACCCACACCTTTGACAGCATGCCGTTGAAGTCTTCCATCCTTAGAAAAGCCAAAAATCTCTAGCCAATCCTCCTTAGGTCTGTCATGCAGCTTTGACTCTCCCTAGGAAATCTTTCATTAGCCAATCCAAAATCTGCGCTTAATCCAAATCCAACCATGAGCTTCCATGTTCATCCATATACAAGACCCCATCCCCATCCAACTCATCATCAAAACATGAAATCCCAACCCTATCATGATGAGTTTGGTCACATTTTCCTTTCTCCCACTCCATCCTATTCCAATCATGATGATGATCTTGTCGACTATGATGGGTATATTGAAAGCCTTAGAGATATTCTTCCAAACATACCCACTAGTGTAGACACCTAAATTTGATTACACCACTTTGGTAATCCTATTTAGTTATCTCTAAAGCCATCATTAATTAAATTCCTATTTAATTAATCCTTTGCCATCCCCTATCTGATTAATTTAATTAATCATCTATAGTCCTAATTGATAAATCAAATAACCTATTATTTATCAATTAGATCATTTTCTTCTATCTAATTCCAAAATCCCCATTTATCAAATAAATCTATTTGATAAATAAAACCCTCAAATCTAATAAGCCCCTAACTTATCCCTAAACCCTATTTTTAGCCTAATCCACCCCATCCACCCATACTAACCAAGCTTAGCTACTAACTCACCCACCCTCATGAATGCCATCAACTTGCAAATCTCTAACAAGCCTAATCTAATCCTAAACCATCTCTAATACACACCCTAAACTTGTCACATTCCCTAAGCAAGCTTAAGACTTTCCTAAGCCAAGCAAAGTCAACAATCTCAACTCCCTCCAAAATATCACAAGCACCAAGCCATGAATGCTCTTACAAAGGCCATAAAGACTCTTACAAGCCCATTCATTGTTCTTACAAGCCATTATGAAGGGTCTTTATGAAGATATTATCCCTTGAGACTCCTTTATTGACTCATCCTTCCCCTTTCCTCCATCCACTTACCCTGTGACATGTGTCACTCCTTGGTTGGTGCTAAACAAGCACAATCCATGTGCTCCTCTTTAAGTACATCCTAGCCCTCCTTAAGCTTTCATCTCTCCTTGCATCTTAACCCTCCATCCCTCAAGTCCTTAGCCTATAAATTGAATCCCCTCCCAAGCCATTTCATCAAAACTTTTGAGCTAAAGTTATAATGTCATTTTAAGACCAAGTTTTATACCAGTCTCATACATCCACACCAAAAATCCCAAATATCTCAATTGTAGCTAGTTTGAAGCTTGAGCATACATTCGTATCCTTAGACTCATCTACCAAGAAAAGAGCTAAATCCTATTGGGAGAGTCCATTCATTTGGCTCACATTTCCAATTGGGGTTTCCTCTTTAATCTCTCATTTATGTTATGGTATTTTAGTTTGTAAATGCTTTTGATTTCTTAATTTAGTGTTTCTAACATACTAATATAGCATATACAACTAGTACTCCTTACCATGCCTTTGACAAGGGAAATCCATTACTATCCTCATCCTTACCGCCTTCCTATATTGTGCCCACATATTCCTCATATACATCAATCATATCTCCATCTTCCTCTACCTTCATCTCCCAACCTCCACCATTCCAGAACAATTCTAGTAGCTACATCCCTAGTCCAAATCCACCATCCCAATCTCTTCCAAACCCCTTTCCAAATCCTCCGACCAGTCCTAGCCATACAATGCATCACCCCAATCCCCTTACTCCTCCTAGTCCAACACACTCATCTCCAAGGAATTTTACAAGGAAACCCAAAGCAAATCCATCTCCCACCCCCATCACTCCTCTTACATAGTCCTATCGCTACCATCCCTATCGCATCCACCCCACTTATCAAAGCCCTTCCATCTCCTACTTCCCATCCATCAAATCTCTCCAAATCCCATCCACATCTCCTCTTCCTAACATTATCCAAATCCCATGTAACAAACCTACTGAGTCCATTCCCCATCAACTCATCCCCATTGAAGAAAATCCTATCCATTCATCTACCTCACTACACGAGACCATCCATACTTCTCCTATCATACCATCCACTCCCACCCATTCCTGTCAAGATCTTGTCCAAAAGCATGTTGAAATATCCCCCAACACAATAAAAGATCCCATCATCCCACTTGTTCCCCTACATGATCCACTTTTACCATCCCCTCCATATCTGAATCCCACCATCACACCTACTCCATCTCAAAATCCATTCCCATCACTCCATCCAACTCAAGATCCTATCCTTCCATCCCCTTTGCTCCATGATCATACATCTCCCATAATCCATGATGATAGATCAATAGAAGAAGGACTAACTATCATATCCGAAGCTCCAACTCCTTCAGCTAGTAATGGACTCACATCTTGTGTTCCAAATAATGCACATCATACTAAAGAAAGAAATGAAAATGAATCTCTAGATGTTGGTATCTCCTCTATCCCTGCATGGTCCCAAGTCCTCCCATCTCCACCCCAAAGTTCCCATCCATCTTTTTCTACATCTATTTTTTGGGTCCTTATCCTACTTCTTTTCAACTCTCCATTTTGGGTCCATATACCCCTTATCCAAATCCTCCACCCTTTCCATCCATTTTGGGTCCTTACATACCTAATATGAATCCTTTATCCCCTCCCTCCATTTTGGGACCTCCACCTTCCCCGTTTCCATCTATTTTAGGCCCATATCCTTCATTCCCTCCATCCATTTTGGGCAATTATATCCATCCATATCCTATCTTCCAAACCACCATTCCATCCCCTCAAATCCACCAGCTAGATCATCAAAGGCACTCACCCTTGAATCCCTTCCAACCTTCAACCTCTATCACTCCATCCATTATCCCTCCATCTCCTCCATGCTCTTGTTCCCATACCATGGCTAATAGAAGCATATTGGATGCCAAAATAAAAAAGCATAAATCCAAAAATCCACAAAAATCCAAGTCTCAACATGTCCCTTCTAAAATACATGTTCAAGAAGAGAAACATTTGATCCAAATCAAAGAAAAAGTCAAGAGGCCACAAAGGCCCAAGCTGCAAAAGTCAAAAATCATGTGGATACCCAAGATGCTCATAAAAGAAATGAATCTCAAAGAAAAATCTCAATTGGCATCCATTCATGCTACTCAAAAAGCCTCATCCATCCATCCTTTATCCAAATCCCCATATAAACATCCTTCATCCCCCCAATCCATCTTAGTCCATATACTTCTTATCCAAAATTTCCCATGCTCTATCTTCCAACTCTACTTTTAATCCTTATCTTTCTCTTCCTCCATTTTCTCCTCAACCTCATTCACCACCATCTTTCCCTCTACTTTATCACCTCTCAAGGTGTATGCCAATGATGATCTTCTCATTTTCCTCATCCATTTACCTGCCTATCTTATGTCTTCCCATCCATTATCTGCCAAACTCCCAGCCACCATTCCACTTGTTCAATCCAATCCTTTTCCATCCATGCTACCAACATCTATGAGTCAAAAAAGTCAAAAAATAAAATAAAAAATCCATTGGTGAAAACTTGGAAATTCAAGCACCATGGATAAGTACCATGTTGAAAACTTGGCAAACAAGCGTCATGCGTAATCCCTCGATCCAAATGTTTTGCACACTTGGGGGCACATTCCATCACCCATCATACCCATCTCATCCCACCATACCAACCACATCCTATCCATTTCATTCACCATCCTCCTTTGGATCTTGAAAGAAGTAAAGTCCACCACTAGATGCATGCTTTTGGTCATCCTTTTGACATCCATTTTCCATCAAAGTTTGTATCCACCTATCCCTAATCCACCCATCCTCCTTATCCTCTACCTCATTAACCTTTCACATCCTAGCTTCCATCTATCTTCCTCATCCTCTTGTTGACCAATATTCAATCCTATCACATCCCTCATAAAAAATCCTCTTGAATAGCATATTATAATTGGGGGCACTCTATTCCTTGGAGACTGTGTCGTGTCCATCTTTCCATCCTTATCTTTTTGCATTCCTCTACCCAAATCCCTCTACCCACTATTCCCTTTTTCATCTATCCTTGCATCTCCCATCATTATCTCCATCTTTCCATCACCTAGTACATCCCTTGTCATTGGTATCTAGCCCTCATCTCTCCCTCATCCTGAGTTTCCATTTGCTATCCTCTCATCCTAAGCTTTTTATCCGCTATCTCCTCATCCTGAGCTTTTTACTCCCACTATCTTAAGCTTTTCACAAATCATCTTCTCCTCTTGAGCTTTTTATCCCCTCTATCTCCTTATCCCATGCTTTTCCTCTACCTCCCCATCTCAAGCTTTTCATCCACTATCTTCTCATCCCAAACCTTTCATCCACTATCTCTTCATCTTTATCTTTCCTGCCGCTATCCTATCATGCTATGCTTTTTTCTAGTAATCCCTTGTACATCCTTGGATCTATTCTGCTATCTATTCCTTGCACATTCATCCTTATCCTTGTCCCATTGTATATCTATCATCTCTTCATGTCAGTTCATGCTTCATCGTAACTTGCAGTTCTCTTGGTTAAGTGCTTTAGCGAATCCTTGTACGAGATCCCTTGTCATCAAAATGTTGTCCTAAAGAGTTTTGCTTGCCTAGCTCATCCTAGTCCTCGACATTACCAATAGATCCTTGTAGGATGCATCCTTCCTCTCGTTTGATCTTGGTTTGTCAGTATCCAGTCCTACAGATCTCTTTGGCAAAAAGTTAACTTTTTTATGGATTTGCATTTTCTATTTTCTTTGTGGGATTTCAACCATGATTCTTAATGTATCTCTTCCAAGTGATTTGGCTTGTTCCCTCCTCACAGTCACCATGATCTTTTATATCATGGTGTGCTATGAATGGGGCAATTTGAGTGCAAGGTCTTGATCAGGTCTTTTGTTTGTTTTTCTTTTCTGCTTGTGGGTTACCCAGTGTTGGTTTCAAGCTGCTTCCTCTGGGATTCATGTGCGATGTTGGGGCAATCCTTGCGTGCTTGTTTTGAGTTAGTTTTTTAGTCCTCTAGACGGTTGGTGACACGACCTTGATGTTCTTGGTACCCTTGGAAATTAACCAACAGTCCTATAGCAAATCTAGTGCTCAACTACATGGTGGTACTTCTCTTTGAAGTATCCCCCTACTCAAAAAGCTTCAATGGATTCCCTTCATCTCCATTCTCCCCCATCCATATCCAGCATCTGTCTCTCCTACCCCAGCTTATGCATCAGTGTCTCTTTGAATCAATCTTCACTTTTAGCTTTAGGGATCCACCAATCCAATCAATCCACCAAGCCTCATCTCTTGAGCTCCACAATCCTAGTCCTAGGGATCTCCGAAACCCATCTTTTGCCAATTTGACTCTTTGAAATCCTATTGCCTTAGCTATATAATCCCCTCATCCTTCTCCCTATCTTGGATTCCTTTTTATAGCGCTCCACTCCTTCATCCTCCCCCCAATCTTAGAAAGTCTTAAGATTGCTTCCTCTTGTGCATCTGATTCTCCTTTATCATTCTCCCATAGTGAGAGTTTGCGCTAATTCAGCCCCTTCTCTTTGCCAATCTGAGTCTTCTTGCTTATCCCAGATTCTTGTATTTTTCAAGAAGCCATTGAGCCTTGTTTTCTCTCTCTCTGCCGCCTTCTTGAGGGGGCATCTCTAAGTCTAGTCTCTCCTCTTCTTATCCGAGACTGGGGCAACTTTATTGCTAAAACATCTTCCTCATGTCGTTTATATTCAAACTTCTTTGAAATAGTGTTGTCTCAACACTATGTCAAAGAGGGGAAAAATGTAGACACCTAAATTCAATTACACCACTTTGATAATCCTATTTAGCTATCTCTAAAAGCATCATTAATGAAATTCCTATTTAATTAATCCTTTGCCATCCCCTAGCTAATTAATTTAATTAATCATCTATAGTCCTAATTGCTAAAACAAATAACCCACTATTTATCAATTAATCCTATTCTCCTATCTAATTCCAAAACCCTCATTTATTAAATAAATCACTTTAATAAATAAAACCTTCAAATCTAATAGCCCCTAACCTATCCTTAATCCTCCATTTAGCCTAATCCACCCCATCCACCCATAATAACCTAGCTTAGCCACTAACTCACCCACCCTCATGAATGCCATCCACTTGCACATCTCTAACATCATTAATCTAATCCTAACCCAAGCCTAATCCTCCCCCTAACCTTGTCACATTCCCTAAGTGAGCTTAAGGCTTTCCTAAGCCAAACCAAAGTCTCCTCCCTCAAAATATCCCAACCATAAAACTTTATCCCAACCACAAAGCCTTCAATACTCTTACATGCTCTTAAAAGCTCTTACAAGCCATTATGAGGGCCATTTAAGGCCTTGAGCCTCCTTTGTTGACTCATCCTTGCTCTTTCCTCCACCCAATGACCCTGTGACATGTGTCACTCTCTGATTGGTGCTAAACAAGCACAATCCTGTTGGCATAAAGTTATTTTCCATTAGTGACAACACTTTTCTCACAGTATTAACCGAGTAAAGAAGAACTCAGTGTTAATCGAGTTCAGTCGGTTAACATAGAACTTAGTATTAACCGAGTTCAGTCGGTTAACTAAGAACTCAGCATTAACCGAGTTCGGTCAGTTAATTAAGAACTCAATATTAACCAAGTAAAGACGGATGCAGTGTTAACCGAGTTCGGTCGATCAACATAGGACTCAGTGTTAACCGAGCTCAGTCGATAAACAAAGAATTTTGTTCTACCGAGTTTGTTTTGCTATTTGGCCGACTCAATTAAATTTTGTCTACTTTTATTCAGCCGACCATTGCATGTAATTTTAACTTGGATGGTATATATTTGTAATGTATTGTATCATTCTAAATGTATGTGAAATATATGAAGTATGTGAAGAATGTGTGCGAAAGCATGTAAGCTGAATTTTGAAGGTTTTCAGCAAGGTCAGCATTGGAGCAGAAATGTTTTATTTGTCATATCAAGGACAATCAGAGTGTAGCGGATCTTATCAGCAATCAGTTGTATTCAGATCCACTGTTTCATTCTAACAGGTGAATCAGTTTTTATAAATCCTTTAACAGGGTAGACTTAACAGTCTTTGTACTAAATCTCCTAATAGAGTGCATACTTATGAAGTATGTTTCAAATCCTTTAACAAGGTGGATATAACAATCCTTTATGCTCCTAACAGGGCAGATCACCAGAAGTGATCATTGTATGCATTAACCGGCTAACTTCCTACTGCAGTAAAGAAGATTTGTGGGTTTCATCCCCACCCCAGTTTTACTTTCTATTTTGGAAGGTTTCTGGGTCACCAAAATCTCTGTGCTTATGTGTTATGAATGTCTACATACTGCATAATTAGGTGATTAAATATTTTACTGGTTAATATGAATTGATTTAAGATTTTATGTTTACTGATTCACCCCTCCCCTCTCAGTAAACTGTTATATCTTGAATATTTCCAACAATTGGTATCAGAGCTAACTTGGTTCTCAGAATTAGCTTGACAGCTTGAGCAAAGATCAAAGTCAATGGAGATATTCAGATTGGAGAAAGTTATAGAAAATGAAAAGTTAGATCTTGAAATGGCCATGGTTCAACTTAAAGAAGCAAAGGAACATCTTTCTCAATCCCTAAAAAGAAGAAAGGATCTTGCAAAACAAATGAATGATCATCAGTATGTTGAAGTGAAGATTGAAGACCTGTTACCATCAAGCAATTCAGAAGAAGCTGACCAAGCAATCAAAGAACTTCTAGAAAAGAATGGATCTCTGCAAGAAGAGGTAAGAAAGCTTAAGAGAGAACAAGAAATATAGTCAATTAGGCTATGTGAAGTTTTGGATAAAAAAAAACAAAGCACAAGAAGAACTAGAAGATAGAAGTCATGAAATCCGCAATCAAACTCATCAGTATGAAGATCTCATAGACCAACTCACCAATGCAAATGAAGAAATTAGGATTCTCAGAGCACAAAATGAAAGAATAAGGAATGATTTGAACATTGAAAAGCAAATCAATGAAAGTCTACAGAATGACTTGAGATCAGAAAGACAAATCAATGAAAGCTTGGAAAATGACCTAATCTCTGAAAGTCAAGTCAATGAAAGGATGATGAAATCTCAGGTAGACGTAAATCAATTGAATGAGCAGAATCTTCAAAAACAAACAAGCAAAGCTGGTCTTGGATACAAGGAAGCTGGTGAATCCTCCAAGCAAGGTGAACAAAGGAATAAAAGATCCACTTGTAATCATTGTGGCAAGATAGGTCATACATCAAACAAATGCTGGAGCAATGGGAAAGCAAAATTCAATGGTAAGTGCTTCAACTGCAATCAGCATGGTCACAAGGCAAATGAGTGTAAAGAAAAACCAAAATTTGAAGGCAATTGTTACAAATGCAAAAGGCATGGTCACAAGGCATTCCAGTGCAAATCCAAATCATTCAATCCAGCTGAACAACTTGTCAAAGCCATATTCGGATGGGACTACAACACCCGGTGCAGATGTCACTATTGTGGAGAGTATGGACATACTGGCATGAATTGTGCCAGACATCACCTAAGGAAAAAGGACACAACTGTAAGGTGCTATACATGTACAGAACTCGGTCATATAGCCAAAAATTGCATGAATATCAAAAGAATTGAAGATGAAAAGAAAATCAAAGCAGATAACATTCGAAAGCAAATGAAGCAACAATGGATTCCAAAATCTACCGAACAAGATAAGTCAGATAGGAGTGTCACTCAAGAGGTGGGTGACTCTACCATTTCCAATTAGTATTCATATAAGAAACATTGGAACTGCATCTTCCAAGATTTATCCTATGCAGCTCCAAAGGAAGAAGATGGATCAAATTAGTATTGTAGATACACTCTGACTCCAGGATGGTTCAATACTTTACCAAGTTTGGTTGGATGTAACAAAGCTTCATTAACCGAGTAGCAGTTACCAAGTTGAGTCGGTAAGAGACTTTGGCGAGTTCGGTCGGTCACAAATAAGTTTCATTGACCATGTTGTGTCAACCGAGCAAGGTCGGTTTGTGACCCAACTGAGTAAGGTCGGTACTTCAATATTTTCATTCGATCGCCTAGTTGATAATATCTACCGAGCTAGTGGATGACAACCTGTCATTTCTTCTGCCATCATACCAAAACATTTATGGCAAATTTGTTATCAAAAGGGGCAAAATTTGATCTAAATTTTTACTGCGAACAAAGAGCTAAGGTATTTTCTGCAATTTCAGAGCGAGCTTAAGACATTTCCGAGCGAATTTTTCAAAAGAGCGAAAGAATCAATTCAGAATTTTTCTACACCTATCAAGTAACAATGGCATTCGGAAGTGGAAGCTCTAAGACTAAGAAAGGCTCAGAAATGCTGGTTAGAGGAGAGGAATGGAAGGCGCCGAAATTCAAATTAGCACCAGCTATTGCAGAATCACTGGACCCTAATGGTGCTCAATCTCAAATTCCTTCAAAGGTACTTCTTGTCAATGATATAAGATCTCATTTTAAATGCTCTATTCAAGAACTTGGAAACCTAGAAATTGATAATGCCCTAGGTGAAATGAGCATAGATGGAAACCTAAAACCCGAACATAAGCATCTTGAAACAAAAGGGTTAACCCACATTTTGCACTTGCCAAGGAAATTTCAAGTTAAATGGGTTAGGTATGTACTCAGTCGAGTTCACAATGGCCAATTGTGGTTAGAGCAACCAGTGCTCATCACAAAGAAAATGATTAACAAAATTACTGGACTCCCCATGCTGAGCAAAGCCAAGTCTACCAAAACCCTAGGTCGGGAGGAATTGCAGAAACTGACCCAAGCAGAATGGGATGGTAGGGGACTTAAGCTGAATACTGTAGCTGACGTCGAATTGAGATTTGGCATTCACGTCATTGCTCACAAAATCTATAGTTCAAGCCATCCAAACAGTGTACCCTGTGAAGCTGTGGATCTGGCGTACAAAATAGTGAAGAAGAATTTAGAATTTGATTTATCAGAATTACTTTTATCCCAATTCAATAAGAATATGGAAAGCATTAGAACCTCCAAGAACAATCCCTGCAAATTCGGTTCGCTTTTGATTTGTTTATTCTTCTATATTCAGAAATCTTTTCCATCAAAGGGATCAGTAGTATGGAGAAAAGATATACCAATTCTTTATCAGCTAAACGAGTTCATTGCAGAACTAGGTGAAAATTTTGATAGTATTTTGGATAACTATTTTGAAGAATTTAAGGAAAAGATGAATCATAGGTTCCGAATTCCACCCAAACTGGTTGAAGAATACAAGGAAGACATATGCTTCATGGTAGATTGCGACAAGGTATACATTCAGGCAGCCAGGCCTTGAGTAGCATGGGTGAAACCTCTTCCCTATGAGGTAAAAATTGACGAAGCCAGGGATATCATAGAAGCACTGGTGAATGAACTAGTAGACCCAAGGCAACCAATTTTTGGAACATATGATCAAGCTAAGGCCAGAATTGAGCTCCAAATTAAAATCCCTCAGGCCATTAGCAAAGGAAAGAGAAGGATAACCCAACTGAAGACGGAAGTTGGCTCTCTTATGATAACAGAAGGCAAAGGAGAAGACAAAGAAGAAGAAGAGGAAACCGAGTCAGACAAGGAAAAGGAGCCTCAACAAAAGAAAGGCAAGGTGATCATCACCAAACCTAAAAGGCAAGCCTCTGCAGTCTTCTCCAGGAGAACAAGACAAGGAAAGAAAGAACCTGTACTTGTTAAGCCTCCACTCACATTTGAGGATAGATTGAAGCAATTAGAAGCAGGTGCTAGCTTCACAAACTTCAAAGCATTGAAGTTTGAAACCAGAATAGAACAAGAAAAGATGCAGATTGAGGAACTGGTACTGAACAAGATGGGTAAATGGAAATACTCACCGGACCAAATAGCCTCCCAGATCTCCAAAGAACTATTGGAGAGGTTGCAAATCAGATGGGAAGCTGCAACCAAGACTGTAAAAGACATCTATGAGCAGACATTGAAGAATCTCCTGCCAAGTTTCACTAATGCTGAAGTGAAAGCATCACTGAAAGATCACAAAGGCAATATGATGATTAGATTCCACACCTGTTTGATACTTGTCAAAGACATTGAGCATGTGGTAAATGATGCAACAAACATGTGGAAAAACATCTATCATCTACACAAATCCAGTGATGATACTGTTGAAATCAAGGACATTGACAACAGTGATGTTGATGAAGATGATGATGATATTCCAGAGGATCTTCATTCAATCATGTTAGAAGTGGAAGAAGAGGCTAAGAAAGAATTAGAGGAAGAAGAAGCTGAAAAAGAAATGGAGGAGAAAGAACAAGCAAAGGTGGAAGAAGATCCAGTACAAATTGCAGCTGAAGTCATTGCATCTCTTCCACACTCTCCATCCAAAACAGTTACATCAACTATGGAAATAGCTTCTACTGGTAAGTCCTCTCAGCTCCGTATACCATCTATGCAAGTGCCAATCACTTCATTAACCGAGCTGCAGCCACCTTCATTAACCGAGTCTCCATCAGTCTCTACAGTAAGTTCATCATGCACATCAACCTCTACTACAGAATGTATAATAAGTGTACCTACAGATACTACAATTTTGACTTCTCTTAATCAAATTTTGGCAACTATTAGCTCTTCCACTCCATCCTGTACAGCCACATCAATTTTTGATACCATTTGCACATCTCTTAGTCTTCCTTTACATAGTCCTATTCTAGTCTTATCAACCAGCCCTGCCTCATCAACTATCGTCTCAATTCACAAGGGTCAAGATGAAGTCTTTGCTGGAAAAGCAAAAAGATACATGTTTTCCAGCAAGACACTGGATGAGGAAATTGATTTGGATAAGGACATTATCCTTCCTAAAATAGATCTTGATACAACATCAGTTGATGAAATGAGAATGCTCAGTTAGCTATTAGAGCAGAAGGCTAGGCAGAAACAGCTACGGCATGAAAGAGATCTGGAATATAGCATCATTGAGAGTGCTAAAAATATTATAACAAAGGCTATAGGTGTTGAAGTAGATTCTACTCAACACATTTTGATTCAGTTGGAAGAGGCTGTAAACAAATTCAATGAGGATACCTCCGACCAAGAAAAGTTGATTGAAAAGGCAGAGAAGAAATTTGACAATAAGGTGCTTGAGCACATTGCTCAGCATATTGCATTAAATCAGGTAGAATTGTCTACAATTTTGAATAATTTTGAGAATTCTTTTAATAATGTAACTTCACTTTTTGGAAAACTCTGTGATGTTACTAAGTATACCAAAGATATAAAAGAAAAGTTGAATAAAATTGATGAGGATATGAAGGTCAGTGCCCAAGTGCTGCAATCTGACCTCAGTACAAGTTCATCCCATCATCATAAAATAAGATTTTTGTCGGAGAAACAGGCAAAATTGCTGAGAGAGGAAGCAAGAATCAGGTCTACTCTCATAGATATCCAGAATATGATTCTTCCTATCATGACTTCAATGCAAAAGCATATTGCTCATTCCAGAACATTGATTCATGACAACAATTTCTCAGTTGCGGATCATATGATTGAACTTTCTGCAGAAATTCAAATTGCACTCTCCTCCAGCAAAATTTTGCAAGAAAATTGGGATAAGACTTTGGCTCTTATTCTCAAGGTACATTCAGAATTTCTTTCTCATTTTTAAATCTCAGTGTAAATATATGTTATTTGGCATTATTGTCAAAAAGGGGGAGACAGAACTTCAGAACTTCAGAGCTATCCGTGCAAAGATATATGTATTGATCTGTAAATACTGTGCATATTGTATGGGGGAGACATACATCTAATAAGATCTACAATTTTGGAAACTTTTTGAAATGTATGTCAATTTTTGTACATAAACTTTGATACATAATTGTTTTTGTCACTAATGCCAAAGGGGGAGATTGTTGGCATAAAGTTATTTTCCATTAGTGACAACACTTTTCTCACAGTATTAACCGAGTAAAGAAGAACTCAGTTTTAACCGAGTTCAGTCGGTTAACATAGAACTTAGTATTAACCGAGTTCAGTCGGTTAACTAAGAACTCAGCATTAACCGAGTTCGGTCAGTTAATTAAGAACTCAATATTAACCGAGTAAAGATGGATGCAGTGTTAACCGAGTTCGGTCGGTTAACATAGGACTCAGTGTTAACCGAGCTCAGTCGGTAAACAAAGAAGTTTGTTCTACCGAGTTTGTTTTGCTATTTGGCCGACTCAGTTAAATTTTGTCTACTTTTATTCAGCCGACCATTGCATGTAATTTTAACTTGGATGGTATATATATGTAATGTATTGTATCATTCTAAATGTATGTGAAATATATGAAGTATGTGAAGAATGTGTGCGAAAGCATGTAAGCTGAATTTTGAAGGTTTTCAGCAAGGTCAGCATTGGAGCAGAAATGTTTTATCTGTCATATCAAGGACAATCAGAGCATAGCGGATCTTATCAACAATCAGTTGTATTTAGATCCACTGTTTCATTCTAACAGGTGAATCAGTTTTTATAAATCCTTTAACAGGGTAGACTTAATAGTCTTTGTACTAAATCTCCTAACAGAGTGCATACTTATGAAGTATGTTTCAAATCCTTTAACAAGGTGGATATAACAATCCTTTATGCTCCTAACAGGGCAGATCACCAGAAGTGATCATTGTATGCCTTAACCGGCTAACTTCCTACTGCAGTAAAGAAGATTTGTGGGTTTCATCCCCACCCCAGTTTTACTTTCTATTTTGGAAGGTTTCTGGGTCACCAAAATCTCTGTGCTTATGTGTTATGAATGTCTACATACTACAGAATTAGGTGATTAAATATTTTACTGGTTAATATGAATTGATTTAAGATTTTATGTTTACTGATTCACCCCTCCCCTCTCAGTAAACTGTTATATCTTGAATATTTCCAACAAATCCATGTGCTCCCCTTTGAATACATCCTAGTCCTCCCTCAGCTTTCATCTCTCCTTGCATCTTAACCCTCCATCCCTCAAGTCCTTTGCCTATTTAAGGAATCCCCTCCCAAGCCATTTTAATTACAACCCCTTTTAGTAAAGTTATCATGCTAGTTTGAGAAACAAATCCATCAATCATACCCTCATAATGCCAAATTGAGAGCTCACAAGGCTACCGATTTGCTATTATCCATCTCCACCATTGAAGTAACTTTGAAGCTTGAGCATACATCCCACATCCCTCAATAATAGAAATATCTCCAAATCAAGTGATCATCCTCATTGAGAGAGCCCATCCATGGCTCATATTCTCATTTGAGGACCTCACTTTGTCTATATTATATGTTATGGTAGTTTAATGTGTAAATGCTTTTGTTTTCATTAAATTAGTATTTCTAGCATATTAGATTACTGTACACACTATCTAGTGGGTATCATCTCCGTTGGGGTTTTTCCTTTGCCAGGGTTTCCCTAGTTAACAAAATATGGTGTTATTAGCTATTTTTGTGCATTGTTACTATTACTGTTCATCATTACTTTATTGCTTTGTTATGTAAGGTTTAAAGTAATAAATAATATCTAGTTGGCAACTAAAGTTTGTAGATTACTGATTCAACTCCCCCTTAGTAATCCCTATTTCTAACAAAAGTTTCATATAATTCCTCATCTATAGAATTGGTTTTCCCTTGGGGGTTTTTCTAGGGATGATTTTTCCAAAAATATTGTGTTCATTGTGTTGCTTATTTCTTTTCATATTTTTTATCAGTGAAGTTGTAGTTGTGTTATTTTTTAATATTAGTTGTGAATTAATTTTTGGTAGTTAAATAATCAGTTAAGATAGAAGATTAATAATCAATGACTGCAATAGTAGTTTTCATGCGTCAGTCCATCAATACAAATAATTTGAAGCCCACTCACCATACTGCTTCACACACACACACACACACACACACACACACACACACACACACACACACACACAATTCTTCCATCATTAATTTCACCCACTTCTACACCCATGGACAACATCAATTTTTTTTGCTTGTAGTGACTACTTTATTGTAATTAGAAATTATTAAATATTTGTGTCTACTAATAGAAATACTAATTGTTAACTATTAAAATTTAATTATTATATTTCACAACTAATGCATGCCTTTGAATTAAAATTAATTTAATAATAATAGTTAAATAATTTTTATTTATGATTTAATTTATTAAAATAGATGTTGGATTTTTATTGAAAAAAAATTCTTATTGTTCCTCAATATTAGTATTCTTATTGTTAAATTTGAAATATTTTAAAGTTCACTCAATGCAATAATAATTAATATCAATCTTATTTTGTAAATGTAATTATACATATTATAATTAAAATATTATATTATGTAATAAATTATAAAAAATATTATTATAAATTACATTTCACAACTAATGTATTCATGCCTTCTTTGTCATTATTTGAATCTGGTATAGTTTTAATTAAAGAAACAAAACCTAATAAAGGAGAGAAACATAGAAAATTGGGCTTTTGGAAAACAAAATTGGTCAAATCAATTGTGGGCCATTGGGAGGATAAGTATTTTATAGGATCCTAGGAGGGTAGAATTTAATCTACTTATTTCAAGAAGTAATTAGATCGGGGGGGGGGGGGGGGAGTTAAAAGCTTCAAAAGTGAAACTCAATTTATTCTAATAAATGTATATGGACCAACTCCAACATCGAATAAGAAATAAGTATGGAATGAAATGAGTAAATATCTATATACAAATCCTTTAGAAAATATTCTTTATTAGGGGATATTTGAATGCTATCCTAGACTTTGGAGAAAAAGTAGGTAGAACCTTGACCATTTTCGAGATTATGCTAGACTTCAAAGATTGGTTTGCAAAAGAAAACAAGTTATAGATATCCCAACAACTAATGGAACTTTTACTTGGAACAATAGAAGAGAGGATTTTTGAAATATATCAAAAAGATTGTATAGATTTATATTAAAAGGAAATTTAATTTATTTTAATCATCCTTTCGGTGTAGTCATTCTTCCTAATTCAGGATCTAATCATTACCTAGTTAGGCTAAAAATAGGTGAACCACATTACCCATTAAGAAACACTTTTAAATGTGAAAAATTATGGCTTTTAGACAAATATTTTCTTGCTAACATTAGGAAATGATGGAATGAAGAATACTTTGAAGGATTAAAAATATTCTATTTTATATCAAAACTAAATATCTTTAAAAGGAAAAATTTAAAAATAGAATAAATAACACTTTAATGATATTTTAAAAGATAAATTAGAGAATGAAGAGGAATTAGAAAATTAAAATGAAGATGTTATCAAGAGAGGAATGAACAATAATGAATTTATCAAAGAAAAATAATTTTTGGCTAAACAAAAAATTATTTCTAACAAATGAAGAGAAGCCTCATAAATAAAAGGAGATAGGAATACAATTTTTTTCATAATAGTACAATGAATAGAAGGAATATAAATAGAATAGTAAAAATCAAAGGTCATGTAGGAAGAGTAATGAAAACCCCTAATGAGGTAGAAAAAATATTTTTAATATATTATACCAAAACTCTTAATAATTATGAATCCTCAAATATAATACACCGAAATAAGATGATAGGATTGATCCCTAAAATATTAACTTTAGAGGATAATAAGTCCTTAAAAAAGAAATGTACTAAAGAAGAAATTAAAAAGGCCCTTTTTTACTTAACCCTAATAAATCTTTAGGACTAGATGGTTTTCAAGCTATTTTATTTCAAAAGTGTTGGGATATCCTAGGAGATGATCCTTGGAGGAAAATTGAGGCAACTAGGAATTGTGAAGCTCTTTTGATAGAAATTAACAATATATTCTTAGCTTTAATTCTAAAGAAGTCAAAATATGAGGATTCTTGAGATTTTAAGCCCATACCTTTATGTAATACAATTTACAAGATTCTCTCAAAACCATTAGCAAATAGATTTGAAACTTTCTTCAAAAACTTATTTAAGAGGAATAGATAGGTTTTGTTCCCAATTAGTCAATTTTCGGTGATATGGTTATTATTCAAGAATTAATTCACTCTATACAATAAAATAAGGAGTCTTGTATGCTAATGAAATTAGATGTTCAAGATGCTTATGATAAAATAGATTGGATATTTCTTTGTAAAACTCTTGAAGCCTTTGGATTCTCTCGTCAATGCATCAACTTAATATATAGTTATATTTTGAAAGCAAAAATATTACTCTTATAAATGGCACACTTGAAGTCTTTTTCAGTACTTATAGAGATATAAGACAAAGGGACCATATTTCACCTTCCTATTTATAATAATGTGATTTTTTTTTGGTTATCTAGCAATAATAAAGGCTCAAGCTAAAAAGAAGATAAGAGGTATTACAGTTACTGATGAAGTTCCTATAATAACCTACCAATAATTTATGGATGATACTATTTTACAAGGAGAAAATATTAAAGAAGAAGCTCAAGATTTATGCAAATGATAAAACATTATGTGTTTCATGGAAAAAGGTAAATGACAATAAGTCAACTAATAACTTCATTAATACAAAAGAGGAAGTGGAAAAGATATTTGAAGAATTATGGGATATATAAAAGGAACCTTCCCTTTTATATATCTTGAGATTCAACTTGGATAAGATATTAAAGAAGGTAAAGATTGAGATTTGATTATAGAAAAGTTAGATTAAATAACTTGGAAATTGGAACGACAAATGGTTAACAAAAGATAGAAGAACGACTATGACCAAAGAAGATCTCTCTACTAGTCATTGTTGGAAATTTATTGGGAAAGTGAGATACTAAGAGGGGGTAGGGGGGAGGTGAATCGAGATCACTAAAATTTTACCCTTTCATACATAAGATAAACTAATTCACATCACCATATCTCCATATCTCATAACTATTTTAAAATATGTAACTATCTACTACAATGTAACCTTGAATCTAATTAATCATTACATATAACATGAAAGTAAATGATTAACACATAACACATAATCTTTGGTTACTCATAAACCCTCTAAGGTGAAGGTAAAATTGGGGTGGGGATGATAGCCACAAATCTTCACTATTGCAGCAACAAAGTTGGCCTATTAGGCCTCCAATTTTGATCACTTCAGATGATCTACCCCATGAGGGGTCTTCTCTTTGAGGAGCTTACAAGACTATTAAGTCTACCTTGATTAAAGGATTTTAAACTTACAATTAGGTATTCACTTTATTAAGAGAATTAACTAGGTCTATTAGAGCCAATCTTTTATGAGGTTTACCGTGATCCACTTGCTATAATGTCTCAATGCATGATCATTTAGTTTTCACATATAATGTTGATTATGGATTTACTCTTTCTAATATCTAATTCAATCTCCTATATGACATATCTCTTCTCTTCTCTTAACTTCTCCTCTTAGTTGCTACACTCTATTTCTTCAAAAATTTGCTTGCAGCTTCCAAAACACAATCCCTTTACATACTCTCTCACTCTACTCATAATAGGGTTTTGGGTTGCCCTTAAATAGAAAATTGTAGAGTTTTCTAGATCAAAATCAATGATCTATATGCTTCCCTTTTTCCCCCTATTTTGATTGGCTAACCTTCCTTCATAGGGATTAGCGATCTGTGCCAAAATATGTAATTACCTCTGTAAAAAACTCTATAATAGTTAAATGCCGTGATCATGTCAGCCAAAATGGTTTACCTCATATTTTTTGCCATTGCAAACATTCTTTGCCCAAAAAGTGTTACTCGACACCTATGTTTCCTGCAGCTTAGTCATAATTGTTCTTCCTGTTGATACTCGACATCAACTAGCTCAACTTCATCTGTGTAACTTGGCACATATTAAATTGACATTTAGTGTACACTAAAGAACTCAAATTTCATAGGGATGCTCGAAAACCATAGACTTTCTCAGCTCCTATAGAGCTTAGTTTTTACATGATTATTTATAAGTCTACTCAACATGTCACTCAACCAATATAAAATGACTTGATTGTATTGATGACCAATCAAATCAACCTTCCAAATGACTAAGTGTTTGACACTAATAAATAATAGAACTAAAGAGATCAACAATCTCCCCCTTTAACATTGTATATGAGTAATGTTAGTATGCTAATAGAAACCAAATTTGAATAAAGCTTCTACAAACTAAACAAAATTCATAAACTTCAAGATAGACTAAGATGAGATCTCAATTGAGAATATGAGCCATTAATGGGCTCTCTCAATGAGAAGCTCTCTTGTTGAGTATCTTTGTCTAAATAGATAGGATGTATGCTCAAGCTTATGCTTCAAAAAGGGCTTCAAATGGAGTTGGAATTTGGGTGTGAGTGTATGGTTTTGATGTAAAATGGCTTCTCAAAATGGCATTATGACTTTACTTCATAGATTGTGTTATTTTGCAAAGGGGAAGGATCCAATTTATAGGCAAGAGGCTTGAGGGATCGAGGGCTAAGATGCAAGGATGGGAAAAGCTCATGGAGGGCTTAGATTGCATGAGAGGAGAGCACATGGATTGTGCTTCCTTACAACCAATCAAGGAGTGACACATGCCACATGGTGAGAGGATGGAGGAAAGGGGAAGGATGAGTCAACAAAGGAGGCTCAAGGGATAAAATCTTCATAAAGACCCTTCATAAGTGCTTTGTAAGAACATTTATGACTTTGTGGGCTTTATAAAGTTTTGTGGTTGAAGATATTTGTGAGAGATACCATGAAATTTGAATTTGACGGTTTAGGGGGGTTTTAAGCTTGCTTAGGGTTGTAAAAATGATTAGAGGAAGGGTTAGAGATGGCTTAGGACTAGGCAAGTGGATGGCAAGTGGATTGCAATTAATGAGGGTGGGTGAAGGAGGAGATATTTGTTAACTTTGGCTTGAGTTAGCAAGTCTTAACCCATGTTTAGGGAATGTGACAAGGTTAGGAGGGGATTAGGATTAGGGTTAAAGACATCTTCTAGAAGAGTCTAGGCTTTGGATGAGGATGAAGACTTTCTAGAAGAGTCTAGAACTTCCTAGGATAAGATTTTATGAAATAAATAAATTTTTATTTATTTCAAGGGTTTGGGTTGAGGAGATATTTATTAAAATATTTTTAATAAACATGAGGATTAATATTTAATCTTGATTAAATATTTTGAGTTGGGATTAGGGGTAGGAAATGATGAGATTAGCCTTTAATCGAAATTAAAGAAGGATTAGAAGATTTTGGAAGAGGTTATTGGTCTTAAGGAAATTGGCCAACTTTTGGGAAAAAATAAATAAATTATTTATTTTGGGATTTTTGGTCAATTTATTAATTAAATAATTAATAAATAAGGAAATAATGTTTAAATAAGATTTAAACATTTTTGGGAGGGATTTCTTAATTAAATATTTTTAATTAAGATAAAGGGATTTAATGGCATAAAAATAAATAAATAAATTAAATAATTAATTAATTAATAAATGATGATGTCATCAGGAATTTTTTAGAAAATAGAAATACTTTATTTTCTAAAGGTTTTTTAGGTGTCTACAAACATTAGTGGCACAAACACTTTGTTATAATTACATCTTTATAGTACATTACAAAAATAATAGTACTCCCCCTATGTATATGACTTGGTCTATCTTATACAACATGATCATATATACATGACTCAATAACAAAAATTCTCAAAATTATACATATACATATTTGTCTCATGTAGTTTTGGCAAACCTTTGATTTGTCCTTTGTTGCTCATCTATTTTCTGATTTTACTTATATTTTTTCTTCTGTCCCCCTTATTTTTTTCACTCATGTCTTCTTCTAGGGTTGTGAGGATAGAATTAGAGAATACTTATCAAGAAATGGCTTGTGAATTTGGATGATCATAGCTAAGGCATGATCCCATGTCATGTTAACTGAATCCAAAAATTGAATATTGATCTCCATCTTTGCAACTAAGTCAATAAGGCTATCAGTAGTAGAAATATTATAATATTTTTGTACCAAATATTTATCTAATGCTAACTCATTTAGAAACACCTCCAAATGAGGTAAACACATTGATTATATAGAGATAAGTTTGGCCCTCATTCAACTATCTTCTTTTTGCAGCTCGGCTAACCACCCTTATTCAATCCAATAGATTGAGGAATAATGTTACTTAAAGATTTTAAGTCTCCCTCAATCTTTTGAATATGAACTTTAAATTCATTTATGAATCCGAGCACATCACAAAGATTATTGTATAGATCTTCGATTTTATTTACAAGTCCTTCTAGTTTCTATACACACACTGATAGTTAACCTTCCTGAATGCAACTTCTATAGAGACCTTCTAAAGAACATTCTTTTCAAATTTCTTGTCAGGCCAGGCCATTAAATTTTCATTTGTCTCTATATCCTTTGTATTTACCTTGTCGATTATTTGCACTAGCTGAGAAATTATGGGGGCATTTTCATCAACATGTTGAATGCCAAATGCATTGATAAAAATGTACTTTATGTCAAGAAACACTTGTTTCTACTATTTTTATCTCCTCATTTTTTTTTTCCTTTCTTGAAAAAATATCTTGTAGTATAATAGTTTGTTAAATGAAAGACTCTTTAAATCCCAATTAGGTAGTTCAATTAATTCTTCCAGGGTATCATTTTTACTTGGAGAACTTACCTTTTTCTGCTTCCCCTTTCTCTTGTTGGGTTTGGTGTTTCTCAACACAACTAAAGCATGAGTAAGTGAAAATATTTCACCACTCAGTCTATTTTGTTCATCAGTGCCAAAGATAGAAATAATTTTAATTGGAAAGTTTTTTATTTGAGTAACTTGTACCTTTTGTGCTGATGTAGAACCTGTAGTTTCTTGGGTGTGATTTGTCATACTCGACACTAGCTATGATGTCTCAATTTTCTTATTTTCTTAATTCTCCTTCTCTTTAGGTTTAGTCTTTTATTTTCTTTTGATAAAGGTCCTAAGACTTTTCATCCTTGTTGACCTGTGGTAGATTGATCTACCTTAGATTCATTGTCTTGTTTTTTTGCTTTCTTTCTGCCTCTTTTGATTCTTTTTCTTTCTCTATATCCTCGACATATATCACCAATGTTTTTGTCTAAGATGATTGTTGGACTTGTTGTTGGATTTTTTTGGTTTGTGTAGTAAAATCAACAACTTGAACTATTTTATCACCTATCTTTAGACAATCATTAACTTACTACAAAACTAGAGAGTTAGACATGCTTAAATGAATAGGGGATGCATTACCTTGTTCTTGAGAGCTTGACACACCTGTGTCTTATCATTGTAAATTTCTTCTATTGTCACATTGTCTTTTTCACTCTCCTTAACCTTCTATCTGATGACTTTTCTATTATCCTTAATTATTTCCTTTTTAGTGACCAACCCAAAAATATTCCTCCATATCAATCCACTTTGTTTAACAACATGCTCAATCTTATGTTCCAAAAAAAAAATCTCTATACTTTGGAACAAATCTACCACTATATTTCTCTAAATTTTTTTGCAATGTGCTTATTTGTTAACTCATACATTAGACTTGCAAGTGCACCCTCTCTAATCTACCTTTTAGTCTTTATTGCATGTTTCAATTTGGCAATAGTCCTATTATAAAACTCATTAGCAATGTTATTACCTATCTCTATAGGTGTAATTTAAAACTTAGCCATCATATCTAACATGGAATCCTGTATCTTGGTCTTATCTATTGTACTTATTGTTCTGAACTTTACAAACATAAATCTAGATAAGCCTACAAAACTTCTAATGTTGTTACATACCTCATCAATTAATTTTGACTTCTTATTCACTACTACTCTGTAGTGACTTGGTTCATTTGATTCTATATTTCATACAACTTCCTCATTATCTTCCTTCAGGAATTGATTTTTCTTCTCCTTTGTTAAGGATGACCTTGAGAAGCTAACATTTTCCTCTTTGCACTACTTGAGGATTTGTGATCTTTGAAACTCCTTTTTGTAAAGGTGGGTCAACACTTACTACTATAGCTGATCCAGTCCTTGGTCTGATCGATGTAGGAGTAAAGTTGGGTTTGGTTATTCCCTTTTTTATAGTTTTCTTCACCTTGGGCTCAACAATTATAAATTTATTGTCATTCCTAGCCTATGGTGAAGTAAGTTCTAGGGATTTTCTCTTCTTCTCTACACTCTCTTCATCTCCCTCTTCATCATCGTCACTCTCTATATCCTCACCAAGTCCTTGTGTTATCATCAGTGGTACTTCACCTTCAGATTGTGTGACTAGTTTTTTCTTCTAGAACTTTTATCATCTTCTTCCTCTTCTTATCAAATGAGGAAATCTTAACATCAATTATTATCCTAGCTTTTTTTACCTCATTCTTTCCAAAAGGCCCATCCTTTGTATTTTCCTTAGAAAGCAATGTAATGATAGCGACACTCACCTCATCAATATTTATTTCATAAGAAAAGGGTTTATGTTAGGATACCCTTGATGTAACTACTAGAACACATGTCTTATTAGTATCCATTAGAAAATAAACATCATTGTAATACTTGTCTACTAAGGATTTAGGAATTCTTGTCCTTTTGCTCATCTTTTGCTTGAACTCTTCAAAATATCCATCCAAAATGCTTTCAAAAGTGTCTCTCAAATTCTTAATATAATCACCTATTTTTCTGGAAATAGGTTTCCTTTCCCCCCAAAAAACATTACCAATAGTAGGAAAATAATTTTGGACATAAAAGAAAATACACATTATCAAACATCCAAACTTACACATAAAATTCTTTGCTCTCCTCACAAGTACAAGATTCTCTGTCTATTGTAACCTTTGGAGCTTGGAAAGATCATACCCATGATATTTCTTAACAATCTTTAAGGCTTTGTCTACAACCATACATGACACACTCTTCAATTGACCTGATTGGTAAAAATTTTGTGATATCAAATGTACTGCAAAGTCTATCAATGGATCTATGATTCTTGATATTGTCATGCTCTAACCATTCCTCTCAACCTTAGTATTTGCCTCAGTAGCATATTTTATTTGGCACCTCATGGTCTTTCTCTTCTCAAATGTTGGATACTCTATGACTGCATGTATGAACTCCTTTGTAATCTTCACCATCCCATTTTCCATCCATAATTGCATATTGTGAATTCTTCGTAAAATGATTTTTATCTATTGCACTTTGAAATTTCTAGAGAATTCTAGGGAAAGTATTAACTCTTTCTTCTCCACAATCTTCAATTCATCCTTTGGAAATCCTATATTGCACAAGTCTTTAGATGTCATAAGAATCTCATAATCTCCAATCTCACTTATCTTGCTCAAATAACAACTCTGTACATCATGTATTATTATAATCCTAAGTGGTATTGATGATAACACACTCACAGAATCTCCTTTCATAGAAATATTTGGGACAAATCAGTATTTGGGTGGAGAACAAGTGTCACTCCTCACCAATTAAAAATTACTAACCTCTTTCTCTTGGTTCTTCACTGCGTATGTTGATCCAAATATCATTTCTTCATTTAGGGTTCAAAATCACTTTTTGAGTAAGTTGACTTTCATGTCAATCAACACTTGATCAAACTTCACCAACAAATTTGCTAGAAATTGCCTTGGAATCACTTCACAACTTTCTCAAATTGCTACAGCTTTCGAAATTTGAATGCAAGGCATTTGAAATAAATTGAAATTTCCACTATATACCTTCATTCATTCAAATTAACAATAAATTAAGGCTTAGGATTTTTTTTACCAATATTGATCCTACATATGTTGTTGTGTGTCAAGGTTTTCCACAATAATAGAAGGTTAGTTTGTTGTTCTTTGGCTTGTCATTTCTCTATTCACCATTCTTTGAGGGTTCACCTTATTTAGTAGATGATTGATACTCAGTATACCCTAGTCCAGAGGTGTCATTAGGTCTTCTTTGTGTTCTCATCAGATCCTCAAAATAGTGCATGGCTTCATTAGGTTTGTTCATCCTTTAAATGAGTTATTTTTCATACTTTAATACATTCTTTAATTGTGCATTCTCAGATTTCATATGTAAAATCTCCACATCCATTCCATTTAGTTCTTGGTTTGTAAGCAAAAAGTAATTTACCATGTCGAGCTAATTATTTGTAAACTTTTTCACATCAGATGTCCTTTCATCAAGTCTAGTAGTTATCTATCTTTTATTATCTTTAGCCATTATCTTGTCTCCCTCAACTTACTTTTTCTTTTTAGTTACTTCACATAGCCTTACTAATAGAGTTTCATGTTCCCTTTTCAATCCTTTGATCTCTTTATTCAGTGTGTTGTTCTTTTCCAATAGATTTTCTATTGTTACATCACTTTAAATGTATTTTTCATGGCCAAGTAGTCCTTCAATATGCTCTTCTTGATATAGAGTATCATTTTGTATAATGGATAATTTCTTCCTTTTGTTTAATTATTTCTTTAGCTCCTCTCTTTCTCTTTCGAGATTCTATAAAAAGATATATATATCCAACTTTTGATTCTCAATGATCTTTCCAAATTTGTAAGCCTCCATCTCTAAGATCTCAACTCTCAAGTGGTTAGACTTCTTCTAAGAGAATAGAGATCCATTATCAATTGTTTGTTTGGTGATGTCAGTTATTTCTTCTTCCATGGCTTTATACCAATCATCATCTTATAGTGCATCTTTCACCATTTTGGGTTCAACCTTGCTCAGCAGACATGATTCACTTTTGAGCCTATTCCTTGTCATTATTATGTCATCCTTTTCACCAATGATTTGATCTGCAGGGTGATGTTTTCTTACATGGCTAATCTGGGTTTAGTCCTTCTTTCCATGTTTGATCCTTCAGCTTCAGTGTCATTTCATTCTTCTTCATCTGGCATTTCATCATTCCTTTCTTGCATGCTATTTTTAGAATCAGAATGCTCATTTTCTACATTCCACAACTCGGCTTCTAAATGTAGCTCAACATTCATAGGTAGAGACTCGACAGATACTAAAGTTTGTTGCTGATTCCCAACTTGGTTTGCAACATTGTCTTCAACTATCATTCCTTCATAGAAGTATATAAAAGATCTATAATCCTCTGTTTGCTTTGACTCATCAACCTAAAATTTTGCATGCTCATCAAAATTTACATTTGCACTCTCCACTACTTTGTTAATGTTAGTATTCAAACACTTATATGCCTTACTTCTAGTGGAGTATCCAAGGAATATGCCTTCATCACTTTTTGCATCAAACTTGCCATTTCTAGTGTCTTTTAGAATATATAATTTACAACCAAATACTTTGAAATGTTTAACATTAGGTGAATGACCATACCATAATTCAAAAGGTGTTGCATTTGTACCTTTCTTGATTTGAACTCTATTTAGTGTGTAGACTACAATACTTACAGCTTCTCTCCAATACTTTAGTGCAATATTTTTCTCTATCATCAAAGTTCTAGCACAATCAATCACTGACCTATTCCTCCTTTCAAAAATACCATTCTGTGGTGGAGTTTTTGGTGCTGATGTTTTCCTTTTGATACCTTTGTCATTGCAAAATGTTTCAAACTCTCTTGATGTGAACTCACCTCCTCTATTTGACCTTAGGCATTTAAGGTTCTTTTCTATTTCCTTCTCAACTCTAGCCAAATACCACTTATACATTTGAAATGCATTAGATTTTTTCTTTAAAAACATAGCAATCATCATCTTGGAATAATCATCTACAAATAGCATTATGTATTTGTCTCCTAGGTAGCTTTGCACTTCTATTGGGCAACATAAGTCTATATGGACTAACTCTAGTACTTCATTGGAAGTGTATGTTTTGCTTTTGAAACTAGACTTAGTCATCTTCCCTAGTTGACATTGTTTGCACATTGTGTTTTCAAGTTTCTTCAACTTGGGCAACCCTCTGACTTTCTTTTTCTTGTTGATGCTAATTAGATTATCAAAGTTTACATGACACAACCTTTTATGCCACAACCACACATCATAAGGTCTAACAACAAGACATGTTGCATATTCCATATCTAAATAAAATAGATTACTCCTAGTTTATTCACCCTTTCCTATCAACTTTCCATTAGTGTCATAGATCTTGGCAGTTTTGTTTCCAAATTAACTTTGCAACCTACATTGCCTAATTGTGATACACTCAACAAGTTGTAGTTCAATCCTTCAACATAGTATGCATTATCACATGAAATTTTTTCTATAAGTTTCATAGATCCTTTTCCTTTGATTTGACATGGGGCATCATTACCAAATCTAACACAATTTCCATCATATTGAGTAAAGGTAAGAACTTACTTTTATCTCTTGTCATGTAATGTGAGCATCCATTGTCTATGATCCACTTGTCATTCTTGTTCACACAAGTAACCAATGCTGTTGGTTCATCTTCATCTTTGTATGATTCATCCTTCATGGCTACATATATTACTTCATCATCATTCTTATCAAAGCCTTCTTCAACAATGTAGCATCTCTTGCCTTTCTCTTTGTAATCTTTGTTGTCATCTTCTCTTTTGTTCTTATACTTGTTTCCTTCTTTGTAGTTCTTCTTTTGTGGACATTTTGCAGCTATATGACCTACTTCATTGCAATTGAAACATATGATAGGGAGCTTACCTTTGAATTTTCCTATACCTCTATGGAATCTCCTAGCCAATAGTGCTTCTAACTGTTCCACATCTTCCTCATCTGTGCTGCTATCACTGGATGCATGTTTTCCTTTTCTTCTTTTCTTGCTTGATGAGTCCTCCTCAGTATCTTTTATTTTCATCTTGACCTTGAAAGAAGATTCAAGGTTCTCAGGTCTATAGTTGTCAAAATTGGATAGCTCAAATGCAATAAGTCTTTCAACTATTCCTTCAAAGTTTAGTGTGTTCCCTTGTACACACCTCAACTCTTGGATGGCTAAAACTCTAATAGCATAGATAGGGAGTAGAGTTCTTAAGTATTTGTTGATTGTTGTTTCTTCTTCCAATTGTCCACATAGACTTCTTCATGCACTCACCACTTATTTCATTCTTGCAGTGTACTGAGCAACATTTTCACCTTCCTCCATCTTCATGTCATCAAGCTTTCCTCTTAGGCTTTCTCTCTTTGCTCTCTGGACATTTTGGTCTCCTCCATAGATTTTTGATAAGGTTTTCCATATCTTGAATGCAATGTCACAATCTTTGATGTCATCATATTCTACATAGCTGAGTGCAGAGGCAATCTCCAACATTGCTTGATTATGCTCCTTCCTTTTATTCAAATCATTGCAGTAAGAGGTCTTGTTGGAGTTACATGTTCGATTCCAATTGAGGTTTGTGCATAGTCACCTATTGATACAAGGTGCAATTTCATCAGACTCTTCCATGCAACAAAGTTGTCTTTGTTGAGCTTGGAAACTTCTCTCTTGGAGATATTGATCTTTCTATTTCTCATACCTTGAAACTAAATCAACAAATGGCTCTGATACCAATTGTTAGAAATGCTTTAGAATAACTAAGAGAGGGGGTGAATCAGTTATTCAAGGTCTAGATGTCCTATTCAAAATTTTCACTAGGTATAGTAGATCCATTTAACCATTCATTCATACATGCTTTAACTTATCTAATCAGCAAGTTACTATAAATCAACATGCAAGCATAACACATAAGAAATCAACACATGACACAGTGATTTACGTTGAAACCCAATTTGGGAAAAACCACCAATACCATGCTACTCAATTCTCAGTCTTCTAAAGTGATGCCCTATAAAAGGCTTGCCCTATTAAAGGATTACAACACACTGTTAAATGTGACCTTGTTAGAGGATTTAACCACCCTGTTAGAAGTGAGCCTGGTTAGAGGACTTTAGAACATTCACTTGGAATGCCACCCTATTAAAGGATTTACAAATGGTTGTTAATCCAACCTAAGTCCATAGGATTTTCAGATTTAATACAATTGCTAGAGAGTATTAGAAAATCTTGACCTGACTACAACATACAACTTATCTTGCAGATCTCAGTGTGATGTCCCCACTCTAATATATAAATTAAATAATAAATAAGTATTATACATAAAGTGATATTAATAAAAATATTAAAGTAATAATGTTTTATATGTAATATTATATAATAATATCCTTGCATTATAATAGCAATATGGAATTATGAAATTAATTAAATAATAATCTAATATAATAAATAATCATATTATAATGATTAAAATATGATTTAATATAGAAACACTATTAATATAAAATATTATAATATAATAATATAATTTATACAATTGATATATTAATAAAATGATATATGTTACAATATAATTATTATTAATAATAATTATATTAATATTAAAATTACTAATATATTACTAATAATTAATGTTACAATATATTATTATTATTATGAATATAATATAATAAATATTATAAAAAGACGCGACTCTTAGAAATGAAAATTATATATACATAGAGGAATATAATATGGAGTGACATATGATAAGAAGGAGAAATATAAAGGGAAATTAAAGGGAACCAGTCATAATCTGGGAGCAAAAGGAGAAAATTATACATAGTAAGGTTATGAATTCTAATGTTCCAAAAATGGTTCATTACAAATGGTATCAGAGCCGAAATCCTACCAACCTATGAATCATTGGATTGAAGAGGCAAATCATTATCGCTAACATACTATAGGACAATTCAATTTTATCTTTTTGTCACTAAATGCATTCGCCAAGAACTATTCTCGGTAATCCAAACTTCATCAGATCTAACATTTCCTTAAGATAATGATAATATATTGGTGATGAAATGATCACGAGTGGATGTATTCCTCCATCGAAGTAGAATCTGATAAATAAGTATTGTGATAGCATCAATATCGCTTCTTGTGTGATAGTAGTAGGAAGAGAAAATCATTTTAGAGAGTATAAGGGACATATTTGAATCATCATTAGTGATGCAATATCTCCATCAAACAATAGGAGCAATGGTAAAGAATACCTTGTACCGACAACTTCAAATTATGATGTTCTTCCTACATCATTAAGACTAAGACATATGTAGTGATATTGGACAGAGTATATACTCATGGCTCCAACATGATTAGATTTGGATAGTTTCAGTGTTCAACGAAAATATATGGTATGATAAAAAAGGGAAAATCATAACTTTGGCAACTTGGTTGACATCAAATCATAATCCCTGTACAAAGCACAATCAATGGTTTTGATGATTAAATGATTTATAATATACAAGCTTTGTTATGAGCAACTGATGTTATGAACACTAGTTATTGGCAACAATCAGTGGTCCATGGGCACTAGTTTCAATATACTACCATATGAAGAAAAAGTCTTAGTTCATGAAAAAAAGATGATGTAATACTTGAGGAAGTTAACAATAGAATCAAGAAGACCATCGATTTGTGGTATAGACATTTGTGTTGGTTGCGTGAACTATTAGCATTACATTGGCATGCCAAGAACAAGTATCGACTTAGCAAATCAACACACCATCCTTTGTGAAGTTCTTCAGCCAACCTCTAAGAATCATATGATAATAGATAACAATTCAAATATTACTTCCCTATGCAATGATCTATTATGGAGTGATATCCCATCAGGGAACTATAAGAAGGAAATATGATACCAACACAGCCTGCAAACAAAAACTAAGACTGAGGAATAAGAGTGTTTTTTAGAACAATAACTCTAGCTCTACCAATACTATGGTTCTTCATTTGAGAAGGGAGCATAACTTTTTATATAAGGAAACTAGTTGGGTCATTCTACGTGATTGGATAAGAATTTTTTTGAACTGATTACATGATAACCATTGTGTTTGTAAATTAACCATTAGAAGTGGTGATGAACAATTAAAATAAAATTTTACATTTTGGTAACTTATACATACATTGAGTTCCATTACTTGGAGAAGCAGTAATATCAAATAATATAGGCATTACAGAGATAAAGACCATCACATCAGGACAAATAGGAGTTTATTAAAGAATGATGATCATTGACAAGTAGACCAAGAATATATGGCATTTGATGGGCACTTCCTAAATGTATGTCCCATTTGAGATGGCTGCATTGGAATTCATGTTTATTAAAATGTTTGCCATCGAAATGGTCTACAAAATGACTCATTGTACTAGATTTGAATCCCAATATAAAGGGATCTCTTAGTGAGTTAAGAGAATACTGAAGTAGGTGAGAAAAACATTGAAGATCCTTTTTCACTATTGTCTTTAGAAGAAGATGAGATATGATAAAGGGAACATCAAAAAAATTTAGTCAATGAACAGAGAGGGAAGCCAATGGAGCTTCAAGGAAGTTCAACCATAGTTAAAATATGAAATTGCAAGTTTTCTTGATTAATGTAATCATAAAGGTGTAAAATTGATTATTTGAGAAATGATTTAGGGATTTCAAGTAGCTTTACTATGGAGTCTACAATCAAGGAAGGTCTATAAGACACCTTATTGTACTAGTTAAGGGAAAGACTATATAGAAACCCTACTATATATAACTTTTCTATGGAGCCTGCAATTAAGGGAGGTCTGTTAAGACACCTTATTGTAGTACTAGTAAGGGAAAGGCCACATTTAACTTTCCTATGGAGTCTATGATTAAGGGAGGTCTGTTAAGACACCTTATTGTAGTACTAGTTAAGGGAAAGACTATAAGGGCATCTATCCTTCCTATGGAGTCTACAATCAGGAAAGAGCTGCTATGATATCCTATTGTAGTACTAGTTAAGGGGAATATAGTAAGGGAACCCTACCACTTTCCTATGGAGTCTGCAATTAGGGGAGAACACCCTATTGTAGTACTAGTTAAGGGGAAGATACTAAGGGCACCCTACCAACTTTCCAATGGAGTTTGCAATCAAGGGAGAGTGGTTAGGACACCCTATTGTAGTGCTAGTTAAGGGAAAGATAGTAATGGGTCCTTTTCACAAGAACCTTTCTAGCCAAGTAAGCAATCCACTAAGTAGACCACCTCATGTGGATGCCTAACACCCGCCACTGGGGCCAAGGGGGCCAAAGTTCTGCTCTTGGGCTTAGTATGGAACTAGCTTGGATTAACTTATTATTATTCAAAATTATTTGAAGTTTATATATATTTATATGCATGTAATGATGCTTATTTTGTGGTTGCAGGGTTCATAAGCCTAGTGAAGAAGTATAGTCATTGTGCATTGTTAATTTTAGGATCTAATCAAGGTTATGTATGATGTGTCTTCGTCGTGTTTGGTTTGTGGCTTCATCTGTCTACATTGTGTCTACTTCGTGTTTTTCATAAATCTCTCTTATCCTTGAATGCAAATGTGTTTTGTGTCTATGACAAAGTTTGTGTATGAAAGATTTTGCTTGAGGGAAAGAAAATTCGAGAGGGGAGGACTGTGATGTCCCCACTCTAATATATAAATTAAATAATAAATAATTATTATACATAAAGTGATATTAATAAAAATATTAAAGTAATAATATTTTATATGTAATATTGTATAATAATATCCTTGCATTATAATAGCGATATGGAATTATGAAATTAATTAAATAATAATCTAATATAATAAATAATTATATTATAATAATAAAAATATGATTTAATATAGAAACACTATTAATATAAAATATTATAATATAATAATATAATTTATACAATTGATATATTAATAAAATGATATATGTTACAATATAATTAATAATAATAATAATTATATTAATATTAAAATTACTAATATATTAATAATAATTAATGTTACAATATATTATTATTATTAACATAATATAATAAATATTATAAAAAGACGGGACTCGTAGAAATGAAAACTATATATACATAGAGGAATATAATATGGAGTGAAATATGATAAGAAGGAGAAATATAAAGGGAAATTAAAGGGAACCAGTTGTAAGCTGGGAGAAAAAGGAGAAAATTATACACAGTAAGGTTATGAATTCTAATGTTCCAAAAATGGTTCATTACACTTAGATCACTTCTCAGCTGATACCCTTGCCTGGCCTTCAATCTCTGCAACTCTTGACAGCTTGCCCTTCTTTCAAGCTTGTCTCCTTAAGTCTCCACACTCAATGTATCGGTGCAATCATCTCTTCATGATCACTTTTAGAAGTACAACCTCTGTGCTCTTCCTTCTCCTAGATGTCTCCTTCTTGACACTCTTCTAACTACCTTGCAGATTTGGCTCTTCAACAGTAATAGTATCAACAGCTATTTGCATCTTGGTCTATGACTTCTTAAATAGAAGTCTTGGAGTACCTATTCCCACTCAATTCTTCCATTCTTTAATTTCTAATTCACATGGATTTGGTAGGATTCATTGCATCTAACCCATATTTTGTTTCCTCTAGAAACTTCTTGAATAATCCTTTCAAATTCACCCAAAAATGGTTTACATAGGATTCTGTGCCACCAACTCATCATCCTTATCTTCCAACTCATTCAAAAATTTCAATGTAACCATTATGTCAACTTGGATTTGGCAAATCTTCATCTTTTGAAATATTGGTGCTCGGCACATACTGTGTTACTCGACATCAACTGTGTTTTTCCTAATGCTCGGCACGTGAAGATCACTTGGCATCAATTGAAATTTTTTTGATGCTCCACATCTAATCTTTACTTGACACACACTAGAATTGTTTGTTACTCAACTTCTACTAAAAATTTACTTAGCTTCAACTAACTTGCTCGACACCCACTTGTGATCTTAGTTTAAGCTTTGCAATCAACTTTGTTACAACTTCTTCCTCCAATGTTTCTAAGTGTGACCTACCTCTGTATCCTTGAGTATGTCATCAATAGATTACTTAACCATTGTCTTAACTAATCCTTGCACTTCATTACAATATCTTAACTCAACCTTTCCTTTAGATACTCTTGTTACATCTTGTTGATAAAATCCTCTTCATCAATCAAGTAAGTGATAGTACTTGGATCTTATAAGAAAATATCATCCCTACAAATAGTAGGTTTGACATCAATGACAAAACAATGATTGAAAACATTCTTTTACAACAATCTCCCCCTTTGATCTTCAACAACAATGAGCTTTTCAATCAAATTTCCAACATGAATCCCTTTATTGACTAAGCTACATAGTAAACACAATAACCAAACATAACTGAGCTATGTAGTATAAGTCAAGCCCCTAGTGTATGTCGAGTTCCCATTCAACCACCAAGTGACCAATATTACCAAGTTATGCTTATCCAACACCACAACCACAAACTACTCAGTAATGATCGAGAAACACCCCCTTCTTTGACTGGGTCCTCTAACTCTAAGGTCAAAACACACCAATATGAAAGATTGCTAACTACCCTAGGATGCTCCTGCATCATCTATATATACATTTGATAATTTTTTCTTTGAAATTATCAACTATATCTAAGGCATACTCAATTTCAGAATTTAGGATCCAATTAGGGGTTTCTCTTTCTTTAATGCATTTAAAATAATTTGTAAATCTCCCTCTATAATTAGTTTATTAATTCAAATTTCTTGACTAGGTCTTAAGCCTTCTATTAGAGATTCTAATTCTACTAAATTTTTAGACATTAATCCTAAGGGTTTTGCACATTTAATTAGACATAATCTCTTATCTAAATAAATCGTATACCATAGGCTTGTTGATCCTAGATTACCTCTAGAAGCCCCATCAAATTTTTGTTTTGACCAGCCTATAAGAGGAGTTTCTCATTTACATTATTTCCTAGAAATATTATTTGTTTAAGAATAAATAATTAGAGGATTTATTAGATTAAACCAATTTTTTGGAAGGATCCTTCCTCCTTATATGAATTTTTGAGATCATTATTGGCTACCTCACTTATGCATGCCTCTAATTTAGTAAAGAAGCATGATAGATCCATCTTTATGCTACAAAAATTTCTTCTATTCTTTTCTTTCTATATTTCCCATAGAAGAATAGATGGGGATATTTTCCATAGATTATTGTAAAAATTAGAACTTTTATATTTCGGCCAACTACTTAAAATGTTTAAAATATTTTTCATGAATATAAATTTCCATTTTAATTTCTAGGCATAACCAATACCAACATCCTTTAGCAAATGAACATTCAAAAAATAAGTGTTCAATAGTTTCAAATTCTTTTTTGCAAATAGAACATCTTGATGGTTCTTCAAAACCCATTTTAGTGAACCTATTTTTTGTTAGAATTCTCCTTTGAAGAGATTCCCAAAGAAAGATGGATACTTTTGGAAGACATAATGGATCCCAATATACATTTAGACGAATGTCAATCTTATTCCATTGTTTTGAGTTTATTATATTTTCATACCCTAATTTAACTTTGAACTTTCCATCTTTCGATGCTCCCTAAATTATCTTATCTTCCCTTTCTTTATAATTTTTTTGTCTTTTATTTAAAAATTGACTAAATATGTGTTTCTCTTGATCTGATAAAGGGGTTTCATCCAAATATTTCCATTTCTATTCTCCATATTAGTTATTTATTTTAATATTGTAATCACACACATACTTACCCCATAAATTTGTCAAGGTATGTTTTTGCATAGATCTTCTTTAGCTCTTGTTTGGATTTCACTGAACTCTCCTTCTTGAACTCCATGAATTGCTTCTAATGAAATAATGACTCTTTTCTAGTCTTGAGAATTCCATGACTGATGGCCATGTCAGCTTTCATATCAATTATCTCTTGCAATAATTCTAACTCCCTTCTTATCTTCTAAGCATTTATTTGCATTGAGGTCTAATGAGTGGAGATCACTTCTCTCAACTTTGATGCATCCATGTACAAGTTGCCAAGACTCTCAATCAATGGAGGGTCCTATATTTTGATATCTTCAATTGAGGCACAACCCACCTATCCAAAATGCCTCTCTTGTTGTAGCTTTGCCAATAGATTCCTATTTTCTTCTACTATAGGTTCAAATGTGCTTGGGATAGCACCAGATGTTGGAAACACTATAAGGGAACCAAGCATTTATCTGATATACTATGTGAGCTCCATATTTGAGGCCTTGAGAGTTTCTTTTGCCAATTTGAGTTCCTCTAGCCAATCCTCAATGCACATGTTGGTATATTTCCTCATGTTTACCATTGTATTGTGCCTTGGAAGGTCCATGTCATGTGTTTGCACTTGGAAACCATATGGGGCTAAATCTTCAATCTCTCCTTACTTCTATAGCTCCACAATTTCCATCACCATGTGGCTAGTGTTAACATATGTGCCAAGGGAGGCTAATTTTCTTTCCCTCTTTGACTTCTATGACAAATTTTTTTATGACATAGCCTGGGAAATCAGATTCTTCAAAGGCACACTGTCCTCTAGTCTTCTTCTTAATTGTATCCTCCAACCAAGACTTAGTTGTGAGTACATTCAATGATGATTGCAACATAGAAATATCAAAGAGCTTCCTTGCAACTGGAGGAGTTTCCTTCTCCTTGATTGCAAAAGGGAAAACCATGGTTTTAGTGATAGAATGAATAAGGGGACTACATTGGTTGCCTCCTTGTTGCTACTATGATGTTCCATGTACTTAATCACCAGTGTCAAGACCATCATCATGAGGGTTATCCTTAGGACGAATGCTATCACCATCTAGATTGATCTTGGGGATAGAGGAGTAATCCTTCCCAACCATTTGTTCCTTTTCATTATCCTTCTCCTTTTTTGCCTCAACATCTCCTACATTGTCAATGTTTGGAAGAGGACCTCCTCTACATGTAGGGGTAGTTTTCACATTCTTCTCTGGAAGATGGTTACCTCTTCTCTTACCAACTATGAGGTAAAAATTGATATAGATGTGGTGGTTGTAGTAGTAGAAGCAACAACAGATGATGCCTAAGCTTCCATAGAGGCAAATGCTACTAAGGAACCGTTAGCATCGATTCTCTTTCTTCTTACTCTTGTCCATTGAACCCATGTGTTAGTTCTCTTTAGGATGCCATCCATCAAGACTATCATATTATCAAATTTTGGGCCTTGTAGAGGAGTAGACATAATGGGTTTGTTTTTAATCTCCTTCCCAAAAGCAGTCAGGGTGCTTTTCTAGTTAGAGGTACAAAAACAATGATGAAACTTCGACCAATTGCATGCTTATATGAAGCTCTTCTTATCCTTATGAACCTTTTCTTAAAACCTCTTTAGGCATCCCCTCAAAGTGAAAAATCCACATGTATATTCTATGGACTTAGAAAAATCTTACAGTTTTAGGAATTGAGGATCGTGGCCTCTAGAGATTGGGACACACTGAAAATGGATTCTTCCCAACAATGTCAACACTTTGTATTTTCTTTGTCTTTAGAAAGATTTAGGAACTTATTTTACTTCAAGCATAGTGATCTTCAACTTCTTTGCTTCATATTCCTTCTTGACTTTTCTTCTAGGGAAACTTTCTTCATTTTTTAGGAAGTCCTTGGGAACACTTCACCTTCGGGCAAAGGAGTAGTAGAATAGTTGAAATTTTGACTAGATGCACATTTAGATGAGAATTTATAATTTTAATGAACCTTTAACTTCTTATGATTAAGGAATATGCTTGGGGACATCCTTCCCAACCTTATGACACTAAAGATTTTTACACACTCGGTTTACTCAAACCCCACAGAATAGGTTGGATGAGGAGCTAGAATAGTGAGATTTTGAAATCTTGCATAAGGTAGGAAAAGAATAAAATTGATGATAATAAATCATCCTAAAGGGGAATCTATAATCAAACCTTAAAATTATATATGGATTGACCATACTCCAAGAAGGAAGCTTAAATGATGGATAAAAAGAAGGGAAACACAACTGCTAGTTATACTTTGAATTCCTTTCTTTAGATTGTTTTCTCATTACCTTTTATGATATTGTTTCCCCTTTAGTAGAAATGCTTGAAAATAGACTCAATTTATTTGCAATATTAGGTCCCCTTATAAAATATTAAAATTGAAACCACCTCATTTTTCTTTTCATATAATTTACTTAAATGGGAGACTATTTCTTCTAAACTTGATGATCTCATATTGTAAAATTTTACAATGAGTGATTTGATCCATACATCAACTAAATTTTGATACAATATTTTCAAGATTCATTTTAATCCTCTAGATTTTTTTTTTTGAAAGTGTTAGCTTGATCAAAACTGCTCCTTCTTGTCTCCCCTATCTTGTCTTCCTTATCCCAATATTCTCCTTGTTCTCTTTCAAAAATTCTTGGGTTTTTATTCACTACCATTAGTAATATCATAGCAATTTTGTAATATTATAGATATCTCTATTTGTGTTGGTATTTAACATATTTTTCACTTGCAAAATATGTGATTTGGCCCTATGGAATGTGTGTGGAAAATCAATTTCTCCAAGAATTGGATAGGCCTTTGATATGTGGTCTTCCTCTATGTTTAGAGGGGCATCTCCCTCATGAGATATAATTTTTAATTTTCAAATAAATATGTGTTCAAACTTAGAAGATCAACATAAAGCTATTGACGCCAAATACACCACATGACTTCAAAGCTTCCCTAAACTAAATTAAACTGCTAATAACAATAATTAAGATCTATGCTTTAAGATTACAATTAGCAAAATTTTTTTTTTCAACAATTCATGAACATCTGCATGATTCTATGAAAATGCTCACTACAAAGAGAATAACAAATTTCAATAGTTCAGATTTTTGGAGAGAGAACTTAAAATGCAATTTTCTTTATTTTCTTGCACCAAGAACATAAGATGAATTTTTTTACTACAAAGAAAAATCTTTGCACACTTTCCAAATATTGTATTATCACCAAAATTTGAACATAATCGTTCCCCTATTCTAAAACCCCAAAATTCCCCACTTAACATGCATTGTTCCTGAATTTATAACCTATTCTAGCATAACCAACTTCTCAGGTTCGTAACCACTCAAAAAGTTAGAGTTTGGGATTTTTTGAGGATGGTTCATAACTAATTTCAATTTTTTACAAACTCTAACTTTCAATGCTTAACAATAACTAGGAAAAAGTTAAAACATTGACTAAACCAAAATTTGTCCTAAAATTGACCATTTTCAAAGTATACAAATAAAATATTGAAAACAAATTTAGAACTTCCTATTTCCAATTTCAAGTGTCATCATTGGTATATCCTACATCTACTCTTTGATCTAGAAGTGTTATGAGTATCCTTCTATCTTCATATTCTTCTTACTTCACCACTTGAGTAGTTAAACGTACTATGAGGTAGTTATGCCATCAATGAACTTGGTGTCTTTTCTCTATCTGTGAGAATTTTGTTCTTTGATTGTTAGATTCTTCTAGTTTTGAAGCTCCCATCATTATCATGGACATGCAAGGAATTATAATAAGGAATTACATTTCTCTATTTAGCATTCCATGATTTTATTTTCATAATGGATCTATATGAGACAATTCCAAAGATGCCACATACATTCTGGTAAGAGTCTCAAAATCTTGTATTTTAACAAATCTATGGCATGGAGATTGATTATTTTCATCACAAATATCCTCAATGATATTGCACCAAGCATTCCATTTTTTTTTTATCTAATTTATTTATAAGCATTCATATGTTGAAATGATGGTCCTCTGTTAAATTGAAGATTCTAAAAATGGCTTTGCACAATCTATTCCACATGTACCTTTGTATCTTTGTTTGTTCAAATGCTTCTATTTTTTTCTCCTTTGAATAATGATGTAGATTCATTCCTTCTATCTATCAAAAATCCGCATTCATCATGTTTTAAAAAGTGTCAAATGTGAGTTTGATTTTCCTATTTTATCCCACACATGAAGCTTACTAGCAGATGTAGCAGTTTGGAATTTATCCGTGGTTCTTGTACAACACTTGTACTTTACTCATCTATTTGAATGTTGCATTTTCAAACATTGTATCAAATATTAACATGTTCTCCCATGCATCATGGAAAACTATATTCTCATGAGGTATTTTGTCAAACAAGTGTCACACTATGCCTATGCACTCTTTCCAAATCATTCCTTGAGACACGCTTCAAGTTGTAGATGTCTATCTCCCTCATAATTGTACTACCAAGATATTAGATGTGGTGTAATGTAAATTTTATGACTGTTCATTACATGCTTCAATACAACTCAATTGAACCTTTGTGAGTGTTTTTCAACCAAGTCATTGTCAAAGAATCACTTCATATTTCCATTGTATTTTTATTAATACAATCTTGTGCATCCCTCTGCACCTTTTATCACATTAATAGATAGCCTAGATAAGGGGAGAGATAGATGTGAGCTCAAGCATTGCTATGAGTTTTTCCTTCAAACCCTATATCTCAAGTTTTCTTAGACTACAACATTGATTCTAAATTAGTCCTAGGCCTCATTTGCATGTGGGCCAGATGTCAAAATCAATTGAGGCTTTTCATCAAATGTTTCATGTGCTTGTATATGCTTTCATATTTTGTATTTACATCTTCAAATATTGTGTCAAGAAACTCACATGTTCTCTCTACTCATGCTTGTCAAACAAAGATCTTTGATATTTCACAAGTTCATTAATATCTAAGCACTTCATGTAAGTGCAATGGTGGTGAGAGATTATAAATTGGCCACTATGTTGAGTTTCTATGCACGTCTATTACAAATCACCAATCTAGAAAGATGGTGGTGTATTAATTTTCTTCTTATCAACAACTTCAAATCCAAATGCCTAAGCATTATCATTAGAAATTCTTTATTTAATGCTTGGGGAATCATATTATTTCCTAGAATACATGTGAGTCTCCACAACAAATTCTAAAAGTAGAAAATTGGAGTAGGAAATGCATGATCTTTCTACAACATGAAATTCTTTTTATTTAATGATTCTCAAACCTCTATCAAAAAATGGTTTTAGATTATATCTTTCAAATTTGTTTCCAGCCAATAGTTATTTGAAAGTTGGATTTTGGGTTCAATAGTTCGGGTTGGGATTAGGGTATGAATTCTGGGAAAAGCTGAGACCCAAAATAACTTATTAACCTTAAATTTCTAAAATTTTAAGGTTGGTAGAGACGGAGTATAGTTGGAGTTGGGGAGGAGAAAGTGAGAAAGGCCAACTCCCCAATCGTAACTTTCTAACCTTAACTTTAAAAAAAAAATCAAGGTTCATGGAGATAGAATAAAGTCTGAGTTCATAGAGAGAACCAAGTTTTACATTTTTTAAATATCTCATTCCCCAATTAACTTCACATTAATATTTTGGAAGTGGTCAAAATATCAAGGCAATAACTGACTCTATCTAGGGACAAGGATTGTGTATGATGTTGATCGAACCCAGAGTTAAGAAAGAGTAGTACTTTATCATAAGGGCTATATAGTCAGTTGGAATGGAGATCATTAAATGAAAAGGGACAAGGCACACAAAAATTGGGAGTACAAGCCAAAAAGGATAGAGATAAAGGTACAACAAAACCTCCTAACTAACATATGTACATGGTAGCTAGGAAACCCATACCTTTGATAGCTCCATCTCTAGATGAATCATACAAATCCATTTAAAGGTTGAGGGAAATAAATTCCATGATCATTTAATAGGTGGAAACTCCCAAGTTTCCTTGAGCTCAATTGTAGGCTTACTTTTTGAAAACCAAGTTTGAGGTTCCTGACATCCTCCATTGCTCCGAATGAAGAAACATATCCAAATTAGCATACCTCATCAAAAACCTCTAACTTTAGAATCAATTTCTCCTCATGTCACATGTAATCAATGATTTTATTTTGAATGAGTTGAAGCACTATATTTTCAAGCTTCTTCATGCAATTCCATCCCTTTTCTCCATATGGAAAGCCCTCTACTTGGATTTCTTGTGATCAGTTATTACGAAGCCCTTGACTCTTTTTTGATACATGTAGGCCTTCTTTTTCAATTATCATAGTCCTGGATGGACATTTTAAGAAGTGTTTTAGATTTGAAAATGCATCCTCCGTGCATATGACCTACATTATTTGGGATACATGATCACATGAACACAGGATGAGATCTCCCTCTTCACATTTTGATTGTGGGTTAGGTGGGATAGGGTTCACTTGTACTTAGTCTTCATATTTCTCTATTTCTTGATTTTAACATACCTCATGAAATTTTGATCCCTTTCCAAATTGATATAAGGTCTTTGTGTCATTATCTATTCCATGTGAATGGTGTAATATGACACGATCCTCTTCAATTTTTATAGTACCCTAAGGACTGAATGCCTCTTTGGATGTATGTATCATTGTAAATGATGAATCATAATCATGATCAACAAGCCAAGAAGGCTTAGAAAGGGTGTCAATTCCTAAAGCATTAGGACCTCGATCAAGATGAAATCTTGAATATCTTTGAGCATTATCATTAACCTCCTTGAATTTATCAATACTCACACTTTCTTGATCACATTCCTTGAGATGGTCTTCAATATCTTTACTCATAGACATAGAAGAGGTTCTATCCAAAATCATCTCATTCTCGATATTAGTATTGTTCATATCTAGAGATTTATTTTCAATGCTAGGATCTATAATTTAAAATGAATGCAATGGAAAGATATCTTCTAACTCATTATGATAAACTACTTTAATATTTTCCTCAATTCTCACAAGATCATCATGAATTTAATTTCTTGGTAACATGTTAGAGGTAGAGATGAATGTGTTCATACCTTGAATTTCATCAACATTCATTTCCTCTTTAACAACCACTGATGGAGGAATGAGAAGATCTTCTCTACACATGGTGTCATCATCTGGAGGATCAAGACACCAACATGGAAAAATAAACACTTTAGATTCATCTTCCAACTTTTTCTCTTCATCATTCTTTTCAAATTGTGGGTGCAAGCATGTATGTAAAAACTTTGATGCCTCCTTACCAAGATCCATGTTTTCATATTTTTGAATGACTTATCTTTCCTTCTCAACATCTTTGCAATGCCTATAACAAGGCTCAATGTAATGTTATTTTCCAATTTCACTTACTTCTTCTTGATTAGTTTCTTGGCATGAAACTTTTGATGAATCTCTCTCAACATTTTTCTCATAAGATATTTCATCAACAAGAAAATGATTCTCACCTTTATCTTCTTTTTCAATATCCCACAATTTTGGAAGTAATGAAGGGCGTAATTTACTAGAATAAAGTCTCTGATTACCATATATTCTTTTCAAAAATTGAACTTAATCATGATCACTGGAAGTATGATACTATTGAGAAGATGGTGTAGGCGTTGAACTATTTTCTTGATCACCAATATCAAAATTTGATTCACATGAATCATATTTTTGAAAAAAGTCTTCCTTATGCTTGCGTGTAGAACTTCTTTCTAAAAATGATCTTGATTTGTGAGAGAAAAATGGTTATCTTTACCAACTTCTTCATCTATCTTTTGAAAAGTTCAAAGCAAAGACTGGTAGATCTTTTCTGGATCTCGTTTCTATCCACCATAGAAACTCTGAAGAAACTCTTCAAGAAGCTAGCTTGCTTAGGATCAATGAAAACCTGATTTTGTTGACACATAGGTACATGAGAGATATTTTTATTATTCTTGATCATTGATTTAAATGAAATACATTTTTCAGTAAGGCCTTCTTTATCTTTATATCTTGAACATTTTCCCAAGAAGGATTCTTGATTATGAGAAATAAAACCATAACCATTTTCATCTTCTTCATCAATCTTTCAAAAAACTTGAATTAAGTTAGGATAAACCATTATAGGATCTAGCCTCCTTCTCCCATAAAAACCCTTCAATAAATCAGCTTGTATGGGCTCATTATGATCTTTCTTCTTTTGACATACAAAATACTCATCATCATTCTTGCTATCACTATCACTTTCAATTTTTTCTTTGCATGAAACCATGATTTTGGATTCACTCCTAATAGGGTTGAGGCTTTTAATAGGGGCCAATCTTCTAACAAGGACTTGAGACACTATATGTACTTCATAGACTCCTAACAAGGTCAATATCCTTAACAAGGTTCCATTGTTTAGTGGATCATCTTGTGGGTATCATCTCCATTGGGGGTTTCTCTTGGCCAAGGTTTCCCTAGTTAACAAATAATGGTGTTATGAGTTCTCTATGTGTATGGTTATATTTACTGTTCAAAATTGTTAGTTTTCTTTCATATGCACATTATAAAGTAATTAACAATGTTTAGTTTTGGGAAAAAGTTTGTAGAATATTGATTCACCCCCCCCTGCCCCTCCTCCCTAGTATTATCTATTTCTAACAGCTACTTGTCTTGTTATAGAATTTGATGATGTATGGCTATGGCACAAAAGGTTATGTCATGTTAACTTTGATAACTTAGTTAGTATCAATAATATGAAAAGGTTTAGAGGTTTGTCAAAACTGAAGAAACCTAATAGTGTGATTTGCAAACAATGTCAGTTAGGCAAGATAACAAAATCTAGTTTTAAAAGTAAGACTCATACCTCAAAAGAAATTCTAGAATTAGTTCATACTAATTTATGTGGACCAATTGATGTGCAAAGCTACAAAGGTGACAAGTAAATTATCCTATTTTTTGATGATTATTCTAGGATGATGACATTTATGTTTTTGAAACAAAAATATGATGCTTTTTAAATGTTTAAGTGGTACTTGGAAAGAGTTGAAAAAGATTTTGGTAAAAGCTTGAAATCTCTAAGATCTATCAAAGGTAGAGAGTTACATCAAATGATTTTGAGATATTCTATAATGATAGAAGAATTAAAAGAAAAATTCTACACCTAGGACCCCTCTACAAAATGGGATTGTTGAAAAAAGGAACAAATCAATAATAGATTGTGCTAGAACACTAATGATGAAGAAGAATGTTGATTTGAAATATTGGAGAGGCTATAAGTACAACTATCTATACCTTGAACCATGTACAAGTCAAGAAAGGTACAAATTCCACACCTTTTGAACAATGGTATGTATACTCACCAATGTAAAATATTTTAAGGTATTTGAAAGCAAGTGTTACATTCTTAAGGACAATAGAAATGGTAAATTTGATGCAAAAAGTGAAGAAGGTATATTCTTATGATATTCCACAAGAAGTAAAACTTACAAGTTTTAAATACTTTCACTAATGAAGTTGTGGAAAGCCCAAATGTAAAATTTGATGAATATATAGAGGTACATGAAGCCAAACTTAAGAAGGAACTTGAAGACTACAAAACCCTTGTGTACTACTATGAAAAAATGAATGCTGATGAAGTTGAGAACCAAGTTGTAAATCACCATCAACAAGTATCAGTGACTGCCAAGTCACATATAATAGATGCCACTTTATATTCAGGAACTGAGCTACATTCAGGAACTAGGTTGCCTTTAGGAGACGAGTTACAATGAGAAGCCATGGTACATTCTAGAACTAAGATCAATTTGCATGAAAGGGATGATGAGTTACCTGATAGAGAAGTGCACAATGATTTTGAGATTGAACTAAATGAAAGATCTATTGCTAAAGAAAGAAGAACAAAGCCAAGACTATCAAAACATGTTAGAAGACATCACCCTACTAAACTAATCATTAGAGATATAGAAGATAGAACAATGAAAAGGAATAGGTTGAGAAATGAAACATGTTTGTTAAGCATGCATGAATCTAAATCTATAAAGGATGCATTGGAGAATGAAGATTGAAATCAAGCCATGAAAGAAGAAATTGATTAGATTGAGAAAAATAAAACTTGGACATTGGTACCCAAACTAGAGAACAAGAATGTTATTAGAACTAAGTGGGTGTTTAGAAACAAATTAGATGAGAATGATGAAGTGACAAGCAATAAGGAAAGGCTAGTTTGCAAAGGTTATGCTCAAGAAGAGGGAATTGAATATGGAGAAAAATTTTCCCCAGTTGCTAGATTGGAAGGAGTAAGAACTCTTCTTTCTTACTCTACTTTCAAAGGATTCAAAGTTTATCAAATGGATGTGAAGTCAGCATTTCTGAATGACATACTAGAAGAGAAGGTTTACATTAAACAACTTGAGAGATTTTTTGATCCTAACAACAAAAACATGGTATGTAGATTACACAAAGCTTTATATGGTTTAAATCAAGCTCCAAGAGCATGGTTGAAACACTGTACAACTATCTTGTGAGGATTGGTTTTGAGAAAACTGATGACAACATAAACTTATACTTGAAGATTAAAGGAGGTAAAGGAATTTTACTAGCTGAAATATTTTTTGATGATATCATATTTGGAGGACCAAATGTATTATGTAAGACATTTGAAAATGAAATGAAGGAAGATTTTGAGATGTCTATGTTTGGTAAATTAAAGTTCTTTTTTGGATTACAAGTATATCAGATGAAGTATGATATTTAAATTACTCAATCCAAGTATGTAAAAGAAATCTTGAAAACTTTTGGTATGGAAGATTCAAGGCTAGTTAGCACACCAATGGTGATAGGACACAAACTATCTAAAACTAATGATTTAGTTGAGGTTAATAAAACATTGTACATGTCTGCAATTGTGAAGTTACAATATGTAGTGCATAACAGACCTAATATTGCACTAGTTGTTAGGATTTTTGCTAGATTCTCTACAAATCCTAAAGAGAATCATTTGATGGTTGTTAAAGGAATTATGAGATACTTGAAAGGAATAGAAGACTATGGTCTATACTACAAGAAGAATGATAAGTTTGAATTGAGAACCTATATAGATATTGATTGGGCTAAAAATATTAATGACATAAAAAGTACAAGTGGTGGAGCATTTTTCTTATCCAAAATATTAGTCTCATGGACTAGTAAGAAACAAAATTGCATATCACAACCTATTGTTGAAGCTAAATATGTGACTATTGCAGTGAATTGTAAAAATGTGGTATGGATCAAACAACTACTCAAAGGAATGAAGGAATAAATTACTGAACCTGTGGTACTCTACTATAACAATACAAGTGCTATAAAAATATCTAAGAACCCTGTGATGTATACAAAGACAAATCACATTGCAATCAAGTATCATTACTTGAGAGAGTTGGTTCAAGACAAAGAAATGAAAATGGAATATGTGCTTACAAAAGAACATATAGCTGATATATATTCAATATCTTAGAGGTAAGCTAGGTTTGATACCCCTATCCAAGGCTACTTGAGAAGAAAGTGTAGTGCCCTACATCAACTGAGTTGAATGTTGTACTTTAAAATTTGATGTAGTGGATCTTACTTGAGGAGCTTCCTAAAGTAATGAAGGAGATGAATCAAAATATTTATAGTCACATGCAAGGTGACAGAGGGAGAACCTAAATTGATTATATCTTCATGTATATATGACACATCTTTGGCATTGTTGTCAAAGAGGGAGATATAAGAGAATGAGAGAGCATATAACAGAGTGTTGTACATAAAACCTAAAGAATGTATAGAGGGAGAGATTTCAATACAAGGTATTAATTTTTTTTCAATACTATTGTTGGTATTGGTTTGCCATCAATGCCAAAGAGGGAGATTATTGAAAAGGGATTGTTTGAAATGTGGAACCTACCATGGAACAATTATTATTTTGTCAATGATGTCAAACTTGCTACTTGCTAGTGAGACAACTACTTTTTGGTTTGAATGCTATCACGCGATTGATTGATGAAGAGGATTTGAAAAGATAAGATAACAAGAGTATCTAGAGGAAGGTTGAGTTATATGGTATATAAAAGGAGCACTAAGACCAAGTAAGACATCGATGATATGATGTATTATTGATCTACTTAAGGTTAAAGTGAATGGTTACTTAAGCTAAGCAAAGAAGAAGTGTTTTTATAAAAAGTGTCTATTAAGCTTGGTTGAGCAAATAGCACAAGTTAAGCAAATTTAGTGTACGCCAAGTAGAAATAAGTAGGTGCCGAGTATCAAAAAAATCTATAGGTGTGGAGTGTCAGTAAATACTATAGGTGTCGAGCATCAGAAAAATAACATTAGTGGCCAAGCAAGGAAGAGTTAGTGGATGCTAAGCAACCTAGTGTTGGCCAAGCATCAGAACACTGTTATTGCCAAGTAAATAGTATGGATGCCTAGTGATAAAAAAATGAGTTAAATTGAAGATTTGAGGAATCAGACCTGACAAAGTTGATTTGTTGAATTGTGTGAAGCATGTGGAAGATAAGCTTGATGAGATGGAGGCACCAAATTCAAGGTAAACCATTTTGAGGTGAATTCAAAGAGGATTGTAGAGGAATTTTCTAGAAGGGAATAAAATGGAAAAGTGGATAGATTAATTAAATCTTACCTAACCCTAGAATGGACGATTGTGGTTAAGTGACAAAAGACCTAAATTCTCTTTATAAGGGGATACCAGGGTAGAAGTAACAAGGGTTGTTAATGAACTAAAGGTGTTTCTTCATATGGTGACCAAATGGAAGAGTCTATCATTGGCATATAAAGCAAGAAGGCTTAAGAGGATGAATGCTTAAAGAGTGAACAAGCTATCAAAGACAAAGAGGATGAATGCCAAGAAGAATGGAGGAATGAACTGGAGATCTGTAATTTGCAAGTATGTTGTGTTTTATTATTAGATCAAGTGTTTTTGCTACTTCCTAATCATTGTATTAGTCTGGATAAATTGTTTGGATTAAGGCTAACCTAACAGTCATTTGTAAATCCTTTAATCAGGTGACATTCTAATGGATCTAGTTTCTATCCACCATAGAAACTCTTCAAGAAGCTAGCTTGCTTAAGATCAATGAAAATTTGATTTTTTTGACACATAGGTGCATGAGAGATATTTTTATTATTCTTCATGATTGATTTAGATAAAAAAACATTTTTCAGCAAGGCTTTCTTTATCTTTATATGTTGAACCTTTTTCCAAGAAGGATTCTTGATTATGAGAAATAAAACCATAATCTTTTCCATCTTCTTCATCAATCTTTCAAAAAACTTGAAGTAAGTCATGATGAACCATTCTAGGATCTAGCCTCCTTCTGCCATAGAAACCCTTCAAAAAATTAGCTTGTATGGGCTCATCAGGAGCTTGCTTCTTTGGACATGCAAAATGCTCATCATCATTGTATCTATCACTATCACTTTCATTTTTTTCTTTGTATGAAACCATGATTTTGGATTCACACCTTTAGGTAGACCAGTCACCAATATTCAATCTTTTAATAGAGTCACAAACCTTTATTCAAGGTAAGGTACCTTTTATCAGAGGACTTACAGTTTATTGTTCACTTGATCCTACATGTGACCAAGATTTTGCCTGTCTCTTCTTGGAATAAAAACTATTCTTTCAATTACCACAAAATTTTGACCAATAGGAGCTCTTAATAGGATTTCCCCAAATTCTTCTTCTTCTTCTACAATTTGATTCACTTGATGATATTGCTGAGCACTCCATCTAGACCTCTAAGATAAAGTATTAAAATATGAAATAATGTCTTCTTGTGTGTCCTAGAAACCAAGATTTGGTTGTAAAACTGGAAACACTTTCTCATGTGGCAATACCATCTTGCTCCATCACAGGTGACTGAGCGATCTTGTTTTTTTGAATTCCTAGTATAATCACCAAAAATATATTGGTAAACATGTTTTTCACATGAAAACTATGTGATTTGGCCCAATGGAATGTGTATGGCAAATCAATTTCTCCAATAATTGAATCGGCCCTTGATATGTAGTATTCCTCTATGCTTAGAGAGGTAGCTCCCTCATAAGATATAATTTTTTATTTTTAAATAAAGATGTATTTAGATTCAGAAGATCAACAAAAAGCTATTGATATTGAATGCAACACACAACTTTAAATCTTCCCTAGACTAACTTAAACCACTAATAAAAACAATCAATATATAGACTTGACGATTACCATTAGCACAATGTTGATTCAATGATTCATGAATATTTGTACAATACCATGCAAATGCTCACTTCAAAGAGAATCAACATTTTCAATTTTGGAGAGAGAACTCAAAATTTAGTTTCCTTTATTTTCTTGCACCAAGAACATAAGAGGAATTTTTGATTACAAAGAAAAATCTATACACACTTTCCAAATATTGTCTTATCACCAAAACTAACAGAAGTGTTCCCCTATTCTAAAATCCAAAAAAATGCCACTTTACATGCGTTGTTCCTGAATTTATAAGTTATTCTAGCATAACCAACTTATCGAGTTTGTAACCACTCAAAAAGTTAGAGTTTGGAAATTTATGAGGATGGTTCATAATTAATTATAACTTTTTAAAAACTCTAACTTTCCATGCTTAACAATAACTAGTAAAAAGTTAAGACATTGACTAAACCAAATTAGTCCTAAAGTTGACTATTTATAAAATATATGAATAAAAAATTAAAGACAATTTTAGACCTTCTCATTTCCAACTTCAAGTGCCATCATTGGTATATCTTGCATCTTCTCTTTGATCTAGAGGTGTTGTGAGTATCCTTTTATCTTCATCTTCTTCTTACTTCACCACTTGAATAGTTGAATGTACTATGAAGTAGTCATGTCATCAATGAAATTGACATCTTTTCTCTATCTGTAAGAATTGTGTTCTTTGACTATTAGACTCTTCTATTTTTGAAGCTCCCATCATTCTCATTGATATGTGAGGAATTACAATAAGGAATTAAATTTGTATATTTAGCATTCCATGATTTTTGTTTTCACAATGGATCTATATGAGATAGATCCAAAGTTGCAACATACATTCTATGGAGAATCTCAAAATCTTGTATTTGAATACATTTATGTTGTGGATATTGTTTTCATCGCAAATATCCTTAATGATATTTCACCAAGCATTTCATCATTTCATTATCCGATATGTTTATAAGCTTGCATATGTTGAAATAAAAATCTTATGTTAACTTGAAGATTCTAAGAATTGCTTTGGACAATCTATTTTGCATGTACCTTTTTATCTTTGTTTGTTCAAATGCTTCGATTTTGTTCTCATTTTGAATCATAATGTAGATTCAATCCTTCTATTTGTCAAAAATCCACATTCATCATGTTTTGAAAAGTTTCAAATGTGAGTTTTATTTTCCTATTTTGGTCCACACATGAAGCTTACTAGCAGATGTGGCGGCTTGGAGTTTATCCATAGTTCTTGTGCAACACTTGTAATGTTCCCATCTATTTGGATGCTACATTTTTCAAACATTGTATCAAGCATTTAGCATGTTCTTCCACCCATCATGGAAAACTCTATTCTCATGAGGTATTTTGTCAAGCAAGTGTCGCACTATGCCTATGCACTCTTTCCAAATCATTCCTTGAGACACACTTCCAGTTGTAGATGTCTATCTCCCTCATAATTGTGGTACCAAGCTTTTAGATGTAGTCTCATGTGTATTTTATGACAGAGCATTACATGCATCAGTAAAACCCAATTGAACCTTTGTGAGTGTTTGTCAACTAAGTGATTGTCAAACCAATTCTTCATATTCCCATTATGCTTTTACTAATACAACCTTGCGCATCCCTCTGAATCTTTTCTCACATTAAGAGGTGACCTAGATAAGGGGAGAGATAGATGTGAGCTCAGGAAACACTATGAGTTTCTCCATCGAACACTATGTCTTGATTTTGATTAGACTAATTAGGCATTGATTATGAATTCATCCTAGTGATGCAGAGCATCATATAAACTAGATTATCAATAGGATCCTTTATGATCCTTTCAACACCCATTCAATAATATCTTTGAACAAAGACAACTTATGAGGAAAGCCACAACATTGCTGTCTTCAAGACAGTCTTTAAAGATTGATTTATTTGACCCATAAAATCACAATATCAAATTTTCTGGAAAGAATGAAGTTTTCAGCCAACATAAAGAACTACCATTTACCAAAATTACAAGGTCTTATGATTTCATTTGGTTCCTCAACCAATAACTGTTTCAGACTGTCATTTTTCTGCCATAAATCAGATTTAAAACACCAAACCCTTTAGGGAATCTCATATCTTCCTCAAAATGAATCTAAATGACACCAAATAAATTTCACATTATCTATTAATGAATCTAGTTTCCAAATATATAATCCATTTATTTTTCCCATTCATAAATAATTTTTTCAAGCACAAATCACTGCCTTCATTTCAAATCGATATCTTTAAAAACCAGTTTCCACTAAAATGCTGACACCTTTCACAAATATGCATAAAAATGACTCAAATTAAAAAGGAAAGAAAGATAATTCACATATCTTTACAATTAATATTCTTATAGGTCTTGATTCATCAAAATGTGTCCATACTAAATGCTGCAACATGACTATTTCCTGAAATTCTCAAATCTGCAAATGCTAACTTTCACCAAAATGTGCACAACTTCTTCATTTCTAGATGAAATAAATTAAAACCAAATCCAAAAGAAATATTATTCACTAATATATCCAAATATACAAGATTTACATTTTTCCTACGCTGTGCATGGTCGTACAAGACCTAGAACCAACACTAAAATTAAAAACCAATCAAAATAACAACTCAAGATATTACCAAATTTATTTCAAAATGTATCTCTTCCTTTCATTAATGCTTTGGTTTGACCATATATCTATTTTTATAGATTTTTTGGTTGGTTATAACTTCCAAACCACCCTTTAAACCAACACATTACATTCTTTTAACCCTTTTGCATTTTTGACAACATTTTATGCACTTTATGCATTTTTACATTTCAACTTTCATACAAACCCAACCTAGACCAACATTATGACTCAAATGACTTTAGATGGATTTCAATAGATTCATTCACCTATGAAATAAATATTTTGACATTATTTGTCATATTAAGACCTCCTCTTTACAACTTTGACAACTTATTACAAATGGCTTCTCTAGCCTTTATATCTTGACTCAAAAGACTCAAATATATAATAAATGGATCACATTATTTCAACATATGACTTAATGACTCTAAACCTATTTTTTCTCTTGAAATTTAGGTGCCTCTGCACCATACTCCCAACCTTGAAAATTTTTCAAGTCCCTTGGAAACATGGAATCAATAACCTGCAAGAAAAAATATTAGATCAAAATCCTCATCTTTACCTTCATTTGCATTTGCTTCTTCATGCCTTTTGTCTCATCAACTTACCATTCAAGGGCATAGGACTGTCTTCAAAATCACTTTCTAAAATACTCCTATCAGTGGAGCATCAATGGTTGCAATTCCATGGTGCCTTATTAGTAAGAGATCCATCTTTACCATTGTTGTTTCAAACTCACCACAAAAAACTCTCCCCTATGCCTCACCTAGGAGTCCTCCTCTTTGCCTCTCTCCCTAGTCTCTTGGCAATCAACTAGACCAATCCTTGGCCCTTGACCATTCATCTTAGCCAACAGTAGATCCTGGAAGATGCCTCTCTCTTCACATTGCACCTTCTACCTAGCTTTATCTCTATTGGAAAATGGTTATGACAGACCTTCTCTTGTTTGCCCATACAACCCAACCTTCATATATAGCAAGATGGGTAAGCACCTGCAACCAAAAATCATCAACAAAACAAATACCAATTCTTCAAGGCCCTGGTGTGGATTGCCTCCCTTGGTGCTCTACCCACACACTCAAGATCTTTAAGCTCCGATACCAATCTGATGCAGAGCATCATATGAACTAGATTATCAATAGGATCCTTTGTGATCCTTTCAACACCCATTCAATAATATCTTTGAATAAAGGCAACTTATGAGGAAAACCACAACATTGCTGTCTTCAAGACAGTCTTTAAAGATTGATTTATTTGACCCATAAAATCACAATATCAAATTTTCTAGAAATAATAAAGTTTTCAGCCAACATCAAGAACTACCATTTCCCAAAATTACAAGGTCTTATGATTTCATTTGGTTCCTCAACCAATAATTGTTTTAGACTGTCATTTTTCTACCATAAACCAGATTTAAAACACCAAACCCTTCCTAGGGAATCTCATATCTTCCTCAAAATAAATCTAAATGACACCAAATCAATTTCACATTATCTATTAATGAATCTAGTTTCCAAATCTGTAAGCCATTTATTTTTCCCATTCATAAATAATTTTTTCAAGCACAAATCACTACCTTCATCTCGAATCGATATCCTTAAAAACCAGTTTCCACTAAAATGCTGATACCTTTCACAAATATGCATAAAAATGACTCAAATGAAAAAGGAAAGAAAGATAATTCACATATCTTTCCAATGACTATTCTTAAAGGTCTTGATTCATCAAAATGTGTCTGTACTAAATGCTGCAACATGACTATTTCCTGAAATTCTCAAATCTGCAAATGCTAACTTTCACCAAAATGTGCATAACTTCTTCATTTCTAGATGAAATAAATTAAAACCAGATCCAAAAGAAATATTATTCAGTAATATATCCAAATATACAAGATTTACATTATTCACAGGCTGTACATGGTCGTACAAGACCTGGAACCAACACTAAAACTAAAACCCAATCAAAATAACAACTCAAGATATTACCAAATTTGTTTCAAAATGTATCTCTTCCTTTCATTAATGCTTTGGTTCGACCATATATCTATTTTAATATATTTTTTGGTTGGTTATAACTTCCAAACCACCCTTTAAACCAACACATTACATTCTTTTAACCCTTTTGCATTTTTGACAACATTTTATGCACTTTATGCATTTTTACATTTCAACTTTCATACAAACCCAACCTAGACCAACATTATGACTCAAATGACTTTAGATGGATTTCAATAGATCCATTCACCTATGAAATAAATATTTTGACATTATTTGTCATATTAAGACCTCCTCTTTACAACTTTTACTACTTATTACAAATGGCTTCTCTAGCCTTTATATCTTGACTCAAAAGACTCAAATATATAATAAATGGATCACATTATTTCAACATATGACTTAATGACTCTAAACTTATTTGTTCTCTCAAAATTTAGGTGCCTTTGAACCACCTAGGCCTCATTTGTGTGTAGGCTAGAGGGAAAAATCAATTGATACATTTCGTCAAATGGTTCATCTGCTTGTCTATGCTTCCATATTTTGCATTTACATCATCAAAAATTGTGTCAAGAAACTCACATGTTCTCTCTGCTCGTGCCTATTCAAACTAGGATGTTTGATAATTCACAAGTTCATTAATATTTAGGCACTTCATATAAGTGCACTAGCCGTGAGAAATTATAAGCCACCTTCCATCTTGAGTTTCTATAAACATCTATTAGGAATCACCAATCTAGACACATGGTGATGTATTATTTTTCTTTTTATTTGTAACTTCAAATCCAACATTTGATGCTCGAGTGAAGCATATTATTTCCTTGAATACATGTGAGTCTCCATAAGAAATTCTAAAAGAAGGAAATTGGAATAGGAAATGTGCGATCTTTCTACAACATGAAATTCTTCTTGTTTAATGATTCCCAAACCTATGTCAAAAACCACTTTTAGATTATATCTTTCAAATTTTTTTCTAGTTGATAGTTAATTGAAAGTTGGAGTTCAAGTTCAAAAGATCAGGTAAGGATTAGAGTATGCATTTAGTGCAAATTTGAGATCCAAACTTCAACTTCTTGACTTTACAGTTGGAGTTGGGGGGGGGGGGGGAAGAGAGAGTGAGAAAGACCAACTTCTCAATCCTTACTTTCTAACCTTAACTTTAAAAAAAAAAAATGTTCATGGAGAGAGGATAAGGTTTTACATTTTTTGGATTTCTCATTCCTTGATTAACTTCATATTCAACTTTTGGATGTGGTAAAAATATCAAGGCAACAATTTGTAAAACACAATCATAATAATTCTTTGCATTTAATTTAATTAAACTATGAATAGAGTAACACCAAGATAATCCATTAATCAGCTTCTCTTCTATTTTAGAAGAAAAGTAATAAAGAATCATTACTAGTCAAATTAAGAAATTGAGAAAAATCTTACCAAATATATGTAGAAATTACTTGACATAAAATCAATTTGTAACTTTCAGCAAGAAAATAGAATTTCACCAAAAAAAAAAAAAAAAAAGCCACTGCCAAAGAAATAGAATTACTTGGATAGCATGAAAAAATAAAATAAAGAGATACATTGCAGCAACATAAACAAATAACTATTGCTGTAACAGATTGTAGGAGAATATTTCATTAATTAATTTGTGGAATTACATTGGATCGCCTCTATTTATATAGAGGGCTTGAATATGAAAAGGGTTTTAAAAAAATTAAAGTCTATCCTAGCCCAAATTAAACTCTACAGATAGATGATTATACGAGGAGAGAAGAGGAGAGAAGGGCTCTTCAAATCTTTGAAATTTGGAAGAGAAAGTAGAGAGATATAATTATAATAGATGGAATGGTTGAAGAAGAATTTATTCTCTTGGAAGAATAAAGCTTTTGTGTTCCCACTTCTTTTTGTTGGAGATTTATATCTTTATCAAATGAGACTAATTCCAGACTTAATTTACAAATTGTAAGGAATGAACAAGGTAGCTCTCTAATGAAGTTTGAAGAGCAATAATGCATAGTTCTGTTGTTATTCTTAAATAAATTTGTAAAATTAAATGAGTGAGCTTAATGATCTGATCAAAGAATAATATCTTTAATAATTTTCTTTTTAATTTCATCTTAAATCTTAATTTAGAAACCCACAAATTTATGAAAGTTTATTTTCTTTAAATAATTCATTTAGTATACAAATTTTGAAATTAGTGTTCAAATGATAGGAATTATTACAAATTAAAACATCTATTTAATCTTAGATATGAAGCATGGATCAACACTAGAATAATCTTAATCAGAAGGAAAATTTAAAGAGCATTCCTAATCTCTAAGACCAAATATATGGAACACAAGTGGAAATTTGAAAGCATCCATTAGTAAGCATTCACTAGTTATAGAGGTTTTCCAAGGTGAGAAAGATACTGGAACAAATATGTAAATAAGAAACCATTCATTAATTAAAATCTTTCAATCGAATTTGCATAAGAACTATGCTATACGATATTCTCATTTAATATATATTATGGCAAGTGGTGGTGTAATTTAATAAAATGAGATTGTTGATTGAACTTCCAAGACACTTCTTAATTTGTTTTGAAAACAATATTAGAACAAAGATATGGACTATAAATTGTTTATAATATGGCTAAATGAGATATAGAGATTGTTTGGATATGAAGATATTGCCATCAACACCAAAGAGGGAGATTGTTGGAAACTTACAATTAGAACATTTGTTGTCTTGTCATTGATGTCAAATCTATTAATGAGACATATTGCTACCTAATATAAATTTCATATCTATTTGATTGATGAAGAGGATTTGAGAAATTGCTCATAACAATAGCACTTAGATGTAATGTTGAGTTATGAAAAGGAAGCTATAATGGACCTTTGATTACATAGACTTTGATAAAGAAAAGTGATTTTTTATGTCAACAAAGTTAAGCCAAGCCAAGCAATAAAGTAGACGACAAAGGAATGCAGAGTGATGCTAGCGTCAACTGAGCCACAGTTAGTGCTGAGTAAGCTAGTTGATGTCAAGCATCAATATTGACCAAGAAAGCTAGTCAATGCCAAGCTAGAAAATTTTTACAGTGCCCGAGTGTTAAGTGATAACTGAGTGTCAAAACTTAGTGACTATCAAGTAATATTGTTGAAGATGAATTTGAGGAAATCATGATTCCAATCTGACTTAGTTGATTTCTTGGGAGATGTAAATCATTTTGAAGATAAGATTGATGAGTTGGATCATTAAATGGAAGGTGATGATTAGGTAAAGACCTAATAGACTGATTTTGGAGAAGTTTCTAGAAGAAGATCAAGAAGATGAATAGATACAGTGAATCGATTTAAACTTGATCGTAAACCCTAAGATCTACAGTGATCATGGTAAATTTTAAAGCGTGAATTTCCTATTTAAAGAGGTATAAAGTTAGAAAAATTATCGAGGAGTGCAAGTATATGCAAGAGGAACATATAGACAAAGGTGGATAAAAAATGCACAAGCCTGTGAGTGAATGGGAAGCTAAAGGAGAAAGCTTGTAGAGATGTTGCTGATAGTCATAAGTGAAATTTGAACAAGAAGGCTTAAGTGTTGTTGAAGGGGGAAGACTAATTTCTTGAAGGATTGTTGAGCGAATTAAGAACATAGATGATAGTGGATAGTTATCAATGAATCAACACCTGAAGCAGGCAAAGATCTGAATTTGCAAAGTGAATTGTAATCATACAGACCGACACCTACTATTTTCTTTCTAATAATTGTAAATAGTTTGTATTGAAATCCTTTTAAAAGAGGTTCATCTAATTATCATTTGAAAGACTTAATAGTCTATGTAAATCCTTTCACAAGGTGACATTCTAAATGAAATGATCAAATTTCTCTTACAAGGCCACTCCAAACAAGGTGTTTAAATCTTCTAACTAGGTGACATTTAATAGTATGTATTATAACCTTTAATAGGGTTGGCTCCCAATAGAGCTCACTTTGAAAGAGTGAAATATTGATGACATGTTCCTCATAGTTTTTCCCAAATTGGGTTTCCATGTAAAAATCCTAGTATCAAATATGTGTTGAATGCTTTATATGTTTTACATTTTATATTCAACAAAGCATGTTATACTTGGAATAGTAAATTTTGTTTACAATAGAGACCAAGTAACAATAGAGATTGAGCAACAATGAGATAAGCAGAGCAGTCAGAGTTTTATTGTTTAAAAGTTCAAATGCTACTTAAGGACCTTGAGTAACTAATTCAACCCCCCCTCCAGTTATTCTAAACATTTCTAACATTTCCTACAAAGGATAACTGAAAATCAACATTGCTCTGATATCACTTGTTAAGATTAACCACACACATAAATAACAATTACATGCAAATGCAACCAATATTAGAAAATAATAAATCACACAAAAGAGAACACAAGATACCAAGATATAATGTGGATCATCCAATCCTTGGATTACATCCATCAAACAACAAGTCCAATATTATTATTATCTAGAGAATGCAACCTGATTACAATATGTAATCCCTTACAACTCAATACTGTTGCAAGAAGCAATTATCACATCTCACCTTATAAAAATCTCTAACCCTAAGTCATTTTATACAAGTATTTTTGCCACTTTAGGGTTAACATTAGTTACAACATGTTGGCCCAAAAATGTCGATGAAATAGCCCAAACCCTACCAAGGAATTATGGAGTATGTAGAGTACTTCCCTGATAAGTCACCACAAACTAACAATAAATCAGTCATGCAAGCTCAGAATGTCCTGATTCTAGAGGTGGAGATTCATCTTTGTCCAATGGATTTTGTCCAATCTTTGTGCACCACATTCCAAATACGCCAATGTTCCAAATGCTTTGGAAGGCATAATTTTCTGTTATTATTTCCTCATTAAAGCAATCATGAAATGTGACTAGCATTTCCTGAGGGAATAATATCAATCCACAATTTAAAAAGAGGTTGAGAGTGGCTCCTGATGGTTGCTTTGGTTTTCATGAATGTTTGGGTTTGAGTTGAGAGGTATGCACAATTCTTCCATGTTATATTTCTTGTTTCTAATGTTTCTTGGTTACTTGATATTACATCTTTCTTGGTTTCTTGGTTCAATTGTGTTTGTAATCTGTGATGTTTTGGTGGAGGCTTCAAATCCACACAAGCTTCTCTTGGAAGAGTTTAATCTTAGATCTTGAAGTCCTCATCATAATTTGTTGATATTAATCTTGAGAATGGACTATAGTTTGTTGATTTAACCTTGGTATATTCAAGTCTTTCTTCATATCTAGAATTGTGCACAACCAAAGAGAGAGAGATGAATTATCTAGAATTGTGAATTCAAAGAGAGATTGTATAAAATTGTATATGAAATAATTCATATGATCAAAGTAAAAATAAAAATTGAGTTTCAATTAAAAAAAAGGAAATGAATTAGGAGCTTTGTTATACAAGCCCCTACTGCTATAGACACTGCTTTTTGATAATCTCATGTTTTCCTGTATGCCCCATACAAATTAAAAACTCACTATGACAAGTTAGAAATCATTGAAAAATGTTTAATGATTTGAAGTCTTGATCATGGTGTAAATATTAAAAAATCATTCACATTTAAGAAAGAACATGTTGGAAACATTAGAATTGAAAGATTTAGAACTAATTAAATTTCACATCACATTATTAACTAGAGCAATCACAAATTTGAAGATTATTATTATCCAAATTTTAATCCTATTTTGAAGGCAACCTTTTGAAGGATCCACCTATAAAACCATATCCTATAAATGATTTGAAATCTAGAATAGTTGAATGGTCAATTGACTCAAGCACCATCATTGCAAAATTACGTATTGTCAAGATATATATATAATTGTATGCAAAAGAATGAAAAAAAAAATGAATGAATGAGTACATTTAGGGTAAAAAAATTCACCATAAAACATGAGAAATCACTGTAATTTTTTTTTTGTTTTTAGATTATGGTGTAAACACTGAAAATCATTCACATTTAAGAAATATTTCAAATTGGAACACCTAAATGTGGTTTAATTCTACATCATATCATTAAATAGAAGGTTGTGATTCTCATATTTTAATAGTATTTTTTTTTAAAAAATGGAGATTCAACTTTTTCGCCTGGCCTCTTTGGTTAAGAACCAAGGACTGAGGGGTATCCATTCTGCTAAATTCACCCAGGACACATCCCAGCCTCATCCCTTTTAGATGTTGGGGGCCTTGCACTCAACAAGACTTGATCCTTGGTGGGCTCTTTGTGAGCCTTTCAACTTCACCAGTAGACCAAGGGCCCTTTGACTTTTAATACTTTTTTGAAGATAATCTTTTCCAAGGATCTATTTATAAGATCATATTTCACAAATGATCTAAAATCTATGATATTGTTACAAGATTTAAGATATGATCTAAAATTTGTGATATTACTATAAGACTAGCAATCTCACCTTAGTGTGCAATAGGTACGTCGAATAAATTTTGAAGGTCAATTATGGCAAAGATCATAACCTAGATTATAAACACAACCCTAACTTGAATTATTACATAAACCTAAACCATTATCCTAACCATAACCGTATGCTTAACCATAAAATTAAACGTGTTCCAAAGTCTAACTCTAATTCTAACCTTACCCCTAATCCTAATCCATGATAATATGTATGTTGTAATCTCTTATACTAACCATAATTGTAACATTTTCCTAATCTTAACTCTAATCCTAACCCAAACATTAAAACCTAACACAAAACAAGATTATAACCCAAACTCTAAATCTAATTTTTTTTAATGTATGATAAAACTAATCATATTCGTAATTGTAACCTCAATCCTTACCTTAAGACTAATCCTAATAAAAATTGTAACCCTAATCATAATACTAACTATGATATAACCCCTTACTCTAACTATAATTGTAACACTAAAATTTATTGACAATTCTAATCCTAATCCCAACTGTAGTTCTAACCCTATCATAACTCAACTATTAAACTCTAATCCAAAACAAAATCATAGCTCAAAGTGTTAACCTAATTGTAACCCTATGTGACATTAGCGACTAGTATAAAATGATTTAAATTATTTTGAAACTATAATTATATACAATAATAATACTACTCTATAATATAATAACTAAATTAAAAATTACCATATTAAAAATTTAGAATAATATAAACATATTAATATTAAATTTAGTATTATTAAATATTTTTTTGAATAATTCTACCTTTAATACTATTCTTTTATATATTTAAATTTTTAATGAATAAAGTATTGTTTTCAAAGCTTTATACATTTTTATCCATCCTAATTTATTTCTAAATATATAATTTCTTATTAAAATTTAAATATTATTGTATAGCCGATTGATATAAATAAAAAACTACAATGGCTTGCAATTCAATTTGTATTAGTGTATTTAGAAACATGATCGACAAAAATAAAGGGAAACAGAATTGGAAGTTAGCATAGTCAACAAAGAAAGACAGATTGTACATGTCTACTGACGACGTGACTCCTCCCACGTGTCTAATGAAGATTAGTGCCAGCACAGATGAAAATTAACGATGGAGATTAATGCAATTGTCTTGCATTGAATTAATGCCGAGTGGAAATCAATTGACGCAACATTCATCATTAATGCCGAGTGGATAGATGATGAAAACAAAGCGAAACAAATAAATGTTTTAAAATAAATAAAACTGATCTGACGATGGATGTTATTTCAATCGTCTTGCACTGGTTGTGAGTAACTAGCTATATATACCTCTATATATATTACGCCGAGAGTAATCGTTCTTGAGGCGCCTATTTTTATTTAATCCCAAAGTTATTTTAATCGAAGTTGGGATTAATGAAAAAAAAATAGGTGCCTCGAGAACGATTACTCTCGGCGTAATATATATAGAGGTATATATAGCTAGTGGCTGTTGCGGCGCAACCAAAAAAGTAATTTTAAATTTTTCTATTTTTTATAAGGTTAGTAGTGATTTTTTTATTTCTTTTTAAATATAGTTGTATAAACTTACTATAAAATAGTAGTAGTATAAAATTATTGAACATTTTTAAAAAAATCCTTATCAGTTTAATCGAGTTTAATTTTAAGGATATTGTTAGGTAAATTGTTATATTGAAGAGAAGAGTTAGGGTTAGGGTTAGGGTTAGGGTTATCGTTAGGGTTAGGGTTAGGATTTTAAATAGAGTTAGGGTTAGGGTTAGGGTTAGGATTTTAAATGGAGTTAGGGTTAGGGTTAGGATTATAATTAGAGGTAGAGTTAGATTAGGATTAGAGTTACGGTTAGGGTTAGGGCTAGGGCAAGGGCTATTTTAGGATTACAACTATTCTTAGGGTTAGAGTTAGGGTTAGGTTTAGAATTAGAGTGTGTTAGTGTTAGGGTTAGGGAAAGGACAATGGTAAGAATTAGGGTTTAGGTTAGTATTATTGTTAGGGTTAGGGTTAGAATTAGAGTTAGGGTTGAGGTAGAGTTAGAATTAGAGTTAAAATAAGGGTTAGGTTTTTAGTGAAGATTTAAGTAAGGGTTAAGGTTTGGGTTAGAGTTTTGAATTGGGGTTGAGGTTAGAGTTAGGGTTAGGATTTTAGTGAAGATTAAAGTAAGGGTTAAGGTTAGGGTTAGAGTTTTGAGTTAGGGTTAAGGATAGAGTTAGGGTTAGGGTTTTAGTCAAGAGTAAACTAAGGGATATAGTTAGGATTGGAGTCTAATTATGGTAAAGTTAGATTTATAGTTAGAGTTAGAGTTAGGGTTAGAGTTATGGGTATGGTTGGGGTAAGGTTTAGGGTTAGTGTTAGGGTTAGAATTAGAGTTAGGGTCAGGGTTAGAGATAGGTGTATAGAAAGGTTTAGAGTTAGGGTTAGGATTTTAGTGAAGATTAAAGTAAGGGTTAAGGTTAGGGTTAGAGTTTTGAGTTGGGGTTAAGGATAGAGTTATTGTTAGGGTTTTAGTGAAGATTAAAGTAAGGGATACAGTTAGGATTAGAGTCTAATTATGGTAGAGTTAGATTTATAGTTAGAGTTAGAGTTTGGGTTAGAGTTATGGGTATGGTTGGGGTAAGGTTTAGGGTTAGTGTTAGGGTTAGAATTAGAGTTAGGGTCAGGGTTAGAGATAGGTGTATAGAAAGGGTTAGAGTTAGGGTTAGCTTTAGGGTTAAAATAATTGTTAGGGTTAGAGTTAAAGTCCATTTATGGTAGAGTTAGATTTAGGCCTACAATTAGAGTTAGGGGTAGGGTTATAGTCATGGTTAGGGTTAGGGTTGGAGTTAAAATAATTGTTAGGGTTAAAGTCCAATTATGGTAGAGTTAGATTCAAGGCTGCAATTAGAGGTAGGGGTAAGGTTACAATCAGGGTTAGGGTTAGGGTTAGAGATAGAGAAAGGGTTAGGCATAAGGTTGTTGTTAGGGTTATGTTTATATAGAGATAGTGTTATATATAGAGGTAGCATTAGGGTCAAAGTTAGCGTAAGGGTTTGAGTTAGGGTCAAGGTCAGAGTTAGGGTTAGGATTAGGGTTAAAGTGTAGATATGATAGAGTTAGATTTACAGTTAGAGGTAGGGGTAGGAGTAAGGTTAAGGTTAGTGATAGGCTTAGAGTTACGGTTAAGGTTAGGATTAGAGTTAGGGTTAGTATTAGGGTTAGGGTTATGGTTGAGGATAGGGTCACGTTACGGGTTAGAGCATGAGTTTGACTTAGGGTTAGAGTTAGGGTTATAGTTTGAGTTAGGATTATAGTTAGAGATAGAGTTACAGTTAGAGTTTGGGTTAGAATTACAATTAGGGTTAGGGTTAGAGTTAGAAATAGATTTAATATTACAAGTAAGGTTTGAATTAGGATTAATGTTAGAGTTAGGGTTAAGGTTAGATTTTTAAGTCAAGTTTAAGGATAGATTTAGGGTTAGAGGTAGGGTTAATATTAAAGTAAAATATGGTAGAGTTAGATTCATAGTTAGAGTTAGGGGTGCAATAGGGTTACGATTATGATTATGGGTGGAGTTAGACAAAGGGGTAGAGAAAGGGTTAGATTATGGGTTATGGTTAGGGTTAGGTTTATATATTGAGTTAGTGATATATATATAGTTACATGAGGGTTAAGGTTAAGGTATGGGTTTGAGTTAGGGTTATAATTTCAATCAACATAAAGTTAGGGTTAGGGTTAGGGCTATATTATAATTATGATAGAGTTATATTTAGAGTTAGAGTTAGGGGTAGGGGTAGGGTTAGGGTTAGTTTTAGTATTAGAGTTAGGGTTAGGGTTAGGGTTATAGATAAGGTTAAGGTTAAGGTTAGGTTTCAGTTGATGGTTAGAGTATGAGTTAGCGTTAGAGTCAAAATTAGAGTTAGGATTAGGTTAGGCAAAAAGTAGGACAATGGTTAATGGTACAATTAATATTAGTGTTAGAGGTAGGGTTAGGGTTAGAATTAAACATATGGGTAGAGAAAGGGTTAGGGTCGGGGTAAGGGTTAGGGTTAGGGTTAAAATATGAGTTAGGGTTAAATGCTAAGTTGAAATTAGGCTTATAGTTTGAGTTAGGGGTAGAAAAAGCATTAGAATTAGGGTTAGGGGAAAAGTAGGATGACGGTTAGAATTACGATTGGTGTTATGTTTAAAGTTACATTTAGGAGAGTAGCTTGTTCTCCTTACACATGCCTCTTACCATAATAGAGCAATATAAGGATTACAATGTTCCTTATGTAGTTTTATAACTTTAATAGTTGCATTTATAAATAGACAATTTATTAATGTTAATTATGTTTAGCATGAATAGTGTACAATGAAGGACTACTAAATGTTATTGAGGCAATGATTGCAGTTAAAATGAGTATAAAATGAATATTCTACTTTAGAGTGGATTAATAGTTAGATATAAAACATCAATTTTATACATAATTTGTTATGTTTAGCATGAATAGTGTACAATGAAGGACTACTAAATGTTATTGAGGTAATGATTGCACTTAAAATGAGTATAAAATGAATATTCTACTTTAGAGTGGATTAATAGTTAGATATAAAACATCAATTTTATACATAATTTAATGATCAACATATAAATGATATATTTCATGTTAAAGCTTTAATAATACAAACACAAAGGTCAAGGAAAAAGATTTGAAATATTTACAAGTATAGTTGAGAAGAATTTGAGCTAGGAAGTTAAATTGTTTATTTATTTTTTCGATACATAGATGAAAGCAGAACAACATCTAGTACAATTCTCTAGATAAAGTAATAAGTGAAATACTAAAAATTGTGAAATCATCATATGGACCATGTATATAGTTCTCCATAATGATGTAAGTACATCACATATTGTTTAGAGATTAAAATTGTATTACGGCCTTTGTTCGTAATATGATCATCATAGACCTCTTTCATCATGGATGGAAATGCATCTACTTTTGTAGATGTGTTGCGTACATATTTTGCAACATCTTCCATCTCCATTATCTCTATCTCTTGTACATGATCAATAGATAAAGCTGCATTATCAAGAGCTTTTACCATAGTTGTACAACACTGTTTAATTATTCGTGCACACTTCTGAAACTCTGTCTCATAAAAATGATTTGAGTCCACTGAAGAAGTTGGGCTCATGTCAACAATGCTTGACTGTCTATCAGAGGCTTCCATGCCTAAAAAAGACATGGAAAACAATTTAGAAAGCATTATCACCAATTTAAAAAATAGAACAAATGTATACTTAATGAGAGGGATAAATATTTTATATCAATAATGGTCTTGAAAAAAATAGAACATGTCACTTAGTACAATCAATTGTGGAGAAAATGAATACAAAACCAAATTGTATTAAAATTTGTAATGAAAGTTTGGGTATTGAAACATGGTAATATTATGACCATTCATGTATAGTGAAGAATAGACAAACATAGATTTCAAATATTGAGTAGCAATGTATTGGTTGAAAGTAATGAAGCACAAACATTATGATTTATTTGAATTGAAGAATGCCTTTATAATTTGAAATAATATTATAAACTTAATTTGTGGACCCAATTGATGATCATAGTTAAATTTACAAATTAGAGAATTAGTATAATAAAATTTTAGCGTAATGGTACTTGCAAGCATTAAAATGTGCAAATAAAAAGGTTATCATGTGACATTGAGCATATCAAATTATACTTTTCATTAACTGTGGAATATGAACTATCAATGTGCATAATAAGAATAACAACATAATAGTTGATGATGATGATCACATAATGTAGTAGAACAAATAAATCTTTATTATTAAATAATATGTTTCAAAAAATCAATGATTTTCAAGACTTCTCAGTCTACATTCTTCTACTTTTCTCTTTGAAAGTTGTTTCCCACTTTTCATTTTCTCATAACGGTCGTATGTAAAGGGTAGCATTATCCTCAAACCTTCCAGTGACTTAACACGAGATATCCCCACAAATGTCAATCCTGGTCTTTCTCTTGGACCTATGTCAATTGTGGCTTTTGAAAGAGTTAGCCCTTGAGATTTGTGAATAGTCAATGCCCATGCCAACCTTAATGGTAGTTGGAAGGTCCTACCCCTTTGCAATGGTGCTATTGGTATTACGTTTGGATGGTGATCATCAAATGGTACTCCAGAGTAATTGTCAAATTCAACTGTAACATATGATGGTGGCTCAGGTGGAGCAGTTCCTAGTTTGTAAACAATATTTCTGATATATCCCAATGATCCATTGACAAGACCAGCTTCTATCCATAGATTTGTAGTCAACATTACTCTTGCATTGTTACTAATCAATAACTCTGTATCAAGTTCATCGCTTGATAAATCTTCATTTCCATTACCATTCCTTGACTTGGTTGCAAGGCTACATGCGACTGGATGTCTTAAAGAATACAACATCCTCATGTTATGGTTATGAACATTGTCATTTGTAGAGAATAAATGCATTGCCCTATCAAACTCATCATTTCTTGCAACATCTAATCTTATAGGTGTTCATGTCATAAGCAAGTTCCAGTCATCTATTTGTGGATTCGCATCTCTCACATTTGTGAGAAGCTGACGAAATCTTTGTTGTTGGCTATTTTCTCCATCTTGCCTAAATACTGTATCTAGTGTAACCACTGTCTTGAATTCCTGCTATAATAACTTTGCCCGCCTATTGCTATCATATGCTGGTCTATCATTAACAGGAGGTAATTGCCCCAAATCACCAACTAAAATAATAGATACACCTGAAAGATAGTTGCAAAATTTTTAGTTACATATATAAAGTAAAATCAAAAGATATGCATTGTATATGACCAATCTTAATAAGAATTAGAAGAAATTAATAACAGCATGTGATGTACAGAAAGGGATACCTCCAAAGCTTATGTCTGCTTTATGTGGGAAGGCTTGTCGAAGTCGACTATCTATATTTTCCAGCATGTTTTGGCCAATGAAGCTCATTTCATCAATCAAAATATATTTGATATTTTCCATCTCTTGTTGAAAGCTTGTAAGTCTTGTCCCTTGTAGATCAGCAAAATTTGCAATTGGAATTTGCAACTTTGAATGAATGGTAGATGCTCCTATATTGAAAGCTGCAACTCTAGTTGGTGCAAGCAATAGAAGAGGAGAAGGATTTGTCATGGATGCCATTTGAAAAGATTGATTGATGGCACCAATTAGATAAGACTTTCCCGTTCCTGTTGTTCCTTGAATTATCATAAACAAAGGATTTCCCACTTGATTGCTATGGTAGTGTGTCAGAATAATGTCGAGTGCCTTTTGTTGCTTGTGACTAAGAGTTGTAAAGTTGATACACTGTGGAATGTCATCATACATAAGAAATCCATGCTTTTTCATTTCAGGTATGAAATTTATTGCTCGGATTGTCTCCTCTTCACTTTGATATCCACTACACCAATTTGTATTTCTATCAATATCTCTTCTCCCCAACATGTCAATTTTTGAAACTGGCATATGTTGACCACGATGTAACCTAGATATTATTTCCCACTCATGTTTTGTAGTATTTTCCTGAATGGCTCCATTATCTTCTATCTCTGAATCAGTTGAAGGTTCATTATTTTGTGCATGTTCTTGCCTTTGGACATGCCAAGGATTATAATTGAGGGAGTCCCAATTTGCTACTATAGTATCATCATCATGACCAATGTCTCTCTCAACATTACGAAAAGGTTTATATAGTAACAACTCAGACAAACAAAAGTTCACCCACTTATCTGAATCTCATGGAGGAATAGAAAAATACCTAGGAAAAACTCTAACAATAGCTGCTTTCTTTCTTGGCCCCCATTTATTATCTCCTCTTCTTTTAGGATTATATAACCAGGACCTTGCTGCATCAATCAAACTGATACATTCCATACAAAGTGGTCTTGTTTTATAACCATCAACAAAATATTTTGCGAGTTCTTCCTCATTTCTATCATCATTGATTACCACAGGTTTGAAAACTTCACGTGAGACATTTAGATTGACAAACTTTCTACTACACTCCACCAATGGAAGTTCTAATAACATATGGCATGTTTCTTGAGCTCCAATATCTCTTTCTATAACTGTCTCTGTTAAAAGCTTTCTATATGCCCATGATGCTAAATCATCAGGATTTTCAAGATTTGAAAGACGCATCAACATTTGTTGATATGTTTCAGAGCTTCTCTCTGCTTTTGCTGCATACTTTGCAATATATTTGATAACTGCATGTCTTGAAAGGACAGGTTGCCAATCAACATTAGCCCTCCACAATTGCAGTATGTATCGGTTGTGTGTATTAACTCTGTCATCATTTCTTGCTGGTTCAAATTTTTTCTCACCTGATTCTGCATCAGTATATAACTTTGATCCCTCCAAATTTAATTTCCAAGGAGCATTATACCTGAAACATTGGTGAATACATATGTAGTTAACCCAACTTGTTAAAAAATGTGAAATAGAAAATTTATACATAATTTTTTTTTGAATTTGATTAACCTGCAAACCATTCTTCCTCTTTTTTTATGAAGGCATGCTCCCTCCTTACAAACAGTGTGTCTCTCAACACAATTGAGTATCTGTTCATAATCTTGGTCTATATCCATCTCAGCTAGTTGCATTGTATGCTTCAGGCATGGATGCTCACCAAAATTTTGGAAGACCTATAAATGATAATTCATAGATTATTCTATTGGATAGAGGTGAGAAACACATATTAATATTTAACTCATTTATAATATGAAACTTACATTTATGTTTCTTTGATGTGGATCATGTCTAGGATTCCAAGCATGAATAATGGAATCAAAATATCTCTGAGCACATTTTCGTTCATCCTCATTTGACCAATTAATAGTGTCCATATTTGGTGCCCCTTCGAGCCATAAGAAGCCGTGAACATGAGGTGAACCACGATGTTGCCACTCATATCTACACCAGAAGTCCTTTACTTTCATACCTTTTTCAAGTATTTCTTTCCTGAACATTGTATTCCTTAAGTGCATGTAATAAGTGACAATATGCGGATAGTCGATGATATTCTGCCTTCTCCATCTTTGATCCTCTCGTGGATTAGTAGGTGTTGTACCAGGCATTAGTGTATGTAAATCAAGCCATTGCATATCTGCTGCACTTAATGTGAAGAAAATTGTAGTTGTGCCAAGCTGGTCAAGCAAGTCAGTTAATTCTGCTTTACATTTTGCCCAATATGATCTTGTTCCTCTTAGACTTGTTCCAAATCGCATCAGCCTATCTGCAAGATTATTGCGAGGCATATTTTCCATATGTTCACGCAATTCATGAATAGTTATTGGCATTTCCTGAAAGCTCCTTTTTGCAAAAACAGATGCTGAACTTTGTGCGCGATGTCTCATTACCATGTTTTGCACAAAATACCTAAACCTTGGATGTTTTCCAAAGCGATGATCCCTATATTTGATCAAATGGTTTACAAATTCATGCAAGTATACCCGCTTCATTCTAGGCTCTAACCAATCACAACTTCCATCTGGAAACAATGTTGGGAAAGCCATATCCAACAACCCAGATGTGACATACTCATTGATAGGTGATGCACCCATAGATGGCCACTCAATTAAAGCAGATGGAATTGCATCAGGATTATTAACCCAAGCATGAATTAATTCGATTTCCCTTTGAGCATTAGGTGGCCTTGAAGCCATAGAGTTTGTGTGCTCAATTATATTACCTTCATCTGTCTCCATGAGAGGACCTAGGAATACAACTTCATTTGCATCAGAATCAAACTCCATGTGCATTGTCTTTAATGTATGAAAAATATTCTCATCCCTATTTGAAGGCAAGTCATTAAGAGCACTTTCATCTATCCTGACATCTGCATAAAATTTATCATTTTCAACTTTTTATTTCAATGCTCTATAAACACGATCCCTATTCACAGTAAAGTTATATCCTGTACCACGTTGATCCCTTCTTCGAACAATGATGATTGGTAAATGATCAATTGTGTGTGGCAAGACTTTTGATAATTGTTCAACATGCTGAGGAAAACTAATGGTATGTCCTTTATACTTATACTGACCTCCAATTGCATGTGTAACTTGCAATATAGGGTTTTCACGTGCAATGAGCATTTCTTCAACTTGAGTTAAATTTGCAAGCTCTGGTGGTTGACATCCTGGATCCATATTATTTGAAGATGAAAACCTATGAATTCCTGTCTCTTGACGACACCTATTACATATTGGACCCTCACTGGTGCGATATACTTTCATTCCTGCATATGACTCCTGACAAACATGACACATCTTTGGTGTTTTCAAACTATCTATCTGATATCTAAACTGCATTTGGAATCTTCTAAATTCAGATTGAAGCATACCATTTGGATTGGGAATGTTTTCTATATCACCTTCTAATTCATCATTCACATGGATTTGACTTTCATGTTGTGGTGTTTCTGGGACACGTTCTATAGATGGAGACCCTTCATACTGAACATTTAGTTGATTATTTGCATGTATAGGATGTTCATGTATGTCACTTGCTTGCACTTCAACATGTTGGACTCCGCACCTTTGTGTATCTGGAAGGACCCTCTGAGAAGTACGTTGACGATTATTTCTCTGTACATTTCTGTTCTCTCTTTCATCATTTTCTAGTTGTGCAACTGACACTTCAGACCTTCTTCTACCACAACTTTGCCCATTTCCTTGATTAAATGTTATTCTTTGATGTTCTATTTCATTTTCTATTTGTTGTTGTTGTTGTTGTTGACGTCTACGGTATTCTCTACGATATTCTCTTTGATATTGCCTTTGGTATTCTCTTCTTGCCTCCTCTGATTCAAAATTTAACCTAGGTCTCACCATAGCTAGTACAAAACTAATATTAGTGAATTAAGCTATATTTTTCATGACACTAAATAATTTTCCATAGAAACCATATAAAAGATTGCTGAAAAATATATTAATTAAGAATAAATGAAGAAAGTATGAACAATAAATAAGAGAATACATTAAAAAAATTATGAAAATACATTTTTTTAAAGAAATATAGAAACATGAAAATTACATATAATTTTAATTACAATTAACAGTATAATAAATTGCTTACTATTATAATATTTAAAAAATGGTGGCATTGCCTTTCACTTTTCAAAGATTGAATGAATTTTGATACTTTTAAAATTGCACATAAATAATAAGCATAAATTAAATGAATATATGGTTACTCTAATTTTCAAATAACAAAATTGAAAGTATAAATTTATTTTTTCTTATTTACAAACAAATAAATTGATATTTTAATGAAAATATATGGCGACATTATCATCCACTTTTGAAACATTACAAATATTTTTAGATATATGTAACATTATAATAGATTGCTTACTATTATAATATTTAAAGAATGGCGGCATTGCCTTCCACTTTTCAAAGATTGATGGGTAAAACTTACTATTTATTCTTTTAAAATTGCATATAAAAAATAAGCATAGCCTAAAATAAATATATGGCTACTGTAATTTTCAATCAGCTAAATTAAAAGTGTAAATTTTATTTTTTAATTTAAAAATGAATAAATTGGCACTTTAATAAAATATTTGAAAAATGGCGGCATTGCCATCCAGTTTTCAAATATTAATATACAAAGATTAAATTTAATCTAAATGCAAATTACAAAACTATTATAATTGAAATAGTAATCTAATTCAAGTACTCTAAATCAATATACTAATCTTAATGAAAACATTAAAAATATTTTTTCAAATATAATTAATATTATAATAAATTGCTTAGTATTATAATATTTTTAAAAATGGCGGCATTGCCTTCCACTTTTAAAAGATTGATGCTTAAAAGTTAATAATTATTATTGTAAAATTGCATATAAAAATAATCATTAATTAAAATAAACATATGGTTACTCTAATTTTCAAATAACAAAATTAAAAGTCTAAATTTGATTTTTCATATTTAAAATTAAATAAATGGATACTTTTATTAAATATTGGAAATATGGCGGCATTGCCATCCATTTTTCAAATATTAATATGTAACAGTTAATTATAATCAACAATGTAAATATATTAATTATAATATGTAACAATTAACACAATCTAGCCAGAAAACACAGCTAAGAATTAATTATAATCAAAATGTTGATTACAAAATTATTTTGATCGAAATAGTAATCTAACTCAGAATATTAATATAAATCAATATATTAATCTTAATTAAAAAAAATTATAAATCAAACTACTTTTGTAAATGAAAATAGTAATCATTAAATTTATAAATCACTATTTTTAAAAAATATTGATATGGCGGCATTGCCATCCATATGAAATATTATAGAAAACAAAATACAACATTAATCTATAAAAAACATTGAAAAATATGAAAAAACAATAATCTACACAAATCATATCTAAATATATAACATGCAACTATATATAAATTATGCATGAAACATGCAAATGTAAATTTGAAAACAATGATGTAAAAGCCAAGAAATCTAATTTTAAAAATAAATTACAACTAAATGTAAATAGTGTAACTACAATTCTTAATGCGGATAATAATCAAAATGCAAAATAAAACTTAATATAAACAAAAAATAAATAAAAAACTTACTTAGCTTTTTGATCTACTTGGTGATCTTCAAATGTAGAATGCTTTTCCAAATGATTTATCTCCCTCTTTTCTTCTCTCAACAAAAACAATGAAGCTTTACTGAAAACTTGTCTTCTGCAAATGTATTCTTTTACAAATGAAGAGAAAAATGAGAGGAGATGAGTGTTTTATAATGAGACAGAGAACTCTTCATCTCCCACGGAAAAAACTCTTCATCTCCCATTAAGAAACTCTTTAATTTCCACTAAAAAAACCTTTCAATTTCCACTACTCCACTCAAATTCGAAATTGAAATTAACATTAAAAAATTAAATTGTTTAAAAATACACATATCAAATGTGTACACGTCGCTACACATCGTCGTTGATAATAATTTTTAAAAAAATGTTTTACGCGATGCGTTTCGCATGCGTTTCATTTCAAAAAAAATTTTAAAAAAAATTTAACTGAGGTGATTAACGCGATGCGTTTCGCATGCATTTCATTTCAAAAAAAAAAATTAAAAAAATTTAAATGAGGTGACGGGCCACCACCCCCGCCACCCCATTCTTACACAGCCTGCGGCAGTAACAGCCGCTGCTGTCAGCGGCAGTTACTGCCGGCACTGACATGTAATTGCCGGCACTGACACAGCGGCTGTTACTGCCGCAGGCTACGACCACCATTTACATAATGTTTTGTTCTTTTTGTTTTTTCGTTTTTTAAAATTTCTTTTAAAATTTTTTTTTAATTTTTATTTTAAAATTTTTTTTAATTTTATTTTTTTAAATTTTTTTAAAAAAAAAATTTCACTTTAAAAAAAATTAATTTCATATTTTTATTTCATATTTTAAAAAAGAATATATGTAATTTATTAAAATTTATAGGAGCCTATTTTTTTCGGACCCTATTATTTCGGGTTCCATTTGGCATCTTCTTTGCCAGCTATTATTTCGGAAATATTTTTTATTGTCTTTTATGTTGGCCATCTATTATTTCGGCCTCCATTTGGCTCCCTATTATTTCTGCCAGCTATTATTTCGAAAATTCTTTTTTAATATTTAATTTGGAAGTTTGTAACTGCTCCCAATTCTTTTTTATTGACAGGAATATTGCATATTCCCGTGCCGGGCATTTGTGCTGCCATTGTATAGAACGCCTCTCGGCGTAAATATAAGCCATCGATGAAATTCTGACGTTCGGAAACTTCAGCATAGGGACGCCTTCGGCGTAATTAAAGTATCATGAGTAGTGACTGGGTGTGAAAACTATCTTTACTTATTGATCATCAATAAAATCCATGTAAAGATATTCTTAGTTATTCATTGTTCATTGTAGTGTGTGACAGTCATTTAATGTTGATGAGGGCGCGGCCATTAACGCCTGGTCAACGAACAGAATCGAATGATGGGGGGTTGCCACCGCTGTACTGACCATCAACATTTCCTTCTGCCCTCAATCTCTCGATCGTGCTGTAAATGTCATCGTCCTGCCGTCTCTGCGCCCTGTTTTCGCAGGAATGAAGGGCCCCTTCCCCTGCCATACAAATCAAATTTCAGCTTCCCAAACCGAAAAAATCAGACAAGAGAAACAGAACTAAAGATTCACAGATGGCTTCTGAGAGCGAAGGTCATTTAGAGAAAGAAAGCGAAGATTTTCGTATTCCAAAATAAATACTGCGAAAATCTGTGGAAAGAAAGCGGCTGGGCCATGAAAATAGAGAAAATAGACAAAACATGATTCATAAAACCAACAAACGCACAATCGATAAGAATTTCACAGGGTCTCCAGCGAAGAATGGAAAACAAGATTCAATTATAGTGCGAAGAACATTTGGAGAAAGAGCCCAAGATTCTCACAATCTCAAGATCAGCGGAAACAGGCGCCCTAGAGGAACACAAAGCAAGAAAAAGTGGAAGCCGATTTGAAATGGGGCAAATGCAGGAACAGCTTATGTATATTTGCATTTACGTAAATCGAACTCATTACCTTGAGGAAGCCAATAGAAAGAAGGAAAGATCTCAAACCACTTTTATTTTCCTGTCCGCTCAAATTCAAATACCTGTAAACTGAGACATTAGTTTCTGTTAAATTGCAAATATAGGAGACTCAAACTTTAGCATTGAAAATGAAAAGAAGACATGCATTTCAGAGAACAAAGTTAACACAGTAATCGAAGTCATTACCTTGGGGACGACAGAACAATTGGAAGGTGGGAAGGCTACTTATATTTCTCGTGATCAATCAATCTGAGACCGCAGTCTGGTTAGTTTGAAACGTTTCAGCGTGGCAAGCCATACTTGAAATGGTCGCTTCCAAACTGAAATGTTTCAAACTAAACAAAATGCGATCGCAGTATTCCTCTTCACCCATTCACATTCTTCACCTTTCTTTTCCGTCTCTTGTCTGGCCCGATTTAGATTTATAGATAATTTGGGAACCATTCATTCTTTTGTCAAACTAATTGATCACCGCTTTATCTATCAGTTTATAGTCGTAGTTAGAGATTACAAATTCTTGTTTTTTCTTTTGTCTAACTAAGTGATCACCGCTTTATCTATCAGTGTATATCGGTCATAGTCATAGTTAGAGATTAGAAATTCTTGAATGCATTCCAGTTTGCCCAGAAATAAGGAGAACTAAGTTTGCATTTCAGTTTGTCTAACTAGTTGATCATCGCTTTATCCACCGCTTCCAATACACGCGCACGCCCTTCTTCAAGGGTCGATTCCACCCAATCGAAAACAATTGTCTTGGTAGTCGATGTTTTATTGCAATTAAAATTTATTAAATATTTCTCTTCACTAATACAAACAACTAATTGTTAACTATTGAAATTCCTTCAGCTCTCTCATCCTAATCACAGAGTGTGATCCAAAACGTTGATGTAAAAATTGTTACACAATCTGTCCAAAAAATAGAGCAAAGAAGTATCAAAATCTAATTATTACATACCTTCTAATTCAAATTAATATGAATAAATTTAAGAAATTAGTACTTGTACCTCACAGGTCCAAAGGTTAAGCCGATGATTAAAATATTATCTATTTTTTTATTAGAATTCATTTAATGGATTATGATATTATATGTAGTGCTAGTGCATCTTCACATTGAAATCCTGGAACCAACCATTTTCTTTAAAATATAATCTAATTAAATAGTGACAAACAGTTTTAAATGTAACTATTATTTACAAATACAAAAATAATTGACTTTAAATTTACTTTCAGTTATTATATTATGACTTAATACAACTGTGTTGTCCAAATTAGAAGTAGAAACCCACAGTTTCTATACAAAAAAAAATAGCTATAGTTTGTTGGTAGCTGAGTCGCTCAGCTGTACCTTCCTTTCCCATAGGCAATGCTGAATTTCTACTCAGTAATCATAACTTTTAAACTCTTTGGAAATCACTATGATATGGGATAGAGGAAGAGAAAAACCTACAAAACTTTTATTGAATATATAGATGTAATTGTGCAGTTATAGAAAAATTCCCCTGTGAACTAATTAGTGTTTGTATTTTGATTGATTTATCTCGTGGTGGACACAACGGGGCACCACTTCCTTTGTATACACAACAAATTTGACATTCAAAAATTGTTTTTGTTCTATAATTATTAAGCAATGAATGTTTGTCACCAATTGATCTCGACATAAGTGGGCATGTTCTTTTCCTCTCCTCCTCTTCCTTGTCCTATTCTTCTAGGTTTCCTCCTTTTTCTTCTTCTACTCCTCCTCCTCCTCCACCTCTCTCTCTCTCTCTCTCTCTCTCTCTCTCTCTCTCTCTCTCTCTCACATCCTCCTTCCCCTTATTCTTCTCCTCCTTCCATTTGAACACCAATTTTATTTCAAGAAAAATGGTACATTACATATTAATTGCAATAGATCTCCACAATCCATGATATTGTGTTCATTCTTCTAGGTGAGATTGTGTGTGAGTTTGTTAGCATCAATGTTTCAGATCATAGTCAACGATCCACCTTAGTCAGAGATTAGAAATTTTTGAATGCATTTTAGTTTTCCTAGAAATAAGGAGATTCATCCATGCAAAACTTCAATTGATTCCATGAATGTTAGTTTTAATAGGGCATATAATTCCACCATTATTTATGGTAGTTATCATAGGAGTTACTTAGAATTGTAACTCAACTTGCATGTAATAAAGTAATAGTAAGTAGGTGGTAGCAATAGGTGCATGGATATGAAGTAGTCCAAGCAATTATAAAAGGATTTTGTAATGTGTGTTGACATTGAAAAATGAATGAATAAAATTCTAAGTTTCTAATTCTACCTAATGTTTTGATCAATTATTTTTGTAGTACCAATTCTTTTTGTATAATTTTTTGATTTATTTTCTAACAGAAAACAATTGTTTTGTAGTCGATGCTTTATTGCAATTAAAATTTATTAAATACTTCTCTTTACTAATACAAACAACTAATTATTAACTATCAAAATCTAATTATTACATGGCTTATAGTTAAAATTAATATGGATAATTAAGTAAATAAAATAGATGTTGAATTTTTATAAAAAGAAATATTTGTTATTAGCATTCTTATTGTTAATTTTGAAATATTTTAAAGTTCACTAAAGGCAATAATAAGTATCAATATCAATTTTATTTTGTAGATTTCATCATGTGTATTATATTCAAAATATAATATTATTTTAAAAATTACGTAAAATATCATCATAAATATAAATGTAATAAATTATACATGTACATGTAATTAACTTGGTGTAATGATTTGAAAAATAAATATTAATAAATATTAATTATATATCTTTTACAATTAAAAAAATTAAATGATGGGTTGAAAATACAGTATTTATGGATTGACTTGCAAGGTTCACCTTATAAATACCTATAAAAGGGTTAATTCTAATTTTATAATGACTTATAAATTGTACTTTTTTTAAATTTTATTTTCTATAATATCTAATTTATAATAATAATTTAGATTTTCAAAATAAGAGTTTACATCTTAAAATCTTACCAAGAAGAAATTAATATGCTCCGAAAAAAAAAATCCTACAAGATGTTGGTGTTTGGGTTAATTGATTTGATAATATTAAGAGACAACAAATAACATGATACCTAAGGGTTAGCTATTTCCCATACTTGGTATATCTTACTTGGCCCTAGACTAGCTAAAAAAGCACTAATGTTTTCTACACTTTTAGGCTCTGCTAAGTCAAGGTGGGCCAACCTAGGGATTTAACAAAATTTAATTACTATTTCATTCCATAAATCCCTTGTAGCAGATTTGGTCTTTAGACTTCTTTGTAATTGCAATTTAATGACAAAATCATAGTAGATAACAATAATATTGACAAATTACTACAACAAGTGATGACTAACTTTACATTCTCTCTTGACAATCAGTATAAAATAAATTTGATTAATGCAAACTAAAACTTAATTGCTTGATTTCCTTTTAGTGAGTAGTGCCTTATCCATTTGGAAATATTGTAATGCCCATCTATAGTTTTCTTTTATGTTTTGATTGTCAAACTCTTTTAGGCCTATTTTTATGCATTGTATTAGTTTTAGAGATATTTGATTTACAGTTATATGATATTGTTTCATAACTTGAATTACAAATATATTAGTAATAATTGCTTAGTTGAATACATTTCATGTATGGTTTAATGATTATGATTGCTCTTGCATTAATGATGTTTCAATGATTCTCAATTGTGATTTCTTTCATGATGATGTCATATGGTATATCTATAATGATGATTATTTTATATTCGTAATGATGCATTGTTATATCTAAGCATTTGATGTTTGACACGTGATTTATTATGATACTTACCCCATACTTGCATGTGTATAGTGCACATGTCTATTTTACCTTTCTATCTAATGTGTCTGATGTTGTTAAGTGAGAGATTCGTAGTCACTTGGTAGTTAGGATCTACATGACGTACCACTCCCTGCCATTGCCTATTTATTTAGATATATTTATATGCACACGTACATGCTCATCTTTTATGCAGAATGCGAGTACTAGACATCAACTTCCATAAATTGCCAGGACAATTGTGCCCTATTACAATACTCAAATGGTGAGAATGAGAAGATAGTGATTAGCTCCAATCCCAATCATATCCTAAATAATTTTCTTGCAAGGAGGACTCATAATTGACTATCAAACCATTTTAAAACCTGTGAGTCTTTTGTGTGTATGTAGTTTGATTCTTACTTTGGTTGATTTTTCTTATGCATTTCTTGAGGTTTGGCTTGGTGATTTGTTTGATACACTAGTTATTTTTTATTTTTGGATCGATCAATGATATTTATTTATCAAATTTTATTTAATTTAAAAGTGAAAAAATGTTAAAATAGGACGATCTTGCATTTTTAGAATTATTGTGATTATATGAATTTTTAGTTATATTGAAAGATTTAATTTAAAAGTCCTAATTTTAGAAAACTACATTAAAATGATTTGAAAATTTAATATTAAATATTAAAATTTAATTATGGTGTAGCATTATTAATTAACTAATAAAGATTTAAAAATTAGTGGCATTTTAAAAATGCTCTTAAGTTATCTTTATTAATTAAATAATAAATAAGTATATTTTTATGAAATTACTTTAAAAAAAATGTTGAGAATAAAATATATAATAATAAAAGTATATTTTAATTAAAAAGTGGATTAGTTGTGCATGAAAGGAATAATTAAAAATAATAATTACAATTTAGAATTGGTGGAGACAAAAACCCTAAAAGGTAATTAGAGTTTTATATTAGAGGGTTTTTGGGTCATTATTGCACACACAAATTTTGGAGAGCAACTCTGGGGTTTGGAAAAGAAAGAGAATCTTGTGGCTTGAAGGATTTCTGTTGCAATAGGAATTTTCACTGGCTATCAAATTTTAGCATCAACATGAGATAGGGTTTGAAATCTTGTGAATGCGTTTTCAATTTGGAAAAAGTTTGTTTGCTTTGTGCTTGATTGAACACATTGAAATTATGTTTGTCATCTTGATTGTTTTCCAGATCTGATTGAATGAAGTTAGTTTCTTATTTGTTCACAAAATAAAATTGTAGAGGAAATGAATTAAAATGATAGAGTTTGATTGAAAAAAGAACTATGTGAATTTAATCTATGAATTATTTATATTTATATTTAAAAATAAATTTAAGATTTTATTATATATATATATATATATATATAATTGATGATTTGAACATATGAGAGTTTATATTACATTAAAATATATACTTCTACATATGTCCTTTAGAAGAAAATGTATTTACATATAATAATATAAATATACATGTTGGTAATGTATAGGAAAAAAAATAGTAATTTAAAAAAAAAAAATTGTGTGTGTGTGTGTGTGTGTGTGTTTTGTAGACACTTAAAATTGTCTTAAACATTATATTAATTAATTTTAATATTGCCTGTGACATTGTAATTAATTATTAATTAATTAATTATATTGCTCACATTCTTCTACTAATTAAATTAAATTATTTTAATTAAATGATTTCATTCTCCTAAGTATTTAAATTTAATTTAAATACTCCTAGCCTTAATGTGTTAAATTAATTTAACACATGATTCTCCATCATCCCTTTTTAAAAATAAACTTTGTTTATTTAATCCTCACATCCTATTAATTCCTCTAAACCCATGATTAAATCAAATCCTATTTAATTTAATCCTAATCCTATCCTAAAACCTAGTCTACAACCATCACTCTCATCCTTCTAAGCCTACCCACTACTTAAACCCACTTTATCATCCTAAATCTCTTTCTAAACACCTTTTAGCTCCTAAGAGTTTGCTCACACATGTGTGAGAAGCTCTTGATCCAATAAAGCTTCCACCTCTTACACCTCTTACACCTCTTACACATTTGTCCCTCACTCCTTCCCCCAAGGTTGCTCACACATGTGTGAGCACACCTTGAGCCTCTCAAACATTAAAGGCTCTTTTTGACTTTTGCATGGCTTGTCCTTTTGCCCATGTGTCTCTCTTGTGGCACCTATGTGGATGCCACATAGATGCCACCTCCCCAAGGCCTCTCTCAAGCCTATAAATAGAGCCCTTGTCTCAAGCATTTTCCATCTCCTCCATATGCATTATTATCATGCCAGTTTAGAGTTAGAACTTTCTAGAGATTTTATGCATAGTTACTAACCCTTTGGTAGTTGTTTATTTCTTGCATTTTTTTGTATATTCATGATATTATTACATTCTTAGATTTGCTTTCTACATCCATTTCCATTATCCATTGAGTGCTCTCAAGAATGGTTGCTTCCATAGCCATCTCTTGAAGTATTCTTCATCATTTAGCTTAGTTGCATATTCATTATTGCATCTTTCATCATCTTGGGATTCATAGTTGTGTTTGGGGAGAGCACACCAAACATTCCCCCCATCCTAACACACAAACAAGGCCTCTCATGGGTGCCTTTGTTGAGCTGTAGAGGTGGCTTGAGGGCTTGATTGTGTTGGTTGCTTTGAGTTGTAAAACTCAAGCAAGCATTAGTATAGCTTTCTTTTGCTTTGATAAATTTTTGTTATATGCATTTTTGAACTAATGTTTGCTTGTTTATTCATATTTCCAATAGGTTGCATATTCATTATTGCATCTTTCATCATCTTGGGATTCATAGTTGTGTTTGGGGAGAGCACACCAAACATACCCCCCATCTTAACACACCAACAAGGCCTCTCATGGGTGCCTTTGTTGAGTTGTAGAGTGGCTTGAGGGCTTGATTTTGTTGGTTTCTTTGAGTTACAAAACTCAAGCAAGCATTAGTTTAGTTTTTTCTTCATTTTGATAAATTTTTGTTACATGCATTTGAACTAATGTTTTCTTGTTTATTCATGCTCCTAATAGGTCATTTCTTCTAGCGCGCGCGCACACGCACGCACACACACACACACACACACACACACACACACACACACACACACACACACACACACACACACAAGTGTGCATGATTTCACAACCCACCCCCTTTCGTCCACAATCCCTACCTATTCTTTGTAAAGAAAGAATACAACTTAAAAGAAACATCCATAAAATTTAAGAAGTGGACAATTTAATAATTGCACCCCACTACGTATGGAGGTCTCTCTCCAAATAGTTATGATTCTCATGATAATATGTGTAAAAATAGAAAGGACGAGTAGGCCGTGTAACTCCCACCAAAAGAAGTAATTTTTAAAAGGGAAATTTAATTAGTAGTATTTCTTAGTTCCTACCAAAGGCAGGAAACTATTGTATCCATTCAGTTTAATTTTTTAATTAAACTGACCAATCACATAACATAACATAGAAAATTATATACAACTTCAAATGTCTATTGTTAATTTTTATTTTATGTAATTAAAGAAGTCTCATTATTCATCAACTCTATTAGACAATAGTAATTATGGTAAGGAGTAAAATTCATTTTCTCTCCACAAATATTATAGGTTTTTCAAAAGATGAAAAGACATCAATCTATATGCATTAATGACAGATCTAGGAATCTTCTACAATATAGCTACATGTTGTGAGTATTGGACCCCACCTTCTGTAATTCCATGTTGGTACCATCAAATCAAAGCTGATTTATTTTCATTTCTCATAAATTCTTGTTTAGAGCAGTTTATTCTATTTGCATGGAAATTTGTATGGCTTTGGGTACATATTTAATGTGTTGATGTTATCTAGTTGTAAATTTAATTTGCATCAATTTTAATGTTAGATTTACTATTTAGTATAATTAAATATATATTTTATATGTCTTTTAAAAAATTTAATGATTTTATTTAATATTTTTTAACACAATAATATATTAAGATTATAATACATAAAATATTATAAATAGTTAAAACCTCTAAATAATTTTATTTTAGATTATTAAATATATTTAGTTATATTTATATTTTATTTTTTTATTATATTATAATTTATTAATAATATAAATATAATAGAAATTATTTACATAATTATAATTGAAAAATAATAAACTCTTTGATTTTGATTAATATTTTGGAAATTTTAAACTAATTTAAATAATTTTAAAATTTTCTATTTTGATATTTTACAAAAAAATCGGCATCAATATTTTAACTTACATTTAAGATCTTTTTATTTGACTATGTAGAATTTAATCTCCAAAATCAAATCAATTGATAGATAGTAGTAGAATTTGAGTTACATTTGGTTGGATCATATTATCTTTTTAAATCTAGATTACACCCATTTCTCCCAAATGTGTTGTCTCATATAGAGTCATTTGGTTATGTTTGGAAAATTGAACTACATAATAGATATCATGTATCATAGTTTGTTTAATCTATTTTTTAGAGCTATGTACACATTTTTGTCTTCATATATTATCTAAATCTTTATGTATATAAATTTTTTCCTCCAATCTAAGTTTTATAAATCATGTTTGACTTAATTATCCATGAAATTTTAAATTATATATTTTACTTTATACTAAGATTATTATAACTTTACAATTATAAGGAAAATAATACTTTTTAAAACCTCACTAATTTTTTGTCATTCTCTTCCAACTATTTCTATTTGTTTCTATAACACTTATTATCCTCCTTGTTGGTGTGTTAGAACTACAAATCTTAAAACAACACCAGAATACAAGACAAAGGTATACCTAAGGGTTAGCTACTTCCCATTTTTAGCATAACCTATTTGGATCTAGACCAACTTAACAAAGTAGATGGGCTTTCTACACTTTAGGTTCTGTAGGCCAAGGTGGGTTTACCTAGGGATTTCAACATTTCTTCATATTTTCAAATCACATATCTCTTCAAAGTAGATTTGGTCTCTTAATCTTCTTGAAATTGAAATTACCTATTGATTTACAACAACCAACCATAAACTCAAAAGGTATTACAATAAGTGAATGACCAACATGCAATCCATTCTCATAGACTTTAGATAATTGATTTGATTTAAATGTGAATTATGCAACTAAATGAATGTTTCAATTTTTATCTCAATTGATGACTAGTGCCTTATCCATTGTTACACAAAGTCATATCAGTAAATCTTGATCTATTCAATTGACTTGAAATTAAATATATCAGCTTTTAACCTCAAATCTCATTCTTATTATATCCTTTTCATACACTTAGAAACCCTATCAATTCATAGAAGCATTTACTTAATTGGCTGAATTAAAAGAAACAATGAATTGATATGCAACTCATCCAAGAGCCCTAAACTAAATGAACTTTGTTCATTCAATCTCAAAGTGAAAAATATACGAAAATGGAGACAAAATCTAAAGACACAGATATTCAAAAATATCCCTTTGTATTAATCTTCTTGAGAACAATATGCATATTTGATACAAAACTCAAAACATAAATTAGAACTTGACAGAATAAAAAGTTGAAACAACACGAAGTTAACATAAGAATATGGACTAACTGCAAAAAAAAAATTCATGAAAATGAAACTTGAATCAGACCCTCACTCCACATCTTGGAAATTCTTTTATAAGACAAGGATTGCATACAAGCTTTATATGGGAGGACACTTATCAAAAATTGATTCAAAAAAAAATACAAAGATATTAAATACCTTTCTCTTCCAAAACATTCTTTGTACTTCAACAAAAGATAGGAAGTAGTTCCAAAACTAGTAGGTGGCGATCTCTCTCTAGGTGTCTCCAAGATAAGCATGTGTGCAACTTTAACAACCTGTCATAATCATTGTACTCTCTCTATTTTGTCTTCTTTTTCCATTCAACTATTATTTATAACTACTTCCCATGGGAAAAAACTTTATTTCTCCGAATGCTTCCCACAAATAAATCTTTCTTTTTGTTGGCCATTCAGTGCCTCTAACTTCATCCAGATCACTAACTACCTTGTTCCACTTGGCATCTGTTATGGTTCTTGACTCAATTGCAAAGTAGTTCATGTCAATTTCTACTTTGAAAAGAGAATCAATCAAGTCATTAAAAGAAACATTATTTGCATCACCATTAAAAGTGGTTGTTACTCCTTCAAGAGCTAATATTGAGTCAAAAGAATTTGACCATTCCTACTAGTCTTTTAACTTATTGTCAACATCCAAAATTGGTGGGATATAAGAATCAATCCCCTCTATCAAAATATTCATTTTATTTTGCACAATTTGCAACTTACTAGTAAAGAAACCAATTAACTCTTTTATTGTCTTCAAGCCTTCCTTTACTATAAAATTTTTATTAAGCAGACTAGGCTCCTTTGCCTTTAAAAATATTAATCTTTCAAAAAATTGAATATATGGCCCTCATTGGTTAAAAATAGGAGATAATCATAATAGTGCCTCATTGCATACATGCTCAACACCTTGCAAAGGAATAAAAAGGCTATGTGCCTATTGAGAGATCTTCTTCAAAGTGCTTATCTTGTGGCCCATCATACCTTTTAAAAATTTTTTTTTTTATCTCACCACCTTGCTGTGGAGCTTCAACATCAATACTCACCCTCTGATACTCAAGATCAACCTACACTTGTTCTATAGTCTAAGTTGTTGTCTCTAGAGTAGTCTCTATTGATTCTTCACTTCTAGATTCTACTCTACTCTCCTTTATTGCCTTGAGCTGATCCTTTAAAGATGCCACTTCAACATCCAACTCCTTAGCCTTTGAATCTAATTCTTTGATTCTCTGCCCATAGACATAGCTCTTTTTGGAGTTTCAACATCAATCCTCACCCTCTGAGACTCAAGATCAACCTAGACCTATTTTGTAGTCTGAGTTGCTATCTCCAGAGTAGTCTTTGTTGATTCTTCACTTCTAGCTTCTACTCTAATCTCCTCTATTTCCTTGAGCTAATCCTTTAAAGATGCCACTTCAACGTCCAACTCCTTAGCCTTTGAATCCAATTCTTTGATTCTCTACCCATAGACATAGCTCTTTTTGAGCTCTTCCTCATACATTTTTTTGATGTCAATGTAATCATGGAAGCTCTTGGCTAACCTAGTCATAATTTCTTTAACCTTGGCCTCATTCATGAATGAAAAATGTTTTAGGGCCTTAGATACTTTTGTACTAGAAGTGTTATGCATAGTCCAAACTATCATATTGCCCTGAGTAGTTCTTTGAATGTCCATTAGGTTTGGCTTGTTTGTTTTAGGTGACATGCTCTACACTACTAAGGATTTAGAGTCTATGTTGAAACCTGTCCCTCTTTGAAATCCATCAGCACCAAATGCCTCATATGAAATTACATTATCTTGTTTTATGATTTGATCCAACATGAATATTTGTTCAAGATCCCAACCAGGCACTATAAGAATTCCACTCCTTTGTACAAAGTCTCTAGCCTTTGTAGGAGTCATTTTCTCACTTTTAGGATCATATGCCTGCAATTTATTTACTAGTTGTTGAATCTTCTCCTTAAATTCACCTAGCTTGAGTTTCAAGACCAACTCACTTTGCTTCACTTTGTACAAGAAACTCTTAAACTCAACATATTTCAAGAATTCATCATCTTCAATAAATTGTTCTGCTTGGATGATCATGTCATCCAATTTAGCTATTGTCAACTATAAGTCAGTAAGAGAATTCTCTATTGCTATTACTCCATCTTGTAAATAATTTTTCCTTAAGTCAGCAAAATATTGATTTTTACTAGGCATTAGGTTTAGTGTCCTCTATTTCACCTTTTCAGGTACTTGGATCATTTTTTTCCTTTTGTTACCCTTGGCTACCGATGATATTGTTGGTAACTCCTCTTCAACTTCCAAAACTACACTAGGCTCAGGGGACTCAGGGTTTACCCTTCCTTCTTCACCTATTGGCTCCTTAGGAATTTATGTCATGATATCATCATAATTTTTAATCATCTTCCTTAGCCTATAGGGGTATGGGATATCTAAGTAAAAACCCTTGAAATTTGGGTTTGTCATCTTCAATTTATTCTCCACCCTTTGGATATCATCAATTTTTTTTAATCTTTTAGTGGCTTCCCCTTTAGCTATAGTGTTTGTAATTAGATCTTCAAGGGGAAATTCCCTAGTATTAGGCAATATATAGCCTTTGATCTCTTTCAAGGTATTTTTCATGAAATTTTTTGGATCATAAATTCTATATGGGGTAGTGGAGAAGTTATAATGCCTAAGGAATGCATGATATTGATCTAGAGATTCTTTCCCAATTGAAAAATATCCTATCCTAAAACATCTATTATTATGATCATGGTGGGCAACCTTCACTAGCACCTCGGGGTTTTGGTGCAATGGTTCGAACCATGTGGCATCAGAGCCTCCACCTAGTTTGAGTCTTAGAGTGGGTGGCAATGTCGGCATTGCAATGTTTGTTTGAGGATCATATGACCAAGGGAGGGCCCATTGTATGGGTGCACATCCAGCCCAAAGTCTATACTACGAAGCATGGTGGGATGTTATAATCTTGCTGGGCAACCTTCACTAGCACCTCAGAGTTTTGGTGTAATGGTTTGTACCATCTACATAAAAAGGTGCCCTTGTATAATTTTGGCCCTAAGTACACCCTATTTTCCATGATCATCTACCATAGAAATTCAATGATTGCAAGCCTAGGAGGTATTTACTTTGGCAATATGTGAGGTGGCTAGGGACATGCATAAACTCTCATAAGAGAAAAAATTTGGAACAAGAAAATGTCACCACAATTTTGATCTTGTTGGAATTCTTTAGAATAACTGAGAGGGGGGGTGAATTAGTTATCCAAGGTCTAGATGTACAGATGGCTCATTTTATACCATGTAAGAAGACATTATATGTTGAGCATGTTTCTGAGATTTTCTTTAAAGAGATTGTTAGATTGCATGAATTATCAAGAAGTGTTATTTCTGATAGAGACGGTAAGTTTGTTGGTTAATTTTGGAGGAATTTGTGGAAGAAGATGGGTACTGAGTTGAAGTTTAGTTCTACATTCCATCCACAAATAGATGTATAGATAGATCTTATCAATAGAAGCTTGCGTAATTTGTTGAGATGTTTAGTTGGAGATAAACCACATTATTGGGAGTTGGTGTTGACACAAGCTGATTTTGCATATAATAATTTTGCTAATAGGAGTATAGGGAAAACACCTTTTGAGATTGTTACTAGAATGCAGCCTAGAGGAATACCAGATTTGAGGAATGTTGCTAGTGAAGAAAAGAGAAGTGTTGTAGGGGAAGAATGTGCTGATTTTATGGATTCTTTGCATAAGGAAGTGAAGTTGAGGTTGGAAAAAAGTAATCAAAAGTACAAGGAGAATGCTGATAAATCTAGGAGACATCATGATTTTGAAGTTGGTGATGAGGTGATGGTTCATTTGAAGAAAGGTAGATTTACTAGTGGAACATAAAAGTAAGATGAAGATGAAGAAGTTTGGACCTTGTAAGATCTTGAGAAAGTTTGATAGTGGTAATGCTTATGAAGTTGAGCTACCCAATGACATGGATATATCTCCTATATTCAATGTTGCTGATTTGTATAAATACCATGAGTTAGATGATGGAGTTGTTGTATCAAATGATTATGCTAAGAAGAAAATTGAAGAGGTTTAACAGATATTGGAGTAGAGAGTTCGTAAAAGAACTAGAGGAAAAAATTACTATGAGTATTTGGTGAAGTGGAAGAACAAACTAGTTGAAGATGCTACATGGATTTCTCACAATTTGAGTTGGATACAACTCAGGTTGTGACACTTGCATGATTTAGGAGAATCATTCCTTTCAACCTTAGTTGTCTGATGCAAGAGCATCCTAGGTTGAATGTCTATCCTACATGTTTTCTTGTTTCTTTATTGCTACTGAATTGAAGTGCCTAGCATTACTAAGTTCCTATTGGTGTCGAGATCTTAGTTGTTGTCGAGTTCCTAGTTGGTGCTAAGTTCCTAGTTTATGTTGAGTTCTTAGTTGATGTCAAGTTCTTAGTTGTTTCCAAGTTCTTAGTTGCTGTCAAATTCACAGTATGTGTCAAGTTCCTGTTGGTGTCGAGTTTATGTATGTGTTGAGCATTGTCGAGTGCCTATTTTGTCTTGGTCCTTCTTCGACCGATTTGTCTATGTCTAGTTCCACTTTGAGCCAACCTTATGTGTATTTAATTTTTTGATTAGTATTTAATATTTTTTGAGAGCCGACTTCTGGCTTGGTTATTCATTTAATGTAGGGGTTTATTTAGTTGGTAATTTGTAACAAGGTGACTTGTGGCCATGCAATTATTTAAGGGGGTATTGGATAGAGTCTTAGGAGGAGTGATTTGATCATGAAGAGTAAGAAGGAGGGTTAGAATACAAAGATCATCATTAAAGATCAAAGTCTGAATTGTATTGTTGGTTGTAACCTGGAAGACCTTATAGACAAGCATGTATGTTGATGATTTGATGAATCAATAAGTGTTTTTCTCTTCTATCTCCTTTGGTTGCTATCTCTATGTTGTGTTTCCACTGTGTTTACTCTTGTAGGTGACTCTAGTAGTTGGGTGTGCCTTTGGTCCTAGTTCCATTAGTCTCCCTCTATCAGACACCACAAACCTCCACTATTAAAGTAAGAGAGAAATCATGTTTTTGTGATGACTTCATTAAGGACAATCCAATGAGTGTATGTGAAAATATTGTGAATACATATGTTTCACATTGGAATTTGAAGGAGATAGTCATAAAGCCTCCTTTTGAAGATGCTGACATTGAAATTGACATTCATGATCCTGTATATTTAGTTGATTATGAGCACATTTTTAATTTAGTTATAGAAGGTTTGTGCATATGTATATACATGTATGTTCATTAAAATCAATTTATATATTTATTTTTCACATTAAAACCATGCCTATTTTTATGTACATGCAGGAGATATTTTTGCTTTCCAAGCCTTAGAAAATAATGCAAAAAATGTAGACTATTATCTTCTAAGATGCACAAAAGAAAAAAACAAGTTGCTAAAAGGAACTATAGATGTTGATGGACAATCATATCCAATTAGATTAGTTATTGTTAAAGGAACATGTTATCAATAAATAGGGGTAACAAGATATTGGTATTGAATTTATTGTTAGGATTAAACCATGGACTGAAATAATAATTACATGCAAATATAACCAATATTAGAAAATAATAGATCACATGGAAAAGAACACAAGACACCAAGATTTAACGTGGTTCACCCAATCCCTGGGCTACTTCCACCAAATAGCAAGTTTGATATTATTAAAATCGAGTGATTACAACCTGATTACAATCCATAATCCCTTATGGCTCAGTACCGCCGCAAGAACCAATTTTCCCATCACCACTATGAAACAATCCCTAATCCTAAGCTCTTTTATACAAGTATTTTTTACTGCTTTAGGATTATAATTAGTAATTACATGTCGGCCCAAAATCCTGATAAAATATGGCCCAAATTTATTTTTTTGGACCGATGCCTCGATCCCCAAAGAATTTATGAAGTATGTATAGTACTTTTATGATTAGTCACCACAATCTAACATTTATTGAATACATGGGTGGAGAAAATATTTTGCATTACAACAACCATGTTATAGCATCAAACTTTGAATTTGACGCAATACAAAAAAGATGATGTCACAGAAACTAAAAGTAGAAATTATCTATTGAAGAACATGAAAAAATAATTCTACAGATAATAAAAAATAGAAAGGATCCTAAAATGCACATAGGATTTTCGATATATGTTTTATAAATTTGTATACATTGGATCATGGATCTTGGATATGCTAAATTATACATGTGTTGTTATTTATATTTTTGTGTGTGTATTATCTATGGTTCGATGTATATATGTGTTTTGGAAGATGATATTTATGCTTTAATAGTTTATGTTTTTATGTATGCTCTTCTAGGACAACCTCTTAACCTCCTCTTAAGAAAACCTCTTAGAACTTGCCCTTAAAACAACCTCTTAGGACCTCCCCTTAAGACAACCTCTGGGAACCTCCCTTAAGATATCCTCTTAGGACATCCCCTTAAGACATCCTCTATTCTTTGGTGCATTACATTCTTTATGTCTGTATGTATTCTTTAGTGATTAAATTCTCTTATATATTTCTTAGTGTATTCTTTATGTTCTTATATGTATTAACTTTATTGCTAGATGTTGTAACATGTATTCTTTACTGTACTCTTAATGTTCTTATGTACACATGTTCTTAAATATGTTCTTACCTCCACTTAAGACATGTCATTTTATAGTTAATTAAACTTAGATTAAGACATCAAGATCAATAACATGTACACAAATATGAATAAAAAAATGAATATTGAAAACATACATACATTCAACATGAATATGTGTAACATGTGAACATAAACATAAGACATGGACATAACATACATCTAGAAAATAACACATCTATGAAATAACATATACATGTATATATAATGAAATGTCTTTGGAGAATAATGTACCCATATAAAATGTATCCAAAATACCATATAAAATGTCTCCCAAATACCATATAAAATGTATCCAAATAACATATAGAACATCGAGGTCTCCACATCAAATGTATCCAAATAACATATAAAAAATCAAGGTCTTCATATCAAATATATCCAAAATAACATATAAAATGTCTCCATATCAATGAAATAGAAATTAAAATAAGACAAGATCACTACATATACATGTAGATCAACCACATCCCCTCTTGATCCATGACCCCAAAAGGCTCTATGATTTAGGTTTGAACCCTGTCAAATGAAAAAAATTGGGTTTAAATAGAGTTATAAAATTATGTTCACACATTATATATAATGTATATATCAAATATATATATAATGTAACATACCTCTGACTCACACCATGTGGGATCTATCGGCATCTGAAGATCACCAAAACACAACATATTGTCACTATGACCCTATAGCACACATGTATATATTATACAAGTTAGATTGAATCAAGAATATATGTATGTCTCTAGGTACATGTATTTAAGCCCAAGTATGTGTAAAATAAACGTAAATTACCATAAAAAATAAATTAAAACATAGACATATTTACCATAGCATCATGTAATGCTTTGCTGATTTGACTAATATATGAATCATATAGTGATAAAATAGGGTTAGTATCTAAGTCGATTGTCTCATTTGAAAGCATAGTCGTAAATAGACATATTTTTATTGTGGGGGCCTAAGGGGGCAGGGGGGGTGGGTGGTGGTGGTGGTGCTATAGGAGGTGTTGTAAGGTCTTAAGTAGGTGGCAGGTGCTATAGGGGCTTGTGTAGGAGTAGGTGTAGGAATATCCTCTTGTCTCTATGAACCCTATGATCCTACTGTGCATGAGAGAATATGGTTCATCTGTCCACCAATATCACTAAGAGGAATCCTCGTGACTATCAATAATGCCTGATATGAACCAAGAAGATCAGATGCTAAATAGGATGTCATATGACACAATGCATCTACAACTGATATAGAAGAAACCTATAGTGGAGAAGGTATGTTTGCTATCCCATATGCATCGTCAACTCCCGTGCTAGAGGATGTGGCTATCCAAATGGTACTACAAGACCGTAACATATATCTACCACATTGATTAGAAGAGATCTCCTTCAACTGTGAGGAAACTATGGCAATTCTAAAATAGATCTAAGTTTGGACTATATCATTTGGAATAGTCATACCCACAACAACCATCTCTGGAGCTCTTGGCATGACCAAAGGGTTTGGACCCACTATTGCCCATTTATTAATAGGCACAGGGGTGTTTGTAGGTCTAAATCTATTTGATAGTCTATTGAGGCCCTACCCATCATGACTTGGAAAATGTGTATAATCTACATCATACTATAAATAAAATTATGCAAACAATTGTTTGTAGAAATAGAGAGGAAAATCATCCTTTTATGGTCATCTGTGATGTGCATCTAATCTGTAATGCCCCGCCCGGAGATCCTTGGAAACAAGGATTCAAATCAAGCCAAGATTTTTTTTTTTTACAAGTATGAATGCACATGAAAACATCATACATGGATCACAACGATCGCAACGGAAGACTTCAACACAATCCTGGCAACCAACGAATCTCCGAACGCCACTACCAACAGACACACCCAAACAAAAGCCAACAACCACCACAGCAAGATGAGGGCACAAGAAAAGACCACTCATCAACAAAACACCAAGCTGGGGTAATATGCAAAATCTTGAAATTTGGCTAAGCTTGAAATCCTGAAGCCCTGAAAATTGGCTAAGTCTGGATTTCTGAAGCCCTGAAATTTCCTAGAATCCATAACTTATCTCTGAGAGGTCTGAAACCTATCTCAAACGATTTGTCGCATATATTAAAATATATCTTAAGTATAAGAAATTAAATAAGAAATTAAGTATAAGAAATTAAATATACGTCAACTTATAACGATATATTTTAAACCCCAGGAGACTAAAACGGAAACATGAAAACTTGATTTCAAGAGAAACCGACATAATTCAAAATGCAACAACATAGGCTTGAAGAACGCCCAAAAGGGTATCCAAAACCACTCTCAAAAAGATCCGATCACGAAGAAAAGTGCCCGCTGATGGCATGCGCAGGTTTTTCACAAAAACCGTGCGACACTTTTTACTAAGGGAGGGCGACACTTCTCCCTTACTGCGTGCGACATTTCTCAAGAAGGCGTGCGATACTGGAAAAGTATCGCGTGAGATTTCTCATAAAGTCGTGCGACACTCTTCCAGTGTCGTACGAAACTTCTCCAGTAATGCGTGCGATACTTTACAGTATCGTATGACATTCTTTGTATGGGCGTGCGATACTTTATCAGTGTCGCACAATGCTGAACAAATGTCGCCCATAGAAAGAAAAAAACACTTCCAGAACTCAAAAATAGGGAAAAACCAACAAAAGAACCTCCACACTGGGGAGTACCGGATCCACGCGAATCGAGGAATGAACACTCGAGTGCAAGAACAACACAGAATGAAGAACACCAAACCATCTAAACTACAGCAGCAAAGAACACACTGAAAATAAGCATTGCAGAGAACAAAAGCAACATCGCAATGTATAGAAATGCATCTCAGGAACAAAACAACCAAACTAAGTACACGGTTCCTCCCAACCATCAATAGCATCATAAGACCATCGTGGGTCCTAGCCATCCCCCGTGCGTAACATCCCAAGCCACTGACCAAATCGTCGGTACTGTCGTAATAGGGACATCACTACTAAAAACATGCAATAATAATAGCATAAGAAAATCTAACATGCTAGTGATAATGCATAAGATAATCCTACAGTAGATAACATCACCTATCACATGCTAAACAACAGTAAGCAACATATATACTACTAAAGAAAATCACATCATCTAATCATATGCTAAACATCATAATAAGGGAATGCGCCAAATAAAATAACATCATCTAAACATGATATACAAGCATCCCAATGAAAGCATAAATCAAAAGAAGCATACTCCAGAACTCGAAGTACCAAGTGAAAACATCCAACAACGGTCGCACTAGGACAAAGATCGTCTTTGTACACCGATCCCTAGCAGTGGTGAAGGTAGCTATGCCTCCCAACCACGTGGCACCCGTAGGTCCACACCCGCCGTGCTGATGGAGATAATGATCCAACCACAAACACACATAAAGCACAACATCCAAGGCTAACACTCACGCCAGACAGTATGATGGTTGAACCAAGAACCTAACACAATGCAAGGAGTAAAGGTCCTGGTCAGACACTCAATAGGCTACTATGTAGGGACTGACATCCTGGAGAGTCGCTTGGCATCAAAAAGCCCAAGCTCGGATCGTGTGTCCTCAAACTTAAACGGGTGCTCACACGTTGTGTCCTCGAACTTAATCGGGTGCTCACACATTTTACTTATCTTAAGTTTTATTAACAATCACACATTTTATTTAGTTATCACTTATATAAAGCTTCCTCTACCAACCCATGACGCCATGATTGTCGAGCTGTGAGATAGAAGCCCCCTCCAGATGCTACCCTACCCTACCCATGCTCATCCTACAACAAGTGCCCGTGGGCATGCATACTCCCATCCCAACCCCAATGATCATAACTTCCAGTAAATCCACGGAAGATTGGGCCTCGCAAGTCACCCAAAAAATGTACGCGCACATACTCGTGTGTGGCGCACCACCATCACGAAGATCATAACACAAGGACAGGAATGAGAACATAATGCAAAGAAAACACCCCACTAAAAGCAACACATGAAGGATGAATTTTACACGAATCCCAAAGCCAATAAAATCATACACCATGAAATCACTCAACCGGCCTCAATCTGAGAGTATGGATTCTACACGAATCCCAATGATGTAACAAGACCAAACATCGTGAACTCACTCAACCGGCCTCAATCCGAGAGTATGGATTCTACGCGAATCCTAGCGTTCACAAAACAAAAGCAAAGGTCTAAAAGAAACAATAACACCAGGTATAAAATCACTCAACCGAACACAACGTTGGGAGTACGGATGTGACACACATCCCAATGCAACATAAAAGTGCAAGAGTGGTCTGACTGATATCCAAACAGATCATCAAGGTCTACGACCCACATTGTGCCAAGAAAACCCGAGAAAACAGGGCGACACACAAAACGAGGTAAAAACCCCAAAAATAAAAAAACTTCAAAATTAAAACCCATTTGGCCTTTGGGTTCAAAAACCCCAAAAATCCAAAAATAAATGGAATCGGACACCGTATGTAAAAATGGCCAGCATAATGGTGCAAAACTCCAAACCCTCTTCCCAAAAAACAGGGAAATGTTCATACCTGCCCAACCGGGTAGAACTAACATACAGAAACGGAGGGGAACACTAGTTCTCAGCCTCCAAACAAACGGCTACCAAAAATAGAAGCTGAAATGGAGCAGAAACAATAAAACGGGAAAGCCCTACCTTACAGCCAAAAGGGAAAAACGGGAATCTAAACCATAAAATAAATATCTCGCAGAAGTAGCTGAAAATTGCGGCAATCCAAGGTTTCCCCGAGCTGGATCCAACGAGCCCAACCTCATGACGATCCCACGGCCGTAGCTCCCACAACGAACAAAACAGTAAATCCTCATGAAGAGGATTTTTGGGTTTTACTCTCCAACTTTCCAATTTGAAAGTGAGAAGTGAGGAATTAAATTCCTCTTTGGATACTTATTCACTTTTTGGGTGAATAATTGATTAGGGCAAATAACCAGCCAATCCAGCTAAACCTCATATCGACCCAAACGAAAACAGGCTATTCCTATAAATAGGAATTCATCTATGGCAAAGCTGCCATAAATTAAAATAAATCAATTAAAAAGCTCGAAAACCCAAAAACACATAAATCTCCTAAACAACTTTCACGACAAAGCGAAATTCTAAATGTACAGACACGCTTACTGGTCTAATCACATAATGCAAATGAGTTCGGTTTTAATAATCACCGAAAAGTTTAAATTAAACATTTAATTAAGGATACGTCGACCATACATGGGCGACATTGGTAAAATATGAACGACTGAATCACTAACTCCATGTGCCATTGCCAGGGATATAAATCCTACACACTAAACAACACGATCAAGTGCAATTGCATATAGTAACATAGCCGAAGCAATAAATGCATTAAATCACCTAATTTAACCATTTATTTAATTATATTAAAATAATCTATTTACATCACTCACGTTCGCAAAAGGCATAGCAACGCAGGAATGAAGTAAATAACCATAGCATTAAATCCATCACATAACAAAATCAGAGGTATGTCCAAATACCAGATAACTAGATAACATCATAAAACACACTGTCATCTCAAAATGGCACCATCATGCAATATGATTAACTGAACAGCATAGTAGTCTAAAATCTATGATACTAGAATCAAAGAGTAACATTTGACCCTCGGGTCCTCTCAAATGTAAACATCACATGAGTAACAAATATCTCTCTAATCAGAAATATAACAAGGTAAATGCTTGCAACAAATAACCAAATAATCCAACAAGAACAATCCATTCTAATTACTTAAGTATTTAATAATGATTGATTACTTTGCATTAAAATGGCATTTAAAACACATAAGCAAACACAGTCATAAACATGACTAACCACTGCTACAGGAACCTAGTCCAGTGTAGCATGGTAAAAGTACACAGTGCAATCTCTGCACACATCTCAGGGTAATCATAGAACAACCTCATGATACCACATCGATCTTGGTAACCACTGGCACAAACCTCAGTGAACCAAAAATCACATCATAATCTCAAAGATTAGTCAAAAGCATAATCAATGCAACTGATACATAAACATAAATCCAAACACCTCAACGGTGTAGACCACTCAGGGTCACAATCATGATCCATCTCAACAAAAGATCAGCAAGGTTGCATCCATCAGGATGACTTACAAAAGTTAACTGGGAGAGGCACTACATAATCAATGAGGATATATAAATGGGGTAACAAGCTCATACATACACCTTATAATTGAATAACCTCCAACCCTAGGCATGTATATATAAAATGGAAACATGGTCTTCACCATAGTGGTGGAGACCTCTGTATCAATCCATCTATACTTCACGATGCTAATGAAACTACAAGTAAGAGAAGAATAAAAAGTCTTAATACTAATATAGTTATATGGGTTGTATGACTCAATCATCTAAATCATACAACACGACTCATCTCTCATAGTCTATATCTTCTCCCTATTAGGAAGGGTGGTAGAAGTCAAAAGTGTAGAATCTAAGAAATTGGTAGAACAAGATAGCCTAGCAACCTCATCTCTAAATAAATTCTCTCTCTCCTCAGTAGATGATGTTGATTTTTGTAATGTACCTGATTCAACACTATGATCCCCTCCTTGAACACTAGCCTCCCTTGAGGATGTAGGTGTACTCTTGATACCAGATGCCATAATGTAAGATGAACAAAGATGATATGTATATAAATGGAGAGCTAAGATACAAGTATATATGATAAAGATCTAGATTTGCACATGCAATCATATAGAAAAAAACATAACAAATTACATTCCTTAAGGATCCCAAGATGTCGAGTCACATTTAAATTTTAATTAAGATAGTCTAATAAATAACACATCCACATGAAAGAATAATTTAAAAGTCCAAAGTCCATTTAAATAAGATACATTTGTTTCAAATGCCACTTGGCAATAAAATTTGGAATGCTCAATCATCCATTGTACATGTCACAGGTTATGAAAGGCTAAATGAATATATACATTTATAAAAATAGATTACATCATCATTTTTAGATCCATGATAAAAAGTACAATAGAATAAATGAAACCATCCATCATAAAGATATAACTATCCATCATAAAGATACAACCATCCATCATAATACACATAGATAGAATGAAAGGAAATGCAAACAAGGAAACTCCAGCCATGGTATCAATGGATGGATCTCAATGGTAAGAGTAAAAAGCACTACCACCTAAAGGCATGGTAACCCAAAAAGGTCCACTCCCACCACGCTAAGGAGATAGTCTCAAGTCCTAAATAGGATATCAATCCAAATATTAAAATACTCTCTAAGTCCAGAAAATCCTAAAAGTAATCTGACTCAAAGGTTCCTAGATAAATCGACATCTAGACCCAAAGGCAAACATAGACATGTAGGAAATCTATACTACTAGTGGGTAAGTATCAGCGCACGAATCAGTGCTAGGGTTACTCGACTAGTCTTTTAATCCTTTGGCCCCTTAGTGACCCTATGTGGCACTAGTATCCTTTCGTACTAACAAGGAATACTAACGAGTCAACTCTAAGGTTACCCAACTAGTCTTTTAATCCTCCGGCCCCTTAGTGACTTTCTGTGGTACCAATATATTATTAATTCATTTTAAACTCATTTAATGAAATGTTATCACTTATTAAACTACTTACAATGGGTTACCCTGGCAGCCACTTTGGGCCTTGGCCTCCATTGCAAGCCACTTCCCAACTTAACATATAGATTACCTACCCTAGGCTCATAAAAGTATAAATCAAAGAATCACAAATTTTACCTCAGCCCTATATAAGTGACTGAAAAACATCAAAAGATAATCACAATAACACATCAGTTCTCTATGAGCAATTGGAAAGCATCCCTGAAAATACTGATCGAAGACTCAAAATGGTTAAGTCAAATATGTCATAACATTCACCTCAATTTCACACAAGAACATTGAAAAGTAATAATAAGTAATAAATACAACTCATCATAGAGCATACAACACATTACCATGGTTGAGTTAAAAATATCAAGATCAATTCATCATAAAATCACAAACACAAAGCTCCAAAGCCTCTAGTAGATGTCCTAGAACTAGTCAACACTCTAGTCAACCCAAACCCAAAACATAGACAACACAAAGAAATAGAGTAGTCTCATAGTTTGGTTTGATTTGATAACATATCATTGAACTAGTCAACACTCTAGTCAACCCAAACCCAAAACATAGACAACACAAAGAAATAGAGTAGTCTCATAGTTTGGTTTGATTTGATAACATATCATTGAGTTAAATGTAAGGTTGTAGTTTTTGTTTCAATGTATATTTCAAGTAAATGAGATTCTTAGTTTACCTTACAAGTTAACCCATTCATTTATTTGAATAAAATATAGAATTACCCCCATTATATTTAAAATCAATTTTCCTCTTTTTCCAAAATAATCAAAGGGTAATTATCTATTAAAATTATTAAACTAATAATCATTATGTTGTTGGTAAACAGATTGTTCTTCTTTTAATTCTTCTCTAAATTTGCCCAATTTGTTATAAAGAACAATTGTATGCAACAGTTGGGAAACTGTTTCTAAGAATATCTAGTTTCCCTCTAAATTAAGGTACAGCTCCCTATATGGAAAATCTTCAGTGAATTATGTTTCAAATCTAATCCCTACTGCAAATAAGTTCTTTACCAGAGAATAGTAAAGGAAAACCAAGATTCACCCAAGCAAGTGAAATCTCAGGCGGGATTTAAATGCAATATGTTGTGCTGTGATCTTCACACTCTTATGAATTTCTCAACAAAGCAATCATGATAGATGCAAATATGAAATGCAATGCAAGTTTAACTATGCAGATGAAACAACTAACAAATACTTGTTTTGTTCGAACCCTCACAATCTTATGACTTCTGACGCACAACAGAATATCACAATGCTTAAGAAGAAACAGAATGGAATGCATATGAATGAAACACTTAACAGAAATATTTCCCACAACTAGTTTCAACTCTTTGATTGATTTACCAGTTTAATTAAAATGAAATAACAAAATGAAACTCTGTTCACTTAATTACTTCAACTTAACATTTAAGGAAATATAACATACAGAAGAAGAAAGCGGATAGTAAAGAAATGGCACAAAACTCAGTTGTCTCTGCAACAAAATTCACACCAAAAATTCGTCGACCTCTCCATTAATCATTTAACCTCATACATATAGAGATGAGAGATGACCATTACAATAGGAATACCAATCGGTTCATCTTCTTAGAAGACAAATGGCAAGATGCCAATTTGTCATTTACAAAATTTACAGAATAAAACAAAAGAAAATGAAAAGGAGACATTATTTTGACTTCTTCCCCTTTTCCATTTTCGCTCTATATGCCCTAGCAGCAACTATAATAGGAATTAGCTCATCATTGCTAGAAACATGTACATTTGTGAATCTTAAGAGCCATTTTGAATGCTCTCGAGCTAATTCCTTTACAGAATTCATCTGACTTGTTAATTCTTTAGCTGCCACATGTATGCATCTGCTCAATGTCTATAAATCTGTCATTCTGTTTTGACTATTAGGAGTGATGCTTGACAGGTTACTCAAATATACAGAGAAGTTGTTCTTCATCGCTTCTATTCCAATCAGAGCCTTTCCTTGACCACTAGTCTGCGGTTCAGAATGCAGTCCTTTCACCAACTTGAAAGCTCTTTCCTAAGTCTTCTTTACCTTATCTTCCGTTTCCTTAAGCCCCTTTTCTGCTTCCTAAATCATCTCCTATTTGAATTGCATGCCTTGAAGCCATTCAAAAAGGGGCTCATTACCTTTCTTCAGAATCTTCGCTTCAACTGCTTCTTTTGCCTTCATCTGAATGATCATCTTCAAAAGGGAAACACACTCTTCACATCTTCCTCTCTCTGTGGCCAGAGTATGTTGATTAGATGTGAGGTTATCTTTCTCAGTCTCTAGTTGAATGATAACATTTCCAATCTGATCAATCAGCATAGCTCCATCCAAATTGAGCTTGTCAATCCATTCCTTCCTGATCTGATCGAAATGTCGGTCCTTTTGCAGCTGGGAGATGAAGGCTTGTACTTCCTCTACCATGGGATTTTCAACAGCAGGTACACCAGTAATAGTTGCCAATGGGACAACTAACTGCCTAACGAACCTCTTAAGCTCTTCTATCCCAGACTTCATTTTGATCTTTGACAACTTGAGATCCTCCAATTGATTTTCTATGATCTCATTACCCGATCTCCATAGGCCCACCTTTGTATCATGCCTGGCTTCTCCAAGATCAATAGAATGCAGAGTAAAATCTCTAAGAGTCAGGTCTTCAATTCGCCCTGCCTTACTAGGTTTGGCAATCTCCATGGTCAGATGTCCTATTTCTGGATCTTGTCCCAGAATTGACAAAGTATTCTGCTTCTTGGCCTTCACCATGGCAGAACCAGAACGAACTTCCTGAGACACAATGTCCTTTGCAGGAACATTTTCATCCTTTCTTTTCCTTTTTCTTTCCAGTGTGTCTTCAAGCCAGGACTCTGTTCCAATTACCTTAGAAGCTGCTCCTAATGATTCGATGCTAAACATCTTCTTCACTGGAGTCTTCACCATTGTTTCTGCAGAGAAAGGATTCTTTGAATCTCTAGAAAGGAGTCTAGATGAGCTTGGAGCTTTTTCCTCCTCTTGTGTTCCTCCTTCAGCCTTTTCCAATTCAATGGATTCACTGCTACTAGACTCTCCATCTCCAATCTCTACTACCTGAATTGGAGAACCAGGTGGCTGTAAAATGGGAGCCTTCTCAGATAGAATAGGGCTATGATGAGGAGATAAAAGTGGTGTAGTATGAGGAGAAGGGAAAGGTGTATTCTATGGAGATGGAGATGGGGAAATGTGAGGAATGAAGATTGGAGGAGAACCACTATCTTTTTCCTTATCAGTCTCTTTTTCTTCAGCAGTAGACTGGGTCCCAATAACTGGCAGAGAGCCACCTTGACATGTCAGAGATATGGGAATGTTCTTCTTAGGTGGTTGATCTCCTCCTCCTGCAGGCATAGCTGGTCCTTGAGTGGCTACTATTGATACATTGGGTTTGGCACTATGAGAAGAAGTGGGAGTAGCAGCAGTTGGAGACTGTTGAGAAGCTTTGCCCCTACTTTGGCCCTTCTTGGCTGTCCACTCTACCCATTTTCCTGTTCTTTTGATGATCCTAGCCACCATAACATTGAGATCTTCATCTATATTAGTGTAGGGCTCTGAACTGACTGGGGTATTTCTCAACTTTGTTAAATATGTATTGCTATACATATTCTGGCCATCATCCTCTAGCCCTTCTACATCCAAATTGATACCATAAGTCTTTACTTGATCCACCGTGAATCTAGCAAAGGCACAATCTCTACTCTCCAGCTCATTTTTACAATCTGCCCAGTAGTCCTCTATGGTGGTGATATGTTTGATCGTGCTTCCAATCTGAAGCACATCTCGAGCATACCCATTTGGGTCAAACATGGGTCTCAAAACTTTGTACTCTTGTAATTTGAACCTTCCTCCAAATTCTTTCACCATGTTCTTAGCATCTGACCTGGATTCGCAGCTGTAAGCTCCAACCTTTATAGGTAATTCATATCCCTTCTTTCGCAGTCCAACACTCAACGCATTCACCTGGAGAGCCTGTCTCACAATCTCCATCAACACGATCATGTCATCCGGGTATCTGGGCATCTTCAAGGGAAACCCATCGAATGCTGCAAGACACAAATAGGAGAAGGATGAGAATTGCATAAAGAAGCAACCAAACTGACTGATTACCACCATTGCTTTTTGGTTAAATCTCCGCTCCTGACACCCTTAGAGTTCCCTGCAAATTCTCATAGTGAACACATCATTAACTCTGATAAAATTTGCATAACTGTTTTGTAGCTACAAGCATGGATAAAATTCATAACTTTTAACATTTTTTGGTGCATCCTCAACTCTAGGAAGGCCTGGCCATAATTGTAAGGAAGCCAACATATATATCAGGAAGGAAGACATATAAAATGAATTATAAAACTTGGCTGCACTGAGAGACCTAGATAATTGCTCACTGACCTCAAATGCCCAGTCAATATACTGCGAATCCAAGCAAATAACTTGCACCAAGAAAAAGTATTGCTTTACAAAATTAAAGGCATCTACCTCACCTTTGAGTCGATGCAAAAGAACTAGAATATCCATAATCTCTAGCTTGAGATTAGTGCCAAACAGGGTTTTAGGGACCTTACTCTTGGCTCCCCTTGGTTTCTGGAACCAAGACTTCATGATTTCTTTCCTCCATACCATCTTTTTCAGGGAGAACTCTAACATAGCTCCTCCAACTGTTAATGTGGAGAACTCCTCATGTTCTGGGATTCGCAGATAGTTCACCACTACTTGCCTATCAACTGAAATCAATACACTCTAATCAGGCAACAGAATCTGCTTAGTGTCTGGATTGTAATGATTGATACATTCTACATTCAACTCCTGAGCTTGAACTGCCACAGGAAATCCAGCTGCCTCCACCAGTCCACTCCCGTGGAGCTTCTCAGTAATAGGATGAATTGGTTCAGTCCTTATCCTTCTCTGAAAATCTAGAATATCATAGAAGCGGAGTGAAGTATCTGTGATGTTCTGCTATGTTGATCAGACTCCACCCAAACCATCAAATCCAAAGAATCAAGCCATTTAATCAAACAGATGTAGACTATGAAAATTGAAAATGTAAATGATTGCGAGAAATAGCTTTGCAAGTATTGTATTAGCAATGTTCAATCCAATAGCATAACGATTCAAAGCAAGAAAATGGTAATTTGAAAATCGGTTATACTGTTCTTTATATAGAAACCTCAATATACCCGTTAGGTTTTCAAGATTCGCGCCACACAAGAAAAATAAATGATCAATCCATTAGACTGATGGTTATAACGGATTCCTCCATGTCTTTTCACTTTTTCGTTGGCTTAACGGTAAATTTCTTTATTACTGACTTACTTTCCCATTTTAACCCCGTTTCAAAAAAACTAAAACGGAGTACTCCCTAGGGCGAAATCTGCTTAGCTAAATTTTGCATTTAGACTCCTTTCCAGATGTGACTATTCACTTTCCTTGTATCCTTTAGGCTTCTTGTGATTAATTTGTTACATAACCAAGCTTGCAAGATTAATTTTCTGGACAATGTGGAAAATCGCCTTTGAAGGTAGAAACTCCGCAAAGGAGAAGGCAATTTCCAATTTTCCACGAAGCCTCCGTTTTGTCTTTTCTGTTTTAACTATTTCGCTTTAAGCCTTCAAAAAATAGAAAAAGTACTTCGCCAATGGAAGTGGGGCCCACTGACTTCCTTTACTTTCTTTAGTTACGCATGTTCGGAAAATTGACTTCTTGGTGCGAAAGCTTCTAAAAGGAGAAGCTATTTTTCAGTTTTCCGCAAATCTTCCTTTTACTCATCTCAATAGGTTTCAAATCATTCTCGTCGTTGAAACATCCTGAAATTTAGATGATCTTATGCAAAACATAACTCTTCCTTTTGAATTTCATCCTGTAGATTGCATTTACATTTCTGGCGGAGTTTCACCTTCCGACCACGAAAGTCCGCAAGAGGAGAAGTCAGTTCTGATTTTTCTGCCAATGCCTTTTCTGATCACTTTGGCAATTTCTGAATGATTCCCATGCTAGAATATGATGATAATCAACTGACTTGTCCATAACTTCACTCACCTTTCTATTTTGAAATCTGCAAATTGTATTTATAACTCATTGCGGAATTTTACCTTCAAGGTGCGAAAGTCTGCAAAAGGAGAAGGCAAAACTAAAATTTCTGCCCCTTCATCTTTCTTCATATTCAGTCCGAATGATCTGCAAGTAAATTCATCTGAGGTAGTATCCTTTGAGAATCTCCATCGAGTAAGGATCTAGACTACCCAAATGAACCATGACCATGAGAAAACCCACTCGGCTATACAATGTGCGAGAAGGGGGAAGGATGGAAACCCGATGGAGAAATTCATCACCTAAAGAGGGAAGACCTATTGACTTGACAGGACCAAATATGATGGAACTCCGATCTCCACTTTGCAAAATTACTATGGGATTAAAAGTGGGGCAACATATACATATATGAAGTATAGAGTACCAAGTAATCTCATCATATGATCAACTGAATGTGAAACAATATCTGATAATCTCAAAACAATACTACTAATAATCAAGCATAAAACTGACATAAAAGAGTTCGACAATGATAACAAAAAAGTAAACTAGGAGCAGGCACTACATCAACCCCCCCTAGACTTAGGCTTACTCCTAGAAGCCTACAAGAATGGTAAAACTAAAGAAATCATTGTGCAAGTCCCATTAGACCCTTCCCCCCTATAGAAGGATATGATTCCATTGAGAACACTCTTTGGGACCTACCCATGTCTCCAACCGTAGGTTATGAAGCTGAAGGTCTCTAATCTGAAAATTGTTATTTCTCTTCAAGGCAATGGGACGACTTGTGTCCATGTTGTCCACATGAGAAACACTCTCTGTCGAAGCTCCTCTGCACCCTAGGTGCACCAAACTATTGAATGCTACCCCCACTAGCATAAGATTGGTTGCTCTGTGCAGGCTGAGTGTACTAATTTCACTTGTTGTGCTGAGCATTACAATAGCTCCTAGCACTGAAACCACCGCCACCACTATGTGTTGGAGGATGAGTTCCTCCCTGCTACTGATTACCTCCAGAAGGAGGTTTCCTACTATCACCTACTCCCTGATTACTCTTGGATCCTAATACTGTAGGTGCTCCCACAAAACCTCCATGTCTTAGGTTAACATTTTTCTCTACAAGAATGACTCGATGTACCGCATCTTTGAGGGTTTTAGGTTCAAACACCTTAACACCCCCAACTAAATGGTTGTTCAAGACTCTAATGAAATGTTGTACCAACTATGTTGGGTTATCACTAATTCTTGAATAGGGCATGAGCTCATAAAACTTGCGCTCATACTCTACCACTGCCACCATGTCATTGTCACATTGCATCACCTGATTGGTCAGAACTAGTACACTGTTATCACCACACAGGTGCCACAGGTGGCACTTTGCTTCCCTACTTTCCTTAACTTCCCTACATCTTCAAATTTTAGGCAAGCACCAACTGTCAGATTTGCCATATGTCACAATCTAGTGAAGTCCTCCTGTTCTACACCATGTCACCACCGATTTCCATGTGTCAGCACAACACTTTCCTACATTCCTATTTAGAAAACTACCACATCAATGTGGGAATGCAAAAATGGGCATGAGCTTGCCACATGTTGGCCCTGCCACATCAACACCTCAGGAAGCACACCAAGTTCGGAGCTATCTACTACATGTTGCTTTGCCAATGGTCCACCTGGCCACCATGTGGCATGTTCTGGTTGGTTAAATTGGTCTAGTCATACTACCACATCACCGTCTACATCTATATGTTTGTTCAAAAAATTGCCACATGGTCACCAAGCTGGTCGAGTGGGCCCACGCACAACCCGACTCTTTCAAAAGGTGCATGTCTTAAAGAAACTTAAGAGAAAAGTCCTTGGATATAAAAACTCTTAAAAGGCCCCTAACATGGGAAATTTGGGACTAAATCCCTCATATTGATTATGAAAAGAAGAACAAAACTTCGTCTGCACTATGGTCAGACATACCACTGGCTTCTTGCTTCGAAGCTTGGCACCTGTTCCTCTATGGTTTTCCATGCATTCCTCTTCATTTTGCAAATTTGTGAGAAGAAAAATCATGTTGCGCATGGTTTTCCATGCATTCCTCATGGTCTCTAGCTAGTAAAAAAACTCTTTAGACCTGGTATTCTCTAAGTAGAATCCTAAGCTCCCGAGCTATGATATCTCCCAGCTGTCATCTACCACAGTTCCCCCCTTATTTTTCCTTCTCTTCCTCCTACTGCTGCCGTCTTTTATAATTCCCACACTCCCTCATCAAGATTCTGGTTGTATCAAATGATGGGCAACTTGGCAATTTTGACTATGTAGCTTTTTACGCAGGACACCATACAGCCGCATACATTAGTCAACTGGCTTGTTCCGCTGTCACTCTAGCCAGTTGGGGCCCCCATCTGGTGCACATTCCTTCATTTTGGCAATCCAAGTAATCTGTGATGATTCCTTTCTTTCACTAACGCACACGGGGGATAGATTGTGGCAAGCTCGCCTATGGGAAAAAGGACAAAAAAAAGTGAGATCGTTGGTGTTAAACACAGCCATGATACGAAGTCATGCATAGTAGTTTTCCCTCCACATTGCTTTCATGAGATGATGCTACACCCGTGAATTAAAAACCGGAAGTGCTCACAAGCCTATGACATCTGTAATAGATAATATTTGATGTGGGCATTTGTCTTTTGGCGTGGATGTATTTGGGCAAGTTGATACAACGACAAAGATCCTCCAGCAGCAATATCTTTCAAAATGTCTTCAAGATGAAATTTCCAACCATGTCACTTCCTTCAGATATTTCATTGCCTGCGTGTCTGTGCCTATACATGCCAACATCCTCTTTGCCAGCTTTGATATAGTTGATACTTTCCACAAAGGCAGTCTTTGTTCAAATGTTTGTTTGTCAAAATGATAAATTACTTGAAAGTTATCACTCATATTCTGAGTCTGACTAGCAAATGAATTGTAGCTTGAAACTCAAGAACTGCTGATATCTCCATATGTGAAAGCATCACTTGTCATAGAAATCACATCCATAACTTCACCATTCTCATATAATGGTGTGTCAATTATCATTACTGTAAACAACCTTCCCAATTCATTCATTAAAGGAAACAATCCTACCCATACTTGGCCATGCTTATCCTTCCAAGAATTGTTTCAACAAGAGCATATTCACTTTTGGGAACAAGCAACTTAAGAGTATGCTTCCCAAGGACCTCATAGTCTTTCCATCCATATAGATCCTTTGCTGATCGGTTCCTTTGATTTGGTCCATTTAAATTTTGGCTACTTGCGTGGAGCTCCCAAAATATCCTCATTAGATGTCACCCTTGCAAGTATGACTTTTAAGATGAGATAATGTATCTTTTAGATCAATCGACCCAAATTCTTTAGTCTCTCGTGGGTTTGCAGTCTTCGTGGGTTTGCAGTCTTCATTAAGGCCCCGTTTGGTTGGGGAAGATGAATTTTTGACATAACCAGGTTATCTTATAACCAGGGTTTCGAAAACCTGGTTTTGTGGTTTGGAAAGCCAATGGTCCATTTGGTTGATACGGAAGATGAATATATTGTGGACCCCACAATATTATTAAAAAAACTGTCATAAAATTCAAAACTTGGTTTTAATTTCGAATTCCACCTTTTTACTGGAAGAAACTTCTTCCAATTTTTGACCAAAATTGGAAGATGAAATTGAAAACCGGGTTATAATTTTAACCAACAAAACAACAAAGTTTTTTTGCAAAACTTGGTTTTGCCCCTGATAACCCGGTTTTGGCCCTCATCTTCCAGCAACCAAACGGGGCTTAAGAAAACAACTCTTGTCCCAAATTCACTGATAGCATGAATTGTAGCCTCAAATGCTGGCACCACTACCTTTGCAACTTTTATTTTCAAATTGCACTTTTCATTTGTTAATTAGCAACCTCAAAAAGTTTACAAGGATTCTCCTTCAAACTGTGTCAATCGCACAAACTAAGGTCTTTAAGATGTACTATGTTCAGTCCTTGCCTTGAACAATCATTGCCTATTAAGATTCACATGATTCATTTGATCTACAAAGCTTGGTGTTCATACTAAGATAATGTAGCAGTTAAAATATCTTAGTATTACTTGAACATCCTTTATTTCCCCAATCCATATCTCAACAATCCGATGATATTAGTCGGGCCCCAAAATGGGTTTGGCTAAAAAACTTTTTAATTGAAACACCTAACCTTTCGAATTGATCAAGCAATCACCTGGACCTAATGAGATTCGAATTCGACCACTGAATCATCATTTAAAACTCACTTTACTTCTTATCTGCAAAATAAGATTTTCTAATAGGAAGGCCTCTAGGATGGCTTTAAAAACTAAATAAACCACTTGACTAAGCTCTGAAAATTGACATGCTGATTCTTTGTTCTGCATTCTCTTACTCTATCAGATTTCATCTCATGATGACTTTGGGGTAAAAAGATATTGACTATCAAAGTTGCCTTCTTTGAACTGCTTATAAACAAACATATTAGAAAACAATAAATCACATTTGGTTTATTTGTTTAGTGTTCCCCTCATATTTGTGACAAGGGCTTAATCGCCTCCTGTGTATTATAAGTTGAGTGGTTGTATTAGACATTGAAATATTAGTCTTTTGGTACAACAACAACCCCACTCTAACCAATCATTCCATCTTCTTAGTATCCACACCAACTTCCACAAATATTAGTCCAAAATAAGACCAGAAAAGTGAAGGCTATAAAAGTGAAATAAAAACCAATGAACTTTAGAAAGAATAACACATAGATTGATATTTTACTCCATATTTAACACAAATTTTTAGTGGTTATCAACTCAATCATAAAGATAGAAGTTTTTGATATATTGATAGTCCAAAAAAATAGAAGTGAAAATAAGAAACCCCTATTGAAAATCAGTTATCTTCCAAAAATGTAATTTTTTTGAAAAATATGTTCATTTGTGGCCTAGGGACTTGATTAATCAAAACAACCTAATTTTCAAAGATCTATTTATTTCAGCTATTATTTTTCAACAAAAACAAAATCATAAAGAGTAGACCCCCTCTATACTTTTAAGATATTTCAATATATGTAAGAATGTTAGAAAAAATATCTAATTTGCACCCATAATTAATTTTTTAATGAAAAACATTAAAAAAATTTAAAAAACAAACAAATTCAAATTTTTTTGAATTTCTTTCTATAGTTTCATTACATTCTGGCATCAACCTACAAAAGAAAATTCATAAAGAAATTCTACACAAGTCGAGAGATATGGCCAAATCTTTGAAACTTGATAATTTGGTCCTACTCGAGCTGCCAGATTCATGTCATGTTCACCAAAATGTCATAGGGGAAATTTACAAGACTTAGAGAAACTAGTTGGTAGAAGCAATTTAATCAAAATGCCAAACTAACCAACTCATTCAACCCTACTAACAATAAAGAAGAAGCATAATCAATCAAAAATTAGAAAATAATCAAACATGCAAATCAAATGATTACTTCAAGCTTATGTTGCTTCTCTTTGTTCACATGAGGGATTGCACTCAATTGTGAATCGAGACTTTGAACTCTGAGAAATGATAAAAGATATTGATTGAGATGATAAAAAAATGATAGTAAATTGATAGAGGTTCGATGCCAAATTGAGTGATGAAATTAAGAGATAGGAGGTTTGTTTATATAGATTTTCTACAAATCCATAAATGGTTGAGATCGATTCAAGAAAATCATGATCAACGGATAAGGATGAAAGACACTAGAGGAATAATTGGAAAGTTTCCAATTTTAAATTGAAAAACATAGAGGATAAAATCTGAGATATTCTCAATTTTTGGAGAAATAAAGCTTCCAAAAATTGAAAATGGAAACATTAAAATCATTTCTAATTTTAGATTTTTAGACAAACTAATTTTTTAGTTTATGAAGATATTTGAATTTTGAAAATTTATATTTCCTCATAAAAATAATTTTTATTTTAGAAGATTGAATTGAATAAAAATTCAATTAAATTTGAAAGATGAAATTAGTTGAAATTAAATAGATACTAATCAAAATTGAAATTGATGTGAAATGAAGATGAAATTTAATTTAATTTAATAATGAAGAATAAATTAATTAATTTAAATAATCAACAATTATTATTTAAATTATGGAAAATTGAATTTAATTAACTGATAATGATAGTTAAATGAACTTAATTATTTAATTAACATTAGGAAATGATTAGATGATGCAAATATTTGATAATAGAGAAATAAAAATGATTAATTAATGATTTAAGAACTCATAATTAATGGAAGAATAATTAGTGTGTTTAATGTAAACTCACAAGTTTGTCCATGTTTGAGTGTCTACAAATACTTCTATAGAAAAATGTACCCTTTTGTAAAAGGCAAATTTGTAAAGACAATGGAAATAGTATAAACTCTTCTCCCTACAAGAGACAACATATATAGTACAGTATGTAGCCAACTTAAACTTTTCTATAATTAATTGAAAAAAAAATTAAATATCTAAAATAAATCAAACTATAATATAGAGCTTAGTAAAGTATATCTTGAAAAAAACTCTTAAACAATAATTTGAGGAAATGCAAGATCTTGTACAAGTTCATCCTAGTTCCTCAAAATCCTTTTGTCGAATTTGTTTATACAAATTTAGAATATATTAAACATTAGAGGGAACACATTTTTGTACTTCGGAGATATTGACTTTTTTTAAAAATGTATAATTAATTTTAAAAAAATTTCCCTCTCAAAGTAGATTAAATCTTTAATTGTGGGAATTTGGATTTTCCTTGTCATTAAACAATAGTGTTTTTGTTAGTGATAAAAAATAATGAATGTTCTATAATTATGTTTAGTACATTTTATCATCAAATCATTTTAAGCTATAAATAAATAATTCTCATAATATTTTGCTTCTACTATTATAATTAGAGATAAAGTCATCTATATATTATAGATTTTAACATATATGTAGTGTGCGCACCAAAAAAGCAAAAGATTATTGTTTTCTTTCTTAACCTATCATAAATAACAAATTTCCTTAAACCAATTTTTGCATCTCATATTAGTAAGTATTTTCTACAGCAGTTCTTTTAATAAAATATAAGTATGCTAAAGGGAAGTTATTTTCATATATTTAATAATCTTCTATAAAATATAAATAAGCATTTGACTTTTTAGAAAATCAAAATTCTTATTTGGTCACTAACTCGCCATTGCATGTGCTTATAGTATTGCATAAGTGAATTATAAGACTTACACAAGTTAAAATTGTATAAAATTAGATTGTTAGTTCCTGCCTTGCATAAGGCAAGGTACTAATATTTTTGGTGGTGGTCCCAAATAAATTTTATTAGTTCCTGCAGGTAATGAATTTCTAAAGTTGAAAAGACAGAACTTATTTTTTAATTAATTTTAAGTCAAGAATATCTACTTTTAAATTATAATGCTAGGGCTAAAAATGATTTTTTTCTACGAAAAATTGAAAAATAAAAGTTTCTAGAAGATTCTTCATTCTTCCAATTCAACTTTCGCATAGAATCCAGAAGATTCCTCTCACAAAATGAGCCCATGGTTATCCAGGTTTGACAGAAAATCTATGCAGAAATAATGAGCCACTCCCTTGATTATGAATCAATCCCTCCTTCGCTTCTCCTGTTGGGCGTCTGTCCTTCCATTCTTGTGTTGGGTGATTGATTATGTGTTGTATCCTAGCTGGCTTATGACACTAGTACTGACTGAGGAGGGCAACACTAATCATGTAATAAAGGGAGGGCAATACTAGGGAAACTAACTCTAAATCGTGCCCTCAATGTAAGCAATCAATTAGGTGGATATGCAATCAATCAATCAATCCAAAGCTAAACCTCTCACAATCAATCCAAAACCCTCTCACTCAAGATTGCCCATAGAATCATCACTTCCCATGGTTGAAGCATTTTAGGGAAAACACTGAAATTATGAACTATATTTTTGAGCTTTTCATTTTTATTGTGGAGTAGGAATAATGCAAATGACTGAAATAATTAGGATTTTGTAGATATGTGATTGAGAAGAATGACGATTTACTGAAAGAGGTAAGACATAAATTCTGGAGGCTTTTCGATATTGAAAGAAGAAAATGGTGGTTATGAAAACAGTACAAAATGTATTGCTTTCAATGGGAAAAATCTCTATGTTAGTGGATATTATAATTTTAATGGTAATGTTGCGAAAATATTAATTTCAAATAAAGTATCATTATTTTGAAAATGTCAATTTCTTTATTATAAGACTATTATGATATTATTTCATTAATTTAAATTCTTTAAAAAATCTTTAAGTCATTTTAAGAATTCATTAAAATTTAGAAGTAAAAGACAAAATATCTCTACAATAACTAATTCTTGAATACTAAAAATAAAAATATTCAGTAGTTTTTAAAATTTTCTTTTTCATTTCTTTCAAAAATTCTAAATTTATTATATATATATATATATTTTTTTATTTTTTATTTTTTATTTTTTTTTATTTTACTGCAGGAATCGGTGCAACACGGCCCCCCTATTTATTTTATATTTGAAATGTATTCTAAATTAATTTTAAAAATTATATTTAATTTTTATTGTTCCCTTCACTATTAAAATTAAATATTTTATTCATAAAATTTTAATCAATGTTTTAAAAAAAGAAACTTTTGAATGCTCTAGATTTCAAGGCCTTTCAAAATTTGATTCAAAACTAACCAAAAAAAAATCATTAATCTATTCCTATTTCAATTTGTTTATCTTTTTCTTTTAAATTATTTAAATGTGTAATACATTTTTTTTTGCATCATATTCTTCTTCTCTGGAGTCCAAATCTTCACCATGTACTTTGTCTTTTGCGTTCATATTTGTAGTGGCCATGGTGAGTCTCAGTGGCATTCCCACCAAATTCAGGCCAATAACATGAGGTTGGGTAGAGCTCTTGTTAGATATAAGTTTTGATTTTCCTACAGACATTGAATGAATGAAAGAAAATTTTAATAATATCGATCCAAAGTAGCCAAATGACACCAGCTAGAAAACAAAAAAACCAACATCCCAGAATAAGATGTAAAAACTTTAAGCCTTTTGAAACAACTTTGTTTAGTCTTGTACCAATTTGACAACAAATTATTTCACAAGAAGTAATTTAAAAATGTTGAAATTTGAACATTGTTATACTAATGGGTCCCTCAACCCTGGGTGCTTCACCGCCACAATATTCCAAATTTGTGGAGCTGAAAATTAAGAAGGCCCCCCGCCCGACAGCCTGAACAGAGCCGTAGAAAACAGTGAAAGAAAATGCAAGCGTACCAAATTATTGAGCTTGTGGCGGGACCCACCATTGCTACTTCTCCATCAAAGCTTTGATTCTCCACTTACACTCTACGATACCCCAAATCCCCATCACTCTACTCCTCCCTCAAATTTGGACTTTGGACACACGTCTGCGTTTCAATTCTCAGCGACGACCATATCGTTCTTCCAAAATCATCGGCTTGTTTCACCAATTCAGGCCTATGTTCTACAAGCTTCACAGCAACACCTGAACAATTTATATCACTAGCTGTAAGCTAACTAAAAACCTTCCAAGATTTACATTTAATCTTTTCTTACCTATAAATAAACATCAGTACGCGAGGGTTTCTGAAGTTACTCATTCGTAAGGGTCCGTTTGGCAGCATAGGCATATGTAAATTCTTAAAATTTTAAATTTTTAGTTTGGGTGCACCAAATTGAAATATTGTGAATAGGACTGTGTATTCTAATTTTGGTCTAAAAAATGAGCATTTTCAATTCCATCTAAATAGGTGGAATTGGAATACGTATTCCTATTCCAGTTTTATTTATTTTAGAAAACATAAATTATTGGCTCTATGAATTCCCCATCAAATTTCCCCATCAAATTCGGACTGAACCAAACAAGAATAGAAATGTGTATTCTTATTTTCTATTCTAGAATAACAATTCCAGGATACGTACTCCTATTCCCATATTCTTATTCTTGTAGCCAAACGGACCCAAGTCCGTTTGTTTGTTGGAATTGAATCAGAATTGGTAGGAACAAATCTGATTTTAATTTTGATGAGGCAAGTTGGAATTGGAATATGAGTTTTGAACTCACATTTTGATCTAAAATGAGAATTTCTTAATTCTATGTCAAGAAGTAGAATAAGAATTAAATCAATTTCAAATTTTTATTTTTCCCACTCAACAAAATTCAATTTTGAATTAACAAATCTAACATCTGACAAATGTTGGATATAAGACAAATGTAACAATTGCTAATGGCAGAAGCCTAAGGGACCCTAAATGTGGCTATTTGAAAAATCCAAAGCTTTATAGAACCTTTGTAAATATGACAACATTATAAGACCTAAGCCAAGAAAGGCACACAAATATTTACCTATGTATTGGTTGAGGATGACAAAATGGAAAATTAAAAATTAGTTGCATCAAAATCTTAGGATTTCTTAAGGGAATGTCAAAATTAAGATTTCATAAGGAACCTAAAATTAGGATGTCTTAAGGGGATGTAAAATCAAAATGTAATAAGGGGATGTTTTAACGAGATTTCTTAAGTGGATGTAATTCTATGACAACTTAAGGGGATGTAATTTCAGATGTCTTAAGGGAATAGAAAGTTTGAATGTTTTAAAGGGGTATTAGGGATCTAAAATTAGGATATCTTAAAGGGATGCATGATTACCTAGATATGCCAAGGTGATGTAAAAAATAAAATGAGTTATACAATAAGTTATTACAAACTCTTAAAGTACACATATACACTTGTAACTTATTCTATTGTACCACTTGTATCCTCTCTGCAATGCATTTAGTATTGTCTCATAGATGTACTTGCATTAATATCTATAATTGTATTGTCTTTGACATTTTCATCTTCTACATCCATCATATTCCCCACAATATCTTTAGTCCTTTTCCTTTTCAATTATTGTGGATCTAGATGCTTCATTATTACTCATTTCCCGCATTAGTCTATCTTTTTGATGTGTGGCCCCTTTCTCTTTCTTCACTTTGACTTCCTTAAGGGTCATAGCCCTCCTTTCCCTCCTCTTCTCATGTTTATGAAATTCTCATAAGTTTAACAAACGAAATGTATTATAACAAATGTTTACAATGGTTGAGTCCTTCCAAAATGCTCCAAGATGTTCACAATACTCCTTCCAATAGAGAATAAAATATTATATCAACAAGATGACGAACATGAAATATCAACATAATTAGTTGCTATTAGTCACACTTGAAAGTACATGTGATGATGTAGTATAACTTTGCATTAATTTTTTTTTTAAATGGAAAAATGGGGATGTGGGCTCGTTTCTAAAATATGACTCCATTCTATTTCTATATTGTAAAATTGACATATGAATCAATGTCTCACTTACAAAATGGTGTCATGCCTATAGAACATTACCCCAATTAATTTAATTGAAATTCTTCCCCTGGGATTTTCTTTGGGACTAGCTTTAGGAAAAGGCTAAGTAAACCAAACCCTAGCCTTAGATCTAGTTTGACCTAAAACATGGAGGCCATCTAAGTAGTAAGACAAAATACAAACTTTGGCCAAATATTAGAACATATTTTCTATAGATTACTTTGACAATAGGGGATGAGAGAGAGAGAGAGAGAGTAGGGGATTAGAGAGGGGGGGGAGAGAGTAGGGTGAGAGAGAGAGAGAGAGAGAGAGAGAGAGAGAGAGAGAGAGAGAGAGAGAAGGGCATGGGAGAGGATGGGGTGGTGAGGGAGAGAAATTAGGGGATGAGAGAGTAGGGGATGGGAGAGGATGGGATAGGGGAGAGAGAGTAGGGGGTGAGAGAGAGTAGGGGATGGGAGAGAGCGAGAGAGAGAGAGAGAGAGAGAGAGAGAGAGAGAGAGAGAGTAGGGAATGGGAGAGGGTGGGATAGGGAGGGGGAGAGAGTATGGGATGGGAGAGAGAGAGAGAGTAGGGGATTGGAGAGGGTAGGATTGGGGAGAGAGAGAGTATGGGTATGGAAGAGAGAGAGAGAGAGAGAGAGAGAGAGAGAGAGAGAGAGAGACTAGGGGATGGAAAAGGGTGGGATAGGGGAGAGTGAGAGTAGGGGGTGGGAGAGAGAGTAGGGGATGGTAGAGGGTGGAATAGGGAGGGAGAGGGAGATAAAGAAAGAGAGAGAGAGAGAGAGAGAGAGAGAGAGAGAGAGAGAGAGATAGATAGAGAGAGGGAGAGAGGGAGGGAGGGGAGAGGGAGGGAGGGATGGAGAGAGAGAGAGAGAGAGAGAGAGAGAGAGAGAGAGAGAGAGTAGGATATGGGAGAGGGTGGGATGGGGAAGAGATAGAGTAGGGGGTGGGAGAGAGTAGGGGATGGGAGAGGGGGGGAGAGGGAGAGAGTAAGGGATGGAAGAGGGTGGGAGGTAAAGGGAGGGAGGGAGAGAGAGAGAGAGAGAGAGAGAGAGAGAGAGAGTAGGGGATTGGAGAGGGTGGGATAGGGAGGGAGAGGGAGAGAGAGAGAGAGAGAGGGTAGGTGATGTTAAATGGTGGGATATATATATATATATAGAGAGAGAGAGAGAGAGTAGGGGGTGGGAGAGAGAGTAGGGGATGGGAGAGGATGGGGGAGAGAGAGTAGGGGGTGAGAGAGAGTAGGGGATGGGAGAGGGTGGGATAGATAGAGAGAGGGTAGGGGATGATAGAGAGTAGGGGGTAGGAGAGAGAGTAGGGGATGGGAGGGGATGGGATAGGGAGGGAGGGAGGGGGGAGAGAGAGAGTAGAAAAAGTGAGAGAGAGAGAGAGAGAGAGAGAGAGAGAGAGAGAGAGAGTAGAGGGTGGGAGAGGGAGGGAAAGGGAGGGAGGGTGGAGGGGGGAGAGAGAGAGAGAGAGAGAGAGAGAGAGAGAGAGGACTAGGGGATGGGAGGGAGGGAGGGAGGGAGGGAGGGAGGGAGAGAGAGAGAGAGAGAGAGAGAGAGAGAGAGAGAGAGAGAGAAGGGGATGGGAGAGGGTAGGATAGGGGAGAGAAAGAGAGTAGGGGGTGGGAGAGAGAGTAGGGGATGGGAGAGGGTGGAATAGGAAGAGATAGAGTTTTCACATATAGTTTATACGTGCTTCATAGTACATACGCACTATAGTGTGTACACACTATATAAGAAGACCAAAAAATGGTTATAATGAAAGTTTGATTCCCTACAGACCCATATTCTATTTTTTTTTATTGTTGTGTGTTTAGCTCTTCTGACATAAAACATGGGTTTCATGTTGTTGGAAGTTAACAAACGCCAAATTTAGTCATTGGATACACTATTTGAAGGCTTTTTGAACATTCTTTGTATAGAAAAGGTTAGTGTAGTCCTCTTTAAATATTCTTTGTTATTGTAGAGACAAATTTTATTATAATTTGACAAGTTGTTTAATATATAGTGAATTTATTGAAATTTACATATTTGAATGAATTGTTATTTGGAAATGGTTAGAAATTTATGTTTATAATTTACAAATTATAAGTAATTCAAATGTTTAAATAATTTGACATATAGAAATCATCATCATGCCAAGGAAGAAACCAAAAACTCAAACAATAGAAGAGAGCGAGCGAGATGTGGCAATTAAAAGAGATATAATGAAACTACTATGTGAACAAAGAAAATTACAAAGCAATAATGAAGAATCTTCTTTCGAAGAGGAACAAGAACCACCAATACAAAGAAACAAAGAGGAAGAATTAGAAAGACAAAGAGAATGAATGAGACTCTTACGCTCAAGAAGACAATTGAATTGACCACCAATACAAAGAAACAAAGAGGAAGAATTAGAAAGACAAAGAGAATGAATGAGACTCTTATGCTCAAGAAGACAATTGAATTGTGAAGCTACACCATCTTCCAATGTTGGAGTTATATCATCATCTCATGTTGAAGAGACACTAATTTCTATGTCCGACAATGTACACACTCTATTATGTCATGTTGAAGGCACAACATCAACATATCAAGTAGGTGATATTCCATCTTTTGCATCTTATTGCCAAGGCGCATCATCTTTTGGTTCAAGGTATGCAAAACACTTTGAGGGAATGGAAGAGATTATAACACATTCTAGAATTTGTTTTCGAAGACCAAAAGATTTGATTGATATGGGTACTAACATTTTGAAATCAATACCTGACAAGATTAGCAAGCATACTTATCAAAGAAAAGTTAATCATATGTAGAGATTATTCTTTGAAGAATTAAATATTATAGGTCAATTCTAATTATTTTTTGAAATGATGAGGAATTTGAAATTTAGGCCCATCATGAAGATTATTGGGCTAAGAATGATGGACGATTCAAATGAAAAAATATTGTAAAGAATCTAACCAGTGCATATGACAAAGTAGGTTCTAAATCACACACCAAAGATAGTAATATCACAAGATGTGTACTTACATCAACAATAGTAAGTACCCAAATGAAGAAAGCTCAACTCATGAGAAAGATAAGAAAAATATTGAAAATTAGTAGAGGTACTCTAAGGAGAGACATGGTATGGCACGAGAGATTGGAAGATCCAACAAAAAATGAGTTATGGACATTTAGCAGTAGACTACTACGAAAGGAGAAATAAACTAGTGAAACTTTAAAATCATTGATTAAATATTTTTGGACAAATAAAACACATGCTTACCCTAATCAAAGAGATTTTGTAAGGAGGATTGGTATTCAAATCATGGCCCACATGTGAAACATTTTTTGGACTCAACTCAGACACAATTTTTTGTAAAATTTATTGGTGTGTATCCTCAAATTGGAATAAGTCAATGATTTTTTGAGATGGGTAAACCTTTTAATGTGAAGATAAATTACACACTCACAACTTATTGTTGTAGGATACATATTGAATTTTCTAACGATTTTGATATTTTTAGGTATATATGTGTGTTTTTGCATTCTAAGTTTGTTTTGTAGGATTGTGACATGAATGAGCCACCTAGATCTATCCAATATTTTTGTGAAATAGGGGATGATCAACAATTTTACAAGGCATCATGCTTGGATGGCACATGCTTATTTTGTGATTCTTTAAATTTTTTATCAACTTATGAATATATGAATAGTACACATGAAATTGGAAATGGAATAGTAGATTACAAAAAATATAAGATAATGACATATACTCTAAAAGATGGGAAATAGGGTAAAAGATGTGATTTAGTCATTGAAAAGATTCTAGTGTATGAGTTCATGAATTTTTTTTTTGAAAAGATTATTTACGAGTATGCAAGGCATATACATAGAGCTCAATGGCTCGATTTTAAATTCAAGTTGTGCAAGGATACATTTCCATTGGATACCATTATTTTGGTTGTAGACTTCACAAAGAACTACACACTACAACCACAAAATGAAGTGCTAGAAAAGTAGTATACTTCTCAACAGGTTTCCATTTTTGTTCACATAAAATTCATGTATTCACCTACAAGTATAGAGGATGATAGGAAGATATTGAATGAGTATCATTTTTATATTAGCAATGATCGATCATATTTTTATAGAGTTTGTACGTGGTTTTTTTCAACTATTTTAAGGAGATTTGGATAATAGGGGCATACCGTATCTCCAACACATTATTTGGTCAGACAATTGCATATCTTAATTCAATAATGCATAGATGTTCTATTGGTTGAGTAGGATGCATAAGTTGTCTAGAATTCAATATATGTGAAATTTCATAGAGGCTGGTCATGGAAAGGGAGAGCATGATGGTGTAGTGTAAGGAAACTTGCAAAAACAATATAATAGTTTTCACATAACCCATAACAAATTTGAAATAAATATGTAATTGAAATCCACATGCAAGAGAATAGACAACATACTCACAAAAATGTGATAGAAGATATACCCTAAGAAACCCTCATTGAGGAAAAAACCTAGCCTCCAAAACCATCCATCACCATGTATTATTCAGCAAAAACACCATTGCAATATAGCCATGGAAGCCTTCAAAGCCATAGCCACAACAGAGCAATCCATGTGAATAAGCATGAATCCACACATCCCATGCCATGCTTCCAACCTTCACAAATGCTCCTTTGGTTAACCTATCAAGCCTTGTCCTACTCGACTTTTTCCCTTCTCCTCTTCTGTCTTGACACACTCTACAACAACAACTACCCTTGTGGCTCCTTATATAGTAGCAAGTTCCACAAAACCACCAAGTAGTATTACATAAACCATGTGCTACCTAACCCATTAACCCCACATTTAATATTGGAAATAAAATTATTTTCTCCAATATTAAATAATTACATCAAATATTATCACAATGTTACAATAAAACTCATCAAGTATATCCCATGGGAATCTTTACATGTTGCACATCCATCTAGGTACAATATTACATAATAAAATAAAATAATACAACAATGTTATACAATATGTGCAACACCTATTATCTCAACAATGTCCCACTTGTTGTATACATTGCATAGGGTCAATTTGTAGCCACATAAATGAACAAGAGACCAATCCCTCCCAACACATCCACCATCATGGATCAAAGTACATGAAGTGCTCCATCTTAGTACCTACAAAAAAATAAAAGTATCTAGCATCTCAAACATGAATGATCTCACCTCTTACTATGCCATTGCCACTGTACATACATGGAAGCCATCCAAAGAGAAAGCCACCCAACTTCTTGCATTAGAAGATCATAATATCCTGTACCAACTAAAATACCAAGCACAAAAATCTAATCAAAAGGTAATCACATGTATCTATAGTTGTCAAAATATCTATAGCTGAAATAGAACCCACAACAATTGCCAAAACCATCCAACTATCCATACCTCCAAAGGTATACCAAGTGAATCTCACATCATCAACATATCCAATCTATAACTTGCAATCACAAGCCTTAAGAGAAATACCTGCCACATATATGTTAGAGTAAATAATTAATTAATTATTAATTATTTATTCTATTTACTTAAGCTTACTTAGGTTAATGCATTTATTTAATATTTAGTATTTAATAGTTGTAGTGGTTAGTTGTTGACAACACAAGAGTTTGTTTGCTTCTAGCATGTTCCACTTTTTTGTGGATGCTTGGTTGTCAACCTTATCTTCTACCTCCTTTTAGCTTGTTCTACAAGCTTCCTTGAGGCCTTTATAAGCGGTCTCTCTCTCATTGTAAATTCATCCATTCACATAGCAATTTCATTTTTCCTATTGTGAAATATTTTCTCTTGCTTTGTTTCCTTCAAGCTCTTACTCCTTCAGTTTCTCTTCAGCAAGCTATTTGCATGTAGGTGATCTTGGTGACTATAGAGTTGGATTTCATCAACTCCTACATGGTATCAGAGCCTCCCTGCTGCTTCTTGTTTGAAGAATTTTTTTGAAGCCGCGATTTGGAGACACAAACCTTAGTTTGTTTGTGATTTTTTCTTCAATCGGGAGGAAGAGCATTTTTTTAGTATTTGGAGAAAAAAGAGAAAGAGGATTTGACATAACAGATCTAATATTTTTTGGGCTTTTTTCTTTATTTTTTGGAGGTGTGACGGTGGCGATTCAGGAAAAATAACTACAGCGGTGATTTTCAAACAGCGATATCTCCCTCATACGGACTCATTTTTTTGAGCAATTTTTTTTGTTTTGGGGTAGGATTTAATGATCTACACATTGGTTTAGGTGGTTTGAGATCTCTATTCCTATTTTTTTTTGCAACTCACAATTCTCGATTTTTGCCACTTCAAATGCTTAGTACGGGCTCATCTGGACACATAATCAGGTTCTATTTTTTTTGAAAGTGTATATTTTTTTGTCTACTTTTCAGATTTGCAATTAGATTATATATTCTATGGAAAAAATATTACTTTCAGAAATAGGCCCTAAATTGGCTATTATAATTACACTAAGTAAAGAGTGCCCAATTTATACATTGTGGGGGGGAGCATTTTCTGTTTTGTAATTTAATTCAGAATAAGACCCTTCTACTTCTATCTTCTTCTTTCTCTCAATGGCAGATCCATCTGTGACTTGTCTCACACCACACAACTATCACACCTAGAAGGCACAAATGACACGACTTCTCATGTCAAGGGGTTTATGGTCATGTTTGGATGAGAATCAACCTGTTCTCACACGAGCTTTTGAGGTTCTTCAGCATAGGAACAAAATGGATGAGGCCATGGGATTGATTGCACTGAGACAATCTACTATTTCACTTGGATGGTTTGACTATTCCATGGGCTTATTGGCTCAAATTTTAGACTTTGTTTGGCCAAGTGAATGAGTTCTGGACACTTCAGCTAGATGCAGAGTTGACTTCTTTGACACCTGACAACTTTTCCACCATTGAAGACTTCTTGATGAAGTTCAAATCTCTATGTACACTTTTGCAGGGATGTGGAAAAACTAAGACAAATGATGAGTGTATCTTTTTTATACTCTCAAAGTTGAGAGGAAAGTATCAGATCTTCTCTTCCACTTTCTACTCCACTATGGATGCCTTGGGTGATAGACATAGGATGCCTTCTTTTGAGACATTTTGTGATCGATTAACCCGTGAACAGTCCAAGATTACTCAGATGGATTCACTTTCAGGTTCACAATCACAGGCATTGCTTACACAGGAGCAGAAGTCGAAGCAGATATCAGATCCCTCTTCTACTAGTTCATCATCTTCTAAGAAGAAGGAGCAAAAGAAGACTGAGATTCCTACCTATTCCTATTGTGGGAAAAAATCTCATAATGAGGCACATTGTTTTCAGAAGAGATTTGATGGCTATGAGAAACAAATTGCAGATTTGCAAGCTCTTCTTCAGAAGAACACCATTTCTTCTCCATCCTCTTCTACCTCACATGGATCTTCCTTTAAGTCTTCTTCCACATCTTTGCCATCTACATTGGATCTTGAAAAGGGTCATGCATTACAGGCTACCATTGCATCTTCTTTATAGGTTCCTTGGATACTAGATTCAGGTGCTTCTCACCATATGACATCTTCTCAAGGTGTCTTCTCTACTCTTGAGGCTTCTCCTGTTCCTCATATTCTCATGGGGAATAACATTGCACTACTAGTCTATGGGAAAGGTTCAGTTCACATCCAAGATGGTATATTCAATGATGTATTGTATGTTCCATCTTTGTTTGCCAACCTTCTCTCAATTTCTCAGATTACACGCAGTGGATCAGGGAAGACAGTTGAGTTCACTTCTAATTCAGTCTTCATTCAGGATCGCGTAACAGGGGGTCTTATTGCTACAAGGGTAGTTAATCCTTCAACTCATCTCTACACCTTCTCACACTTTGGTCCACCATCTCCATTGTTGGAGCAAACTACATCTCTTTCGCAGGAGCATCATGTGGTGCAGTCAGGATACTTGAACCTTTGTATTGTTCCTGAGATCCCTATTTTGACTGCCACGCCACATCCAGTTGAGGGCTTTTCTTCTTTGCAAGATTCTCCTTCCACTCTACCTGATCTTCCAACTTCATTTATTGAGACTCCAAGTACATTTGTTGCAGATACTACAGTGGACATTCATGACAGTGTCATCACACCTGCCTTGGGGATTCCATTTCTAGATCCTCATACATTCTCCTTTGGGCATCAGCTAGGCTTTCCATTTTTGCCTCTCATTCAGGGATTCCCTTGTTATGTACCCTTGTTTCTTCCACATTGGAGTTGCATTAGTTTGATCCCTCCTTCAAGGGCTCCTTTATTCTGGGGAGGCTTTAGTATCTCTCATGGGGGGGCTGGTTGTACTTATGTTTTTGAGAGAGTCTCTTGAAACATTTCTAGTGGAAGTTGTCCTTGGGCGGTCTTGTTGAGGCTTTCCTTCCTTCCTTCTTTTATTTTTCAGCATGTTTTTTCTTACCTCTTTTTGGGGGAGGGTTTTTCCAATGTGGTTTTCTCTCTTTCCCCATTTATAGAGGTTGCATCTTCTTGCATTGTACATGGGTACCTAACATGGCCTTGTTGCTGGGACCCATTCTACATTTCATCTTAGTTTTGTGAGCTTAAGGCATTTCCCTAAGTTCCACTTAAGGGGGGTGTTAGAGTAAATAATTAATTAATTATTAATTATTTATTCTATTTACTTAAGCTTACTTAGGTTAATGCATTTATTTAATATTTAGTATTTAATAGTTGTAGTGGTTAGTTGTTGACAACACGGGAGTTTGTTCCCTTCTAGCATATTCCACTTTTTTGTGGATGCTTGGTTGTCAACCTTATCTTCTACCTCCTTCTAGCTTGTTCTACAAGCTTCCTTGAGGCCTTTATAAGCGGTCTCTCTCTCATTGTAAATTCATCCATTCACATAGCAATTTCATTTTTCCTATTGTGAAATATTTTCTCTTGCTTTGTTTCCTTCAAGCTCTTGCTCCTTTGGTTTTCCTTCAGCAAGCTATTTGCATGTAGGTGATCTTGGCGACTATGGAGTTGGATTTCATCAACTCCTACAATATATACCATGAATCTCCCACTACAAAAGATAATGTCAAATCTATAACCAATCCACTCACAACATCTCAAAGAAGTGGATCCATGTTGTCTCAAAGACATCCATAATACATAAACCAATAACCTACAAGAACAACTCTCGTAACAAGTCTCCAACACTCTCCCAAGTTCTCCACAACCAACAGAAGAAAGAGATAAAGGAATAACCATGTCATCTCTCACATGAAATACATGAGCACAAACCAATGATCACAATCTCTAACCAATCTCATATCCAATGAAATCAAACATTCAGGAAGGTAACTAAGAGCAAAGAGAAACCATGCAAATCATAACCTATATCATGTCATTCTATACACACTTCTAGATGTAAACTGTGAAGGATTTGATCAATACAAATCCACAAAGCCTTTGAATACCTGCATGAAAAAACTTGTCACAGAAGAAAAATACAAGAGGAGGCAAAGGGTTTTGCTCTGAAAAATATGCTAATGTATTTTTAGAAATGGAAAAGATAACCAAATACAAAGGAGATCAATCCTTATAAAAGGAGATCAAAACCCTAAAAAGGGTAACCTAAAAAGGAAGAGCTATTTAATAATTACTAATTAATTATTAAATAGAGATGCAAAAGGTGCATGAAGTAAAATCTTAAGAAGGGAGTAAAGTGAATTTAATAAATGAAATTAAATCAACGCTTTACTCTAACACCCCCCCTTAAGATGAGCAACAATGCAGCTAAAAACAATGCAAAAAGAGCAAGGAAACTACAATGCAAAGCTTAAAGAAAACTTGGGTCCCAGTAACAAGGCGTAATGAGGTACCCAATAACAACTAAATCTCTATGAAACGGAGAAATAGAGAAAACCCAGTGGGAAAAACTCTACTCCAAAAAGAGATAGCAGTAAAAAGAAGGAAGGAAGGACTCATCATTGAGACCCTCCAAGGACAACTTCCTTCACCCCAAGCATAGAACACAACTGAAGATACTGCGGGGATGCAAAAGGTTTAGTGAAGATGTCTGCAACCTGCTCAGCAGTAGGAATGTACTCCAAGCTCAAAGCACCATCCTGAATGAGATGCCTGATGAAGTACATGTGAAGCTCAATGTGCTTGGTCCGCTGATGCTCAACAGGGTTGCATGAAATGTGTATAGCACTCTGACTGTCACACCATAGAAAGGTGGGACTATTAGGAGGAGATCCAAACTCTGTCATCAACTGTCGAAGCCACAAAACCTCCTGACTAGCTAATATAGTTGCCCTGTATTCTACCTCTATAGATGATAATGTGTGAGCATGCTGCTTTTTGCAAGACCATGTGATAGGACCAGAACCAAGACAAAATACAAAACCAGAAGTAGACTTGCGATCATCAATGTCACCAGCCTTGTTTGAATCTGTGAAACCAACAATGTGAGGATCCCCTGATGTGTAGTGAATGCCTTAACATGTTGTACCTCTAATATACCTTAAGATATGTTTGGATGCTTGCCAATGACTCTCATGAGGATCATGGGAGAATTGAGAGACAAGTCCAACCGCAAAGGAAATATTAGGACGTGTGTGATTCAAGTACAACAAACTACCCACAAGCTATCTATATAGAGTGGAATCCACTGTAGGAGTAGAGTAAGTGGTAGATAAAACAACACCTAACTGAAAAGGTGTGGGGGTAGGCTTGCAATCAAGCATGTTGAATCTCTGAAGCATATCATGAGCATACTTCTGCTGGAGTATGGCTATCCCATCTGAAGACTGAACAACCTATAGGACCAAAAAATAGTGCAGAAGGCCAAGATCTGTCATCTCAAACTGCTCTCTCAATGCTTGTTGAACACCCTATATCATGGAGACTAAGCTTCTTGTGATGATGAGGTCATCAACATAAAGCACAAGTATCAATAAGTCAGCCCCATGACGCTAAATGTAAACTGTAGGGTCAGGAATGACACTGTGTGAAGTGGGAAGCAAGCAAGAAGGAATCCATCTTCTCATACCAAGCCATAGGGGCCTGTTTGAGACCATATAAATACCTTCGAAGCCGGCATTACCAATGAAGAGTCTTGCACAAAACCATGAGGCTTCTTCATATAGATCTCCTCATGTAGGTCTCCATGCAAAAAGGAACTCTTCACATCCATCTGAAAAACTATCCATTTCTGTGAAGCTGCTAGAGAGAGTACAAGGCAAATAGAGTTCATCTTGGCAACAGGGGAAAAGGTTTTAGAGTAATCAATACCCTCAACCTATGTGAAACCCTTTGCAACAAGACGTGCCTTGTACCTATCAATAGAACTATCTGTAGCATACTTGGTATGGTACACCCAACGACACCAAACCAACTTTCTTCCTTTCAGAAGAGGACATAGATCCCATGTGTGGTTCTTCATCAAAGAAGAATACTCCTCATCTATTGCCCTATCCCACTCTAAGTGTCCTGAAACTTGTGAAATTTTTTGAGGATCATCAGAAATGGCATGACTCAAAAGGCCTACCTATAGTCTAAGAACGAATACGACAAACATCTGTAGGATCACTTGCCAAAGGTCTAGCTGCATCAATAGTATCACGAGCCCACTTGGGCACTCATGGAACATCTAGTGGAGGAGGCAAAGGGGGATCAATCTCAAGATCTTCCTCAGAGGAGGCATAATCCTGTAGAGGAGTAGATGAAGGACTGGGTAGTGAAGAAGTAGTTGAAGATGGAGGATCCATAGAAGGATAATGCTCATCAAACTGAACATCTCATCGAAATAAGACATCTCTAGAATTAGGATCAAACAACCTGTATGCTTTCACATCCTCACAGTAGGAAACAAAAATGAGTGGTCAACTCTTCTTCTCCACGACTTTTCACTAAGCATCTGGAATAAATGCCCAAGCCTCACTACCAAAAATGCAGAAAGTAGAAACATCAGGTTTGACATGATTCCAAGCCTCCTCAGGAGTCATGTGTCACAATGCCTTATGAGGCATCCGATTCTAAATATAGTTGGCACAATTGATAGCCTCAGCCCAAAATGAAGAACTCATAGCACGAGACTGTATCATACAATTGGCCATCTCCCTTAATGTCCTATTTTTTCTCTCAACAACTCCATTCTGCTGAGGTGTATGGGGAACAGAGAATTGATGCTGTAAACCATGCTTAGTGCAAAAATCTCTAAAAGACTGATTCACATATTCCCTACCATTGTCAGTGCAGATACGCTTGATGAAAAGACCAAACGGCTTCTCCACAAAGGTCTTAAAGATTCAAAATGAATCAAAGACATCTGACTTGTACTTCAAAAAGTACACCCATGTCCATCTGGAGAAGTCATCAATGAAGGTGAGCACATATCGAGCACCTGAAAAAGATGGAGTGGGAAATGAGATAAGATCACTATGTATCAACTCCAATGGTGCCTTAGCATGTGTGGATCGACTTGTTGGAAAAGGATCTCTTTGATGTTTGCCAAGTGCATAACCGTGACACACAATGTCAGTACAAGAGATCTGAGGTAATCCAATCACTAGCTCCTGTGTACTCATCTGCTGTAAGTATCTGTAGTTGGCATGGCCAAAATGCTCATGCCAAAGTTTACTCACTGTGTCTGCATGAGCAATGAGAGAAACACCTATAGAATCAGAGCTCTCAAAGCCATTGAACTAATATAAGTGAGACTAAAGATCAACACTCCATGTAGCAATAAAAAAATCAGGATCATGGAGGTCTCGAACAACCACATCATGTGGTGAGAACTCAACTGTCTTTCCAAAGCCTGAATGATAAATTTGAAAGATAGATAGGAGGTTCGTAGAAATGGCTAGAACCCAGAGAACATCCTATAGTGAACAACCCTCTAAAGAGATAGTTCCTGAACCTGTGACTGAAAGTTGAGAAGAGTCACCAACTGCAATCTGTGTAGTAACACTTTGAGCAAGTGAGGTAACCAAATCAAGTGAGTGTGTCATATGATGGAAAGCTCTAGAATCAAGAATCCAAGAAGAAGGAGAGGACAATGCACGTGCAGAAAGAGCATGTCCTTTCCTTGTAGGTGGAGGTGGAGGCTTCGAAGAAGTAATACTAGACTGCTACATAGCCTCCTCTAATGCCTCAAGACGTTTCCAACACCTAGAAACTAGATGTCCTTCCTTGCCACAAAAACTACAAGGTTCACCTGTATACTTCTTAGTTTTGGAGGAAGACTCACCAGACTTAGAAGTATTACCCTTCTGAGAAGGTTTTTGAGCATCTGATTTAGGAGGAGGCTTGGAGAAACTCTCACTGCCTAATGAATCTATCTTATGCTTTGGTTTTGGCTTCAGCTTTCCTATAGATGTCTGAGCTACCAATGCCTTTGTCTTAGAACCAGTCATAGTATCCAACTGTATGAGTTTTGACTGCTCTCTAGTCAAGTGATCACAAAAGACCTAAAAATAAGGCATAACAAATCGATTCCCCAAAGCATCTTTGGTGGAATAGAATGTGGAAGAAAATATCTAAAAATTCCCTTGAAGCTTTGAGAGAATCAAATAGATGCACTCAGTATCAGTCTTTGTCTTTCCACAACTTTGCAACAAGGATCTCTGTTGAGTAAACTTCATCAAGAAGTCATCAATAGACGGAAAGGAATCCGGTGCAAGTGTTGTAAGCTCTGTCTCTATCTGAAGTTCCCTGAACTCATTCACAGTACCAAACAAGCCTTCAAGCTTGGTCCACATAGCCAAAGGAGTACTACACCCATCCAAATGAAACTGTAAACTATCTGATACTTGTAATGCAATCAATCTGATTGCCTCATCCATTTTGTTTTAATGCTGCATGACCTCAAAAGGCCTCTGAAGAATAGGCTGAACAACATCTAAACATGACCACAACCCTTTTGACCGGAGAAGCCAAGTCATTGAGGTCTTCTAGGTGTGATAATTATGAGGGGTCAGAAGTTCTAGAGAAGAAGTGGTCTTGGCCATTGTTTTAGAAAGGTTTTTTTTTTGTGTTTTCTGATATACTGATATAATAACATAACTAAATATAAAAATTCCCCCCACAATGCAATAAACCGAACCCCAACTTACAAATAGATTGCGTAAATGAGATAAGAGCCAAAAAGGCTTCAAATAAAAATAAAAAATACCTGGTACCAAATACTAGAAAAAAGACTAAGAATCTGGAAAGTGCTCAAAAAGAGCTTTCCGGCGCTTTTTTCGGATCGAAAAACAGAGCTATAACGAAGAAGTTATGCCCCCTAGAAGATAGAAGTCATCAACAGACTTCAAATGCCAAAATAGGTATCAATCTAGAAAAAAAATCCAAAAATTCCTTCTGCATCATGTTCGTCTTAGAATTACCTTTCCGACACTTTTTTCGGAATTGAAAAAGACCCCAATATGTGAGAGTTATCGCAAAAAAATGGCAAGGCCCCCCATTAGCAATAAAAATTATTATTATTATTATTTTAAAATATAATAATTTAAAAAAAATGCACCAACACTGGCGGTTGCGGAGCGGAGCTTGGATCGCTCAACACTATGGCGGAGTGGAGCTCAGCCCTGAGCTGAGCGGAGGTGGTGGAGAGCGGTCGCCGGAAAACAAAAAACGACGCCGGTAAAAGGATGCTGCCAGGTACTCCCCGAAAAATAGGTCACTGTGTTAGGAAAAGGCTTCCCCCGTCGAAAAATGGGTTTGTGGGCCGAAAAATGGCCTGCAGCCATTTTTTTAATTTATTTTTTTAAAATATCGCCTGAAACTGCATGCAGAAGGCCGTACAGCCTGCTGGGCAAAATTTTTTTGCCTCTTGGAGCAACGTTGTCCAAATTGGACAAACTTTATATGGAAATAGGGGTTTTGACACCTTCTGGATCGATTCGTGACATCCGTTTTCCCTCAATCTACTCCAAAAATTAGTGACCCCCTTGTTTTCTCAAAAAATACCCAAAAAATTATAGATCTGTTTTGTCAAACCCTCGTTCTCCTTTTTCTCCAAATAACGAACAAGCTATAGCAGATCTGGCTCTGATACCATGAAGGATTTGATCAATACAAATCCACAAAGCCTTCGAATACCTGCATGCAAAAACCTATCACAGAAGAAAAAGACAAAAGGAGGCAAAGGGTTTTGCTCTGAAAAATATGCTAATGTATTTTCAGAAATGGAAAAGATAACCAAATACAAAGGAGATCAATCCTTATAAAAGGAGATCAAAACCCTAAAAAGGGTAACCTAAAAAGGAAAAGCTATTTAATAATTACTAATTAATTATTAAATAGAGATGCAAAAGGTGCATAAAGTAAAATCTTAAGAAGGGAGTAAAGCGAATTTAATAAATAAAATTAAATCAATGCAAACTGTGCAAGTATGATCTCCTCCATAAAACTTCAACAAGAAGCTTCAACAACACTCAAACTATACCATATAAGTAATCATGAATGTAAGCCTCTCACAAGAAAATCAAACTCATAAACCATTCCTAATCTAAGGAATATGCCCAATATAAAACTATCTCTCAAACTCAACCAACATAACAACATATGCAAATGGAGATAACCAATTCTAAACCATCTCTCAAATGAACCCTCCAGAATTAACTCATGTACCATAGCTGAAGATCCACATCCATGAAAGACAAGCATAAACATAATGCACCTGAGAGAAATAACGAGATATACCTCTCAAGTAGCAAATTTTCGAGTAGACCAAGATTGGGGAATGAGAATGTTCATCAAGATATCTAGGTCTCCAACTAAGACTCATCTAAGAGAAATCTCCTCTCAAGTCCATATCAAGTGAATGCCCCTTGAACTTTCCTACTAAAACCATCAACTATCTCAATAAACACATCTCTAATCCAAGAAAAATTAGCATGAACACCTCCTCTAAGTATCCATGAGCACCTATAACCAATCAATCCATGCCAACTCCAAATGCAACATAAAAATATCGTGAAGTATCTAGCTTATGATCAATGTACTCAATACCAAGAAACTAAACCAAGATCATTGTCAAAGTTCCAACCATGGCCTCAAGAATATAAACATGACAACATGATCTAACCATCTCAAATAAAGAGATAACATACTCCATATGAACATACTATAACATGTCAGAACTCTAAACATGTATCAAGTATATACTATGACATAAAAAAATGAAACCATCCTAACACCAAGGATAACATGTGAAATGAAAACATAAATCACACCTTTACCAAGAATCTAATAAGGTCTCAAGATGGAACCATCTCCACATACTATGAAGAAAACCATCTCTACATACCATAAAGATAACCAAGAACCTCATGAGTCCTCAAGATCTAACCATCTTCACATACCATGAAGATAACAAGTGCACCATGCAAATGTTAAAGACACTTTTGCAACAATAAGATCTAAGAAAAACTTCCAACATCTACAAACACTCAATAAATAAATCAATGCCAAAAACTCCCACTCAACCGTGGTATCGAGTAACCCATGGCATCATAAAATCAATCTCCTACATGAAGATCCTCCATGTCTATACACACATGACCAAAGTGCCAATACCAAGTGAAACCAAGATTTCCAAACCCAAGAAGATACAAACCAAATTAGGAACTAATCTTACACTATCACCTTAGCACTATCACAAGCTCCTACTAAATTGTGTATCCAAGCTATCCATGACATTATGATGAAAAACCATCCTCTAACCATGAGAATCAACCAAGGGATCAAACCATCTAAGAAATCAAAATGCACATCATGAGCTCCTTAAAAGGAAATCAAATAACCATGATCCTCGACCAAGAAGATATACAATCATAACCAAATTAGGAATCCAAACCAATGAACATCAAGGATGTACCTATATATCCAATCATGTCATGCCAAAAATTTATGGCACCATGATCACATCCATTAATTAAGCATCTAATCCTCAATATGTCTAACCTATCAGCATAAAATAGTCAACCACAATCCTCCATAATGATTGTACCTAGTAACAAGATCTCATCCCTTCTACATGAAGAAAAATCAACAATTCATGTGACTTAGGGCATAGACAACCCAAATCCAAGCCACCAATCTAAATATGCATCAATAATGAAATATCAATGGGCAAAGACAACCCATATCCAAGCTATAAATGCAACCTATAATTATAGACTGCTTACAACACTACACAACTTGTAGACCCAACAAGTCATCATACATATCCAAACCAAAACATGAATAATCATATCATCACGAAACCAATCTAAAGTATGAACTGAGTATACAATGACATCAAATCTTAAATCTCCAAACATACAATGTTATAAACTCAGAATGCTACCATAGTCAATATATATTATAAACTGTTTAGATCAATGTAACACCAAATAAACCATGCCAAACCTACACCAAATCTAAACCAATGTGTAGAGCTCTTTGAGAGCTTTTTTTTAACTACTCGAAGTCCAAATTCTAACTCTGTATGCCCAAAATTTTTTCTTAATTTGTGCTTAAAATAAATAACATCTAAATTTTGAGCTCTTAAAACTTGACAAAATGTCAAAATCACATAACCAAATCTACACCAAGTTGTAGTGCTCTGAATTATCTTCCAATGCATGTAATAAGTTTGAAATATGATATCTTGAGAGAAATTTATAGCCATTTTACTAAGAAAGTCTTTTTACCATTTTCACTACGATTTTTTTTTTGTGATGAAAATTTCGACAGGATTAAATTTGATGGCCATCATGGGCTGAAACTAAAAAATTCTTTCATTTCCTCTGAACATGGCCAAAATGGGACATATTATATATTAAAATTTATGGAAACATTAATTCAAATCCAATGGTGAGGTCTATTTTTACCAAGGAGATCATTTCTGCAAGCTCTTTCTAAAACCCTCATTTAAATGAAACATCCAAAAAATTCTTTTGTCCAACAATTTCACATGCCCAAAATCTACCAACATCCCATTATAATAGTAAATCCAAAACCCTCAAATATGTAATAAACAACTCATATATCTTTCCCTTTATTTTAACCTCCCATGCATTCTCATGGATTCAATGTAGGGTTACAATAATAAAACCATAGCTTTGATACCACTTGTATGGAAACTTGCAAAAAATATATAACCATTTTCACATAACCCATAACAAATCTAAAATAAATATGTAATTGAAATCCAAATGCAAGAGTAAACAATATACCCACAAAAATGTGACACAAGATATACCCAGGGAAACCTTCATTGAGGGAAAAACCTAGCCTCCAAAAGTATCCATCACCATGTATTATTTAGAAAAAATAACATTGCAATACAATCATGGAAGCCTTCAAAGCCATAGCCAAACTAGAGTAATCCATGTGAATAAATATGAATCCACACATCCCATACCATGCTTCCAACCTTCACAAATGCTCCCTTAGTTAACTTGTCAAGCCTTGTCCCGCTCCACTCTTTCCTTTTGTCCCTTCTATCTTGTCACACTCTATAACAACAACTACCCTTGTGGCTACTTATATAGTAGCAAGTCCCACAAAACCACTAAGTGGTATTACATAAACCATGTGCTACCTAACTCATTGACCTCACCTTTAATATTAGAAATAAAATTTTCTTTCCCAATATTAAATAATTACATGAAATATTATCACAATGTTAGACAACTCATCAAATATATTCCATAGGAATATTTACATGTTGCATGTCCATCTAGGTGCAACATTACATAATAACACAAAATAATACAATATAAAAATATTATGCAATGTGTGCAACACCCATTATCTCAACATGTAGGTGCATGCATCAAAAAAGCCTTAGCTCATGAAGAACTAAAGTAAAAAGATGGAGCAATATTAATAGATAAAAAATCCATCATCTAGTGGTGTAACACTATAATGGGTCTAGGTAAGGAAGGTGAGTCTATAGCTTGTAGATTTTTTTGGTTGATAGATAATACTAACATTGCACCACATGAGGATTGTTGCACATTAACAGGATCAAGTGAGTTGCACTCTTTTGGAAGCTCTGATGCAGGTTCATGGAGTATCCACACATGAAAAATGACATGCTATCATCCATCATGTGCAAAGAAAAATTGGGATGAGTGTGAGTCAACTAAATGGGTGGATAAATGGGATATCTAAGTTTTGGACCCAATTGAAACCTATTGTCCCCCACAAGCACTAGAAATGGTAGAGATGGATTCATCCATTGACTTTGATCATTTTTTTGATCTAGTGTAACCTAGTAATTTATATCTTTATAAATTTAATATGTAACTTTATAAGTTTTACCTAAGTATTTGTTGAATTAATGACCACATTTTGTACATTTATCATTGCAAGCCATATTTTTTTTGTTGTTGCACCTGAAGACAATAGAGAATGAATTTTTTTTTTTTTTTTTCATTGTGTCTAGGGAAAAAAAATTGATTACTGGGTTATAGATGGTGAATGTATAGAGTACCATATAGGTGTGGTGGTTGTAACCAACACATGGCTTAGATGATGTTCTATGAAGAGCCCTAACTTGTGTTTATTTGAGGATAGGAAAACAAAGAGAAAGATTCTTCATTATTCAAACCTTGTTGTTATGTCAAATGTCCACTTGATAAAATATGATGAAGAACCACATAATAAGACTCTTTGGAAGGTTCGTGAGTTAGATCACAAGGCAATACTTGAGACATTAAAATGTAGAGCAAATCCAATTTGTTCATTAGATTGAATATAATTACAAAAACATGGAAGCCTAAGGTAAAATATTCTTAGGTTTGGGAAACTAAGGTATTTGGTTACCTAATTGTTCCTAGGAATCCTAACTATGGTCTTAGAATGGTCCTATATGGACCCATTTGATCAAAAGATGTAAAAAGCAAAAATGATTCAAAAGTTGCAAATTTGCTCAAAAAGTTGCTTGAGCAACTTTTATAATTTTTTCAAAAGTTGAAAATGATAGTTTGGAAAGTTGTAACTACCCATGGTTGGTTATTTGAGCTTGGGGAAGCATATTTTGGAAGGTTAGAAGGTTTTCAGCATGGGAAAGCACTAAAATTTCTAGGTTGGTCAAAAGTTGCTCAATGAGCCAAAAAATACCCAATAGGTTAAAGTTGTTAAGGATGGGCAACTAAAGTATTTGATTACCTTATAGGTCTTAGGAATCTTAAATAGGGTCATAGAATAGTCCTAGATGGACCCATTTGACCAAAAGATGTAAACAGCAAAAATTGCTCAAAAGTTGCAAAGTTGCAAATGGAAGTTTGGAAATTTGTAACTACCCATGCTTAGGCATATGAGCATGAGAAACATTTTTTGAAAGGTTAGAAGGTTTCTAGTTAGATTTCACACTCCTTTCCAGCCAAGTTGCATTTTTAGCAACTTTTAGAACTTTTGCAATTTTGCACTAAAAGTGCAACTTTTGCAAAATTCACTAGATTTCATTTCTAGGACTTGGAAAAGGTTCCATATTATTAAAAAATAACTAAAAATACCTAATCCTAGGATATATTTAGCAAAAACTCTAAAAGACCCAATTTTGTCTAATTAACAACTTTTTCTCATATCTTGCACAAAGTGGGCTAGGCATACATGTCTTGCTCATATCTCTCTCACTATTCATCATGGGATTTAACTATCTATTTCATTAGCTTTGAGTGGTCAGGTGAACTCTAGTTCCAATATCATCCCATATCATTGACTACTTGAACATTCTTGGGCACACCAAACTAAATTGACACTAAGAGTCATTAAATGCCATAAGGCAACTATCTTTGAAGGGGCATATCTTAGATATTGTGTGAGGTATGGATGCAATTCTAGGTGCTATAGGATCATGTTGCTGACACCTATAATAACCTCTCTCTCTTTGTAGAGATTGGATTCCAATTTGATTTTGTGGCCCCGTCTCAGGTAAAGCTGAAACTTGTAGTGTTCGCCAATACAAAGTTGCCAAATGGTGAATCTCTCCAACCATTCATTATGGGATCAAACTATTTTTTTTTTTAGCTCTAGGTGGCTAGGTAAGTCCTAGTTCCAAGATTATCCCATTCTATTGACCACTTGAACTTTCTCAAGCATGCGAAACCAAATTGACCCTATGAGTCATTAAATGGCATAAGGCATCAATCTTTGACGAGGCATATCTCAAAGCTCGTGTGAGGTATGGATGCAATTCTAGACGCTACAGGATCATTATGCCAACAGCTAATAACTTCTCTCCCTTTTTAGATATTGGATTCTATTTTGATTTTGCAACCCCATCTCGGGTGGTGTTGAAACTTGTAGTGTTGGCCAGTACAAAGTTGCCAACCGGTGAATCTCTCCTACCATTTGTCATGGGATCAAATTGTCTACTCCATTAGCTCTAAGTGGATGGGTAAACCCTAGTTCTAAGATCATCATATCCCTTTGACCACTCAAACTTTCTCAAGCATCCCAAACCAAATTGACCCTAAGAGTCATTAAATGCCATAAGGCATCGATCTTTGATAGAGCATATCTTGGAGCTCATGCGAGGTATGGATGAAATTCTAGGTGCTACAAGATTGTGTTATGGACACCTACAATAACCTCTCTTTCTTTTTGGAGATTGGATTACATTTTAATTTTGTAGCTCCATCTTGGGTGATGTTAAAACTTGTAGTGTTGGCTAGTACAAGGTCACCAACTAGTGAATCTCTGCAACCGTTCATCATGGGATCAAACTATCTATTTTGTTAACTTTAGTTAGCCAAGTAAACTCTAGTTTCAAGATTATCTCATCTCATTGACCACTCAAACATTCTCGAGCATGCCAAACCAAATTGAAACTAAAATTCATTAAATGCCATAGGGTAGCAATATTTTATGGGGCATATCTTGAAGCTCATGCAAGGTATGGATGTAATTCCAAGTGCTACAAGATTGTGCTACCAAAACCTAAAATAAAATCTCACTTTTTGGAGAGTGGATTCTATTTTGATTTTGTGGCCCCATCTCGGGTGATGTTGAAACTTGTAATTTTGGCCCATACAAAGTCACCAACTAGTGAGTCTCTCCAACCATTTGTCATGGTATCAAACTATCTATTCCATTAGCTCTAATTGGCTAGGTAAAATCCTAGTTTTAAGTTCATCCCATCTCGTTGACCACTTGAACATTCTCAGGCACATCAAACCAAATTGATCCTAAGAGTCATTAAATGCCATAGGGTATTGATCTTTGATAGGGAATATCTCAAAGCTCGTGTAAGGTATGGATGAAATTCTAGGTGCTACATAATCATGTTTCTAACACCTACAATAAAATCTCCCAATCTTTGGAGATTAGATTTTGTTTTCATTTTGCAGCCCCATCTCAGGTAATGCTAAAACTTGTAGTGTTGGTGAGTACAAAGTTGCCAACTAGAGAATCTCTCCAACCATTTGTCACGGGATCAAACTATCTATTTTATTAGCTCTGAGTGGCTAGGTAAACCCTGGTTCTAAGCTTATCCCATCTTGTTGACCACTCAAACATTCTTAGGCATGCCAAACCAAATTGACCCTAAGAGTCATTAAATGCCATAGAGCAGTGATCTTTGATGGGGCATATCTCGGAGCTTGTGTGAGATATTGATGTAATTCTAGGTGCTACAGGATCATGTTGTTGATACCTATAATAAAATCTCTCTTTTTGGAGATTGGATTCTATTTTGATTTTGTAGTCCCATCTTGGGTGATGCTAAAACTTGTACCTTTGGCAAGTACAAAGTTACCAACTAGTGAATCTCTCCAACCATTCGTTGAGGGATTGAATTGTCTATTCCATTAGCTTCGAGTGGCCAAGTAAACCATAGTTTCAAGATCATCTCATCTTGTTGATTCCTCAAACATTCTCAAGCATGCCAAACCAAATTGACCCTAAGAGTCATTAAATGCCATAGGGTATGTGCAAGATCATGGTGTGCCAAAAAGTGGCGGTGTGAAAAAAATGGAGTTTGAACACGTCTAAAAGCACTTCAAAATCTACTCTGATTTTTTTCCACCTATCTAAGTACCAAGCCTAGAAGGAAAGGCCAAGCCTTATCGGATATTTGATCTAATATCGAATATCTGATTCAATATCGGATATCCGATTATATATCGGATATCCGATAATTATATGACATTATTATTATAATATTATAATAATATAAAAACATTATATTATAACAGTATAATACATTATAATATAATATTATTATAATATAATATTATTAAATATAATATAATAATAATAATAATAATTATACTATAATAATAATTATAATATAATATAATAATATTATTATAATGTATTATATTATAATAATATAATATAATATTTAATATTATAATATATAGTAATGTAATATAATATATATAATATAATATAATAATAATAAAGTATAATATATTATAAACTATAATAATATAATATAATATAATACATTATAATAATATAATATAATAATAATATTATATTATAATAATATTATAGTATAATATAATATTTTATATTATAATATATATTAATGTAATATAATATATATATATATATAATATAATATAAAAATATATCAAATATAAGTGAATATAATATTTCAAAGCTATATGTTATATGTTATATATCTTATATATAAAATATAAGATATGCGGGCAATTGGATATCCGATATAATATTGAATATCGGATATCCAATACCTGTAGCATTACACTAAAAAAAAAAAACTAGATCCGCAAGCCCTTATTTCTCACATTTTGGGGGCCAGTATTAGCGCACGACCAGATATCAGATATTAGATTGGATATCGGATATTAAGGTTTTTTTTTTTTTTTTAAACTAATTTTTAATCTAAATTCGATAGATTTTAGCATGATTTTGTTTGTTTTAGTTGAATCTAGGATTTTTTTGAATTTTTTTTTTTTAAAAATATATATTACGTTTTGCAATTCAATAGGAATGGCTGATCAGAATGATGACACTGAGGTAGGGAATAATATTCCTCATAACCCCCCACCAAACGATCTAGTACCCCCACAAAATCGTCCACCAAACGATCCTCTACCCCCTCAAAACCCTCCTCGAATCGAGGATTTGATAAATGAAAATCTCAACGAGTTGAGAGGTTTGCATAGAACATGTAATAATGTACCTGCATTGGCTCCTATGTTATCCACGTTATACACCATAGTGGATAACATTGAAACCCTTACAAACTAACAAAATTCTGCTCTTCATTGGCGTGATCAAATGCATGAGATGTTTGATGATGGTTTGGATTATGATGAGGTTGTGGCCCTCAACATAAGCAAAGACAATTTGGCCAGCCTTTTTGCAAACCCGAAAATAGGTTTACCAGTTGACCCAAAAAAATCCAAACTATCGATTAAATGGTGCACAAATGATGCTATACATGCAAACTTTTGGGATCATTGGTGGATGGTCTTTGATATCCCTCCACATGGAAATTTAGACATACCATTTTATTTCCTTAGAAAATTATATGCTGAATTTGTGTTGAAACTTAAAGTGAACTATTGGAGCATGAAGCCCAACATGGGCTTAGGACTAGGAGCTCCTTAGGATAGACCCTCTTCCTAGCAGAAGAAAGCTAGCACTTTTGTCCCCCCACTGATATCTCCCCTCCTCCTCAAGTGAAGCATCCAGATATTATGATAGAGGCTAGCTCTCAGACTATCAGGGCCATTCATAGGCTGAGTAGCCTAATGATATCTTAGGCTAGGTCAATCTTTCCTCCTCGTGTTGATGATGTTGGTGCCAGTTTGTCATCAGCTAGCTCATCACATGTTTGTGTGCCTCACACTTGCATTACATGCAAGAATATTTGACTGGGTCCCATAGGTGATCTTCCTAAGTATCATTTTGTATTAGACGAGGATACACCAGACACATACGTAGAGGCTACAGAACCTGATGCGAGAGAGGAGGGGAATGCAGAGGCATGGACTCCTTCAGTGTTGGTACATGTATATATTTTTTTGTTATGACATTTGTGATTTAAAATTAATTTTTATAATAGAGTAATTTTAATTTTTAAGCCATATTGACTTTTATATATATGTGATCTTCATTCATGTTTAGTTGGTGACCGAGGAGGAGCTCAAACAAATTGATGATGCCACGCTCTTGGCCATTTCATTTGGCCTTGAGACATCTACGGTACATTATGTTGTGTTCACATTTTTTTTCTATTTGATATTGTAGCATATATGGTTGCTAATCTTTCTTCTATCTTACAGGTAACACCTATCCTGGAGGGACAAAGTGCGGAGGGTGAGCCAGCACACATTGAAAAAAGAAAGGTAATTAGGCGCTTTCTATTTGATTAAATATCGATGCATTCTTGTAAAATGTTTGTGGTAATCCCATTTAATTATATTCTTTATTATATATAGGGCATCACTACTGGTGATGAGCCTGTATAGATTTCACGTCATAGACCATCAGGGATTTCCATTCGCACTGAGAGCCCCATTGTATGTATAAGTATCATTTATTTTTTATTATCCTTATCTTCATAAATAAATTCAAAACTAATTTCCGTGATATTAACAACTACTATTTTGTATCTCATAGGAGACTCCTAGTGCACATGAGGTCCGACGGGAGAGTTATGTAGATTTGATGACGCGGCCACTCACTCTTGAGGAGGAGCCTACAATAGTAAGTTGTAGTTTGAGTTCATGATTAAATATGTTATAAATTTAGCATGCTATGAATTATAATGTTATAGTTTAAATTGTAGATTCATCTGACAAAGGTATTTGAACATATACAGCCCACAATCAGAGAGGTACCAGCATTGCCAAGGGCATACAAGAGGACTCCTGACTGAATCAGGAGGTCGAAGAGAGAGGTATTTATTATGCAATTTTGATAGTATTAATCTCCATTACAAAAAAGATCATTATGCATTTGAGTAATTCAATGTTAGATATGTAGAATCATATAAATTTGGTAATCTAACTTTGGGTTTTCCTTTTTTGTTTATGTAGGAGGCATCCGATCCACCTAGTGCAGTGAAGAGGCTGCATTTTGATCATCCACCAGCACCCTAGGATAGTATAGTTGTTGCAGGATGCATCATGAGACATTTTGAGATGGCATATGCCACACTGTATATAGAAACATTGATATTATACACATTTTGATGGCATGATCAGCAACATTTTGTATATGGATCTATGTATTTTGATATATATTTGAGTACTTTGTCTATGGATACATGATCTTTGATATATATTTGTGTAACATTTTGCCTATGGATACATGTATTTTGATATATATTTTTGTCATTTATGTGCACAATGATATACATATTAATTTAGTATCTAGTATTGTTCAATTTATCGTGGATCACGTGTCATGCCCTAAATTTTACTTGTAAAAACACAACAATTTTTATTTTTTTGTAGCTTATGAAGTCGCATAAGAAATTACATATTGTAAAACAAGGTTATCATTGAATAGGAGTTCAAGACTCATGTGGATAGTGTCATCCGGTTGTAACATTTTAATCACAGGTGGTTTTCAAATAGATTGGATGACAGTCTAGTTGAAGTTAGCATCACGAGTCAAAAGAGCAAGTTCAAGATACAACACTCATAAATTAGTGAGGTAATTAATATCCTAACAAGCCTCTGATACTAATATTCTATTAGGGTCTGTCGGTTGTATCATGTGGACTAGGTCGTGATTCTAGCATGTAAGGGAAGGGGATCAAAATTACTTATTATCCTCATTACCAATGTACACACATTCATTAATCATTACAATATATATTAATGTGACAATAACTTTATGGTGTGGAAGTGTAGTATATCTTAATCGATTAAACACACGTATCTAAGGAATTTAGATTTAGTACTCATCACATGAGCACCCTTAGTCAAATAAGAAAATGTACACTTATTTACCACACTATATCGGATCTAACCATTGGAAATTAGAAAAGATATGCCCCAAAGGTAGCTTCGAAGTCTACATGATGGAGAAGGGGCAACTTGTATTGATAGTATCCATCATTCAACACATACTATACACAACTTATGGAATAAACAATTTGTTTTATGTGCCAAATGTGTATCATGTGCTTGCATCCATATCTTACTGGTTATAGGTCCTCTCGAAGATTGGACCAATACTAAGTCATTTTCTCCCTCTTTACTCTATTTAGTCATCCTTATGCATTCTATCAACATTGCTTCCTCACCAAAATAGCACTCACTACAGTTTCCTAAACACAAAAATTACTATTTCAATACATAAATTAAACTCACTCTAACAAAAGAAAATTACTAACTATCTAGCTCATCAAATACTAACTAATCTAGCTACATTGCCATGCTTTTACATTTACTATATTAATTACTATAATTACTATACTATTAGATTTACTTTTTACATTATTACATCTAATTATTCACCATAAGCTTACTTTCTCACTATCAATATTATTATTATCAAAGCATATTAAGATTCAAAGTAGTTTCATAGTATGAATTAGTAAGCACATAAAACGAGGAACTCTTAGTAAGTCTAATGGCCAATTCAAAGTACTTAACTCAATAATAATTCACGATCAGTATTTAAGCACATCCTATTACATCATCGTATTGAGTGTGTCAATTTAAATTTGTTAGATGAATTGTTTATGCAAGGATTAGGTGCAAGTGTATAAATAAGGTTTGTATATAACATACCTTGTCATTTTGACATATATGTATTCATCATTTCATGCAACTAACATAGTAAAATGTGGTGTACATGAATCATATTATCATTAATTATATACATAGGGTACATGAGCTGATGAGCTACCTCTAATGACATGCCTATTGACCCTTATTACATACTAGCTAACTAATGCCTTATTCCTAGACTACATTTTCAAATTGGTATATATATATTCTATCGACTTTGATATTCTACTAATATCTTCAATCGAATCCACAATATTCATTATCTAACTAACATTCCCTCAAGCCAAATATAAAATTCACTTGACATTAAATCCAACAACTACACAGGTTTGTCATGCATTCAATTCTATCTAGTAACTCTTATCTATCAATGTGCTTTATTGACTACATAAAACTAGATTTGAGTTATTATTTTAATCCACCATCCATCCTTATCCTTGATTCTCCAATCCCATCATCCTGACAACTTACTTCATATTAACCCTATTATATCTACATCCAACTATCCTAATTTATAGTCTTAACACTAATTTAATTAAACCCTCTGTACTTAACATCATGTTCAATTATATATGCATTCTCGTAAACTTATTTATTTAATTTAATTTATTTTCCTATATTGAGCTTTTCCATTACCATATGTTTAATTGTTACATGTTTCTAAATGAGCCCCTTGATATAACTATTACCCTTAAACTAAGCTCAAATACAATAAGTGTCATTATCCTCTACTCAAGACTTGAAATGATTAAATAATTATCTGATAAAAATTAAAAAAAATATAAAGGGTGAATCTCCTATCTATCTTAAATCCTCATCATTCCCTAACTCTTACCAAGGTCACATTTCTTCCTACACGTGGTCCCCACAAGGTCCCACGTGGGTCATGTGCAAAATTTTGACTAATCCAAGCCTTAGGACATCTTTTTCCCATCCCTCCAATCAGCAATCCTAATGTGAACAAGTCATATTAAATGTCAACTTGACATTCTCCTAAGTACAAATCCCTTGGGATTGCTATCCCACTCCCCCTTAATTTCAAGTCGACTACCTATGCTTGGGAACATGTGACCACTGCTGCAAGAAATTTCAAGTCGACTACCTATGCTTGGGAACACATGACCACTGCTGCAAGGAGGGGATGACTAGTGCATAAGACAAGGATGTGACATAAACCCTTTCTCCTATGCACCCAAGTATATTAATGGGGATGAAACCCCTTTTCAAGGAGGCAAGCTCAAGGATAAAAGTTTTGACATGACATGTCAGAATGAATGTCAGATTTAACAATACACCTTGGGGAGTGGAGAAAACTTTTTGCATTATGATGGCTTAGGAAATGTTGGGGGCTACTCTAGAAGGACGGTCAAGATCAATCTTGGCTTTTATTTTATTTTTGAGTTAAATATTTAAATTTGTCATATTCTCTAACATGCACACTAATATGCCTTTATTTATTTAATTACTAATTTATTATTTGAGTGTTGGATGTGACTTAGAGGTCACAAGATTGTAATGTGTACCATTCTGTCACTTAGAAAATATATTAGTCTAGGACACTCATTAGTCTCTATATGCTATTATTTTTATTATTTTTATTGGATAACAGTCTAGAATCTAGGAATATTCTTTAATATTTTATTGCTCTGTATTAAGGAAGGGATTTATTTGCCTTTACCATACATTTTCCAGAGAGGAAAATGCATGCCTATAGCAATGTATCTCATAGATTTTATTATGTCTTCTCTTACAACAAACTTTATTTTGTTATATCATGAAATTAATTTGATGATTTCCTTGCTTAGAATTGCATTAAACTTGGTAATTAAAATCAATGTTATCCATGCATGTGATATGAACATAAAATTTTCCTTCCAAATTATTGAGTGCACAACAAGATTGTAAGCAATCTACTAAGTTTTAAATTTATACAATCAATGGTATCACATAACATCTATGGATTGTTATTATCAACTAGTCATTTACAATACCACAAGGAGAAAACTTTCTTTCACATTTTCAAATGATAACAATGATGTCAAATAAATCTATGGCTCATACCAATTCTTTCATAAAAATATAAACTCCAAATGAAACATGCATATACAACCTTATCAATTATTTCCTCTACACGTACATTAGGTAACAATGATACAATCTCCTTCCATCACAATGGGGCAACATAAGGGACTTTTCAAAATCATAAAGAACATGAACATTGAAAGATATAGACAATGAGTAGCATGAACATTGTCCAACATGATCATTGAGAACATGAACAAGCTGGTGAATCCTCCTTCACAAACGAGGGCACAATGTCAATTTTTCTCATCCAACATCAATCTACAAGATGATCATTGCAAGCCATTTCCATTTCTCCCTTGGACACAAATCTGCATATGCAACACAACAAAATAACAAGGACCATGGGTCCTTTCCACCCAACCATAGGCCTCAAAGAGACCACCCCCGCGCAAGGGAACAAGGCTCAAACTGGGATACACATACAATCTTTCAATGCATAAACATTACATTTCAAACTTGAACGATTTCCCCCCAAGGCTATTTCACAATGGCTTTACAGATGGAACCATAAACATAGGGTGAAGGTGTGTTCTAAAATGGAGACTTTCCGTACCAAACCATATCTGCAATAAACAATTTTCATGCCCTCTCAGGGCTACCATAATTCAAAAAATTTCATGTCCTCTCGGGGCTATCATAAATCAACAATTTAATGCCTTCTTGGGGCCTCCACATTTCCTCCTCCAAACCCACTACCATCGGCTGTAACTCCTCAAACTTCCTTTCTACACCATACTTTCCTTATCACCCCCGACAAAATATGAATGGTTATGGCATACAATGGAGCCCATACTCCAAGGTTCTCAATACATTTTTTGAACCCAACTTAAGCCCTTCACCCTGGACTTCTCTTCCCTTCCCACAAGGGTGAGTGTAAGTCCCACACCCATAACAACACTCAAGCACAAAACAAGAAAACAAAACCAAGTAGAAATAAAATAAGAAATTTTCAAGAACACATCACATTTTCACAACACAATATCAACACCCATAATACAACAAGGAAATAGAGGAAATCCAAACCTCATACTCACAAGACTCCACACAATAGAACAAGATGCACAATGGTGTCACACTAATCTATATGGAAGGAACACCATTCAAGCACTCACATGAATGCTACTCCACAATGCAATGCAATGCATACTCCATTGATAAACTCCACACTTGCATATTTGCTTAACCATGCTAAAAGAAAGAAATGGAAAAGAAGAAAGTTTGAGATACCAACCTTGGTCCAAGCTAGGGTAAGGATAGTTGTAGTAGAGCTCCCCTAATCTCCCTCCAAAACCTAATTGTCTCTAAAATTAGAGAGTGGGTAGACACCCCACTAGTTTGGCCAAGACCCTCTAATAAAGCCTTCCCACTAACTTATTTTAGCAAAAACACTAAGCCACTACTTCTTACAAACTTGCCTCCTCTAACAGTTCATTGATAGCCCTCATGAGCTTTGAGTTATGACCCTCAAAATATCGACCTCAAAATGCACTTAGAGCACCTTGGAGACTCCTCAGTAAGGGGTGGCCACGAATGATGGATGGTCTCTGTGGCCAAAAAAAGGGTGTCACTAAGGTTCACCCACCCACCCAGAGCTAATGGCACTGACAATTCGATGCCAAGATCAGAAGTTTCAAAGTTATATTGTGGTACACCAATGAATTGAGGCACACTGCGAGTTTTGGCATCGAGCAAGATCGCTATGCCGAATCCAAACAGAATGTGATCTCTCAAAAATGAGATAGATTATTTTAGGTCTTAGCATCATTTTCCTATAGCATTTGACAGTTCATCGATAGCCCTCATGAGGTCCGAGTTATGACCCTCGAAAGATTGACCTCGAAATGCACTTAGAGCACCTTGGAGACTCCTCGGTACGGGGTGATCGCAAATGATGGATGGTCTTCATGGCAAAAACAAGGGTGTGACTAGGGTTCACCTGCCCATTCGGAGCTAATGGCATTGATGATTCGATGCCAAGATCAGCGGTTTCAAAGTTACGATGTGGTGCACTTATGAACTGAAGCACACTGAGAGTTTTGGCATCGAGCGAGATCGCTATGCCGAATCCAAATGGAATGTGATCTCTCAAAAATGAGATAGGTTATTTTAGGCTTCAGTATCACCGTCCTGTAGCATTTCATAGTTCATCGATAGCCCTCACGAGCTTCGAATTATGACCCTCAAAAGATCAACCTTGAAATGCACTTAGAGCACCTTGGAGACTTCTTGGTAAGGGGTGGCCAAAAATGATGGATGGTCTTCGTATCCGGAACAAGGGTATGACTAGGGTTCACTCCTCCATCTAGAGCTAATGGTGCTGACGATTCGATGCCAAGATCAGCGGTTTCAAAGTTACATTGTGGTGCACCTATGAACTGAGGCACACTATGAGTTTTGGCATCGAGCGAGATCGTTGTGCCGAATCCAAACAAAATATGATCTCTCAAAAATGAGATAGGTTATTTTAGGCCTTAGTATCACTGTCCTATAGTGTTTGACAGTTCATCGATAGCCCTCAAGAGCTTTGAGTTATGACCCTTGAAAGATCGACCTCGAAATGCACTTAGAGCACCTTGGAGACTCCTCGGTATGGGGTGGCCACAAATGATGAATGGTCTCCATGGTTGAAACAAGGGTGTGACTAGGGTTCACCCGCCAATCTAGAGCTAATGGCATTGATGATTCGATGCCACGATTAGCGGTTTCAAAGTTACGCTGTGGTGCACCTATGAATTGAGGCACACTGCAAGTTTTTGCATCGAGCAAGATCGCTGTGTCTAATCCAAAAAAAATGTGATCTCTCAAAAATGAGATAGGTTATTTTAGGCCTCAACATCACCGTCCTGTAGCATTTGATAGTTTATCGATAGCCCTCATGAGCTCCAAGTTATGACCCTCAGAAGATTGACCTCAAAATGCACTTAGAGAACCTTGGGGACTCCTCGGTACAAGGTGGCCACAGACGATAGAGGGTCTCTGTGGATGGAACAAGGGTGTCGCTAGGGTTCACCCACCAACCCAAAGCTAATGGCATTGATGATTCAAAAAGTTCTAGCCGTTAGGAGTTAGATTTTGAAAAGTTGTCAAGAAAATTGCAAAAGTTGCTAAGCAACTTTTTGCAATTTTTGCGCTAAGACAAGTTTTATTGCAAATTTGATTGCAAATAGACTCTAAAAACTCCTACGGACCCTAATAATGTTCTAAACATCTAGAATTACCTAAAAAACATGGAATTTACCAAAAATTGACTTTATTGGACCAATTCATGGCCAAGGCTTATAGTTGCACCATGGGGTCTTTTGTCCATTACAAATGTGGATGGTCACAGGGAGATCATTAGATCTATCCCTAGACCTTATTACATCAAGAAAAGAAAAATGATTAGGTGCTTTGCACTAGTGTTCTCTGTATTTCATAAAATTTAAACTATAGAGTTTCCTTCCAAAATGCTCATGTAGCCGTTACATTCAAGATTTGAATTTTTTAAAGCAATAAGCTAAATTTTAAGCGACTTATTGAATGTTTCAACTTATGAAATGACTTGAGATTATTATGAGACCTTATTAGGACCTATGTAATGACTCACCTACCCTATGCAAACCTAGACATTACTAAAGTTCAAATCTCATGGTCCTTTACAACTTTTCAATATGAAAGTCTTTCAAAACATTATACAATATTATGACTCTTTATGCTTTCAAATGCCATGATTGGTTGCAAAATGGAAGAAATCAAGTATTCTAATTGTTCATCCATACTTTCTAGATTTTTCTTATTTGATTAGTTTGATAAAAATAGTTTTAATAATCATAATGTCAACTTTATGTCAAATAAAGAAAAAACCAAATTTGTAATAAGATATCCGCAAGCAATTATCTTTCATATAGTTATAAATGCTCTTAAAATTGTCCTTATAGCCTTGTATCACATGCAAATATGATTTGCAAGAACTTGTTCAATATCTTCATCTTATAATTCCTTACAAAGAACCTACCAAAATACAAATTAGAATGTGCAACTAATTTAACCTATCTTTTTCATTATTACAAAAACCATATACAAAAAAAGTTAACATTTTACATCATAATACATCATAAATCTTAGGAATTCTCCCTAATTCATGATGTACCTACATTCCAATATCATAAAAAAATTAGTAACTTATTTTAATAAACAAGATAATCATCAGTTCATTGAATCATTATGAAGAAAATAACATAAGAAGTAAATATACCTAGTCGAGTGTTCCAATAGAGTCCTCTCTCTATTTTAGGGTCTCCAACAGGGCTTCATGATCAACATTAGCCATAGTAAAAAGTTCTTTTAATTTTGGTCTTCCTTGATGCTTCAACAACTTTACATTTGTTGCTATAATAAGATGTGAATATATGAGAATTATTTTGTGCTTATGATAGTCTTTGAATGCAGGAATTCTGTTCCTTCTAAGCATGTAGGTCCGTAGCCATGTTCCAATGACAACCACTGAACCAATAGGATATATGAATCCATCATCATATGTGATTGGTTGTGCAAGTTTTTGTTTACCTCTTACACAATGTGCTAACCAATAATCAGATTTCTCATCATTCCCTTGTGGTGCAACCAATGCAAAGACATGTCCTGGCTTAAGTAGATTTGATAGATGGTTATGCTCAAGTGGACTCACTCACCCACTCACTTGACTCATAGTGATCCCAATCACACTGAAAATAACTAGGACAAAAGCAAGCTAGTTGTCGTGTCCAAATGGTCCATGTACTAGAATTAGAGCTCTAGAATGAATGCATTTTTTATGAGTCTCCCACTGTAGCACAATCTAATCTATCAGCCACAGACCCTTCCTCAACCAACCAAAAGAACCTGCATACCACTTAATCAAGAGTCCCCCCCTATGATAATGCTAAACTACACCAATCAACAATTCTATGAGCATCAAGAAGCTCTGCTGCTGAAATCTTTAGTTGCTCCTTGACTAGAGCTCTCTTCACACATGCCCCTGCTCCATCATGTTCCCCTTTTCCATGGATGGACTCAAAAAAACTCCAAATATGATGCACCCCTCTCTCTATGTGCATCCTACACAACCAATAAAACATGCGAGCATTCTTGAATTGACCTGTATAGTTATCTGACCAAATGATATGTCTATCCATAGCAATTGCATGCTCATGTAAGAAATCAAAATAATTCTCGAAACAATGTTGCACAAACTCATGAGAGTGAGATCTATCATCACTCATATAAAAATGATACTCTCTAATAATCTTTTGATTATCTTCCGCACTATTAGGGGCATGTTTATATGTTATGTGAACAAAAATAGCAATCTGAATAGAGTTGCAATACTGAGATTGTGTCTCATTTTGAGGATGCAATGTGTAGTTCTCAGCAAAATCAACAACTGATATAATAGTGCCAATGGGAAAAGTCTCCTTGCACATTCTAAATTGTTCATCCAACCACTTAGACCTGTGACTATGTGTTGCATACTTGTAAAAAAGATTTGCCTTGAAATCTAAAATAAAACTAGCCACACTGATATCTTTTCCAACCAATTCACATCTAGAGCTCTCACCTCCACTCTTCAATGTGTATTTTACCATTTCATATACCTTTTTTTTTTCACTATTGTCTTTCCAAAATCTTGTTTGCACCCCTCATGGAAAGATGTGTCAAACTTGGATAAGCCACCACATTCTAAACACTTCTCATTTAAGCAAGCATTTCTATAAAAGAAACAACCATCAACTCTACGACATAAAAGTTGATCTAGCAAATCTCTTGATGATTTTGGAAGCTCACTAGCACCACAATCCTCCATCATTTCTTTACTATGCTAAGTAGAACGAATGGAGCCTAATAGTTCATAGTGCATAGAAAACTCAACATGATATTTGCAACAACATGTACTTCAAATTTTGAGTGGCACACAATAAAATGGCTTCAAAGATTCAAAAGCCCTTTGTGATATATGAAGACTTGGATGACTCTCTCTAAAGAACAACATAGTTTGACTTACCTCCAAACAGTGTTTAGGATGTGGCATGCGGTCTCTGATGCCAATTCTCAACTTTAACACATCTTTCGCATTGGGTGATACTCGTGAGTTAGAGTGCCAAAATTGTGTAATTTCTTCCTTCACATCATCAGATAGCTTCTTATCAAAACGTGGAAGTCTTCCACCAAATGCCCATGTTTCATTTTGAAGAGGATCATCAATTTTCTCTCATAGACTAAGTGCTCTTCTTAAAGTAGTATGATTTAAATTCAAATCAATACAAGTTTGTTTCATATATCTACCCTTTCTCAAATGATGACTTACCAAAGAGGTTGTAATAACCCTTCGAGAAGCTCTGTTATCCTTCTCCCTATTATTTTTCCCAATGCTATTGAGAGCACTGAAAATATTCTTCACAATAATGGCATTTCTTTCCAACATTTTATTGACACGAATCTTCAATTTGGAAAGCATAGGTCTCATCTTTTGCATCTTTAATAAGTGCATGAAAAGCTGACATTGCTCTACCACTGTCTTGTTGCTAAAAAACATCTGATATAGTCTTGAAGCCCATAACCAAATGGTTCTTTCTAATTTTTTCTATTCCAAACTAGTAATAATCATTTCATCAATTTCAATTATCCATTTTGGTGTTTTAGAACCTTCATGTCGATTATAATTAGGAGATATGTAACGTTCTTGTGCATTAGGTTCCTTTGCATTGTCATGTTCAACATGGTCAATTATGCAATTTGGATTATGACTTGGTAGCATTTCATCTTCAAAATTTTCATTCTCTAAATTTTCAATTTCAGCATTATCATTTTCAATAGGTACATTTTCATTCCCCAAATGTACATATTCATTATTTGACTCTATGATTTCACCTTCGACTAATTCATCGTCAACTTGACTGATATTTAGCATGCCTTGTCTTTTTCTTCGGTGTTCCATTTTGTCTCTTTCCCTATATGCCGCAATGTCTTCATTAGATATCTTCCTTTTGCGTTTATCCTTTCGACGACTGTTGCTCCCCATTGAGATGATAAATTTGAACACCTAAGGTTATATTTTCAAATTTTTTTTGATTGGTTGGGCCCCAAAAAACACTTTTTTGTAAAACTCGTGAAAAAAAAATTCCAAAAGTGATGTTTTTAGGTCAAGACGGACAGGGATATGTTGGGAAATGGTGTCGGGAGAAATCGGATATCCGATTCAAGATCGGATATCCGATTCGAAATCGAATATTCGATTCGAAATAGGATATCCGATTTTCTCCAATGACATTGGGAGGGAAAACAACCTTTGCTATAATAGTATTAATATTAGAATAATTATTGGAGGGAAACTGACTTTGGTTTATTAGTATTAATATATAGTATCAATATTATTATTATATCTATAATAGTATTCTTATTATTGCTATAGATATAATAGTATTAATATTTAGTGTTTATTTATATTATTATTATTATTATGCTACAATAGTATTAATATATATATTAATACTATTCTATAATATATATATCTCGTCATTTAACAGGTCATGGGGGGTCATAGGTCACCCTATGAACCCCTTTGACACATATGAACAATTCTAATATGTCCCTAGGGGTCCTAAGATCTCTAGGGACATATCAAGTTATTTAATGGGTCAAAGGGGGTCATAGGTCAACCTATGACCCCCTTTGATGCATATTAACCATTCTAAGACCCCTAGGGACATGTGTCACCATTTAATGGGTCTAAGAGGGTCATAGGTCACTCTATGACCCCCTTTGACCTATATGAACAATTCTAATATGTCCCTAGGGGTCCTAGGACCACTAAGGACATATCTCATCATTTAATGGGTCAAAGGGGGTCATAGGTCACCCTATGACCCACTTTGACCCATATTAACCATTCTAATATGACCCTATGAGTCCTAGGACCCCTAGGGACATATGTCATCATTTAATGGGTCAAAGGGGGTCATAGGTCACCCTATGACCCCCTTTGACCCATATTAACCATTCTAATATGTCCCTAGGGATCCTAAGACCCCTAGGGACCTATCTCGTCAATTCATGGGTTAAAAAGAGTCATAGGTCACCCTATGACCCCCTTTGACCCATATGAACAATTCTAATATGTCCTTAGGGGTCCTAAGACACCTAGGGACATATGTCATCATTTAATGGGTCAAAGGGGGTCATAGGTCACCCTATGACCCCCCTTCACACATATTAACCATTATAATATGTCCTTAGGTGTCCTAGGACCCCTAGGGACATATGTCGTCATTTAATAGGTCAGAGGGGGTCATAGGTCACCCTATGACCCCTTGTGACCAATATGAACGATTCTAATATGTCCCTAGGGGTCCTAGGACCCCTAGGGACATATCTCATCATTTAATGGGTCGTGGGATGTCCCTAGGGGTCTTAGGACCCCTAGGGACATATGTCATCATTTAATGGGTCAAAGGGGGTCATAGGTCACTCTATGACTGCCTTTGACCTATATTAACCATTCTAATATGTCCCTAGGGGTCCTATGACCCGTAGGGACATATGTCATCATTTAATGGGTCGTGGGGGATCATAGGTTAACCTATGACCCCCTCTGACTCATATTAACCATTCTAATATGTTCCTAAGGGTTTTAGGACCCCTAGGGACATATGTCATCATTTAATGGGTCAAAAGGGGTCATAGGGCATATTAACCATTATAATATGTCCGTAGGGGTCCTAGGACCCCTAGGGACATATGTCATCATTTAATGGGTTAGAAGGGGTTATAGGTCACCCTATGATCCTCTGTGATCCATATGAACGATTCTAATATGTCCCTAAGGGTCCTAGGACACCTAGGGACATATCTCATCATTTAATGGGTCATGAGGGGTCATAGATCAACCTATGACCCTATTTTACCCATATTAACCATTCTAATATGTCGCTAGGGGTCCTAGGACCCTTAGGGACATATGTCATCATTTAATGGGTCAAAGGGGGTCATAGGTCAACCTATGAGCCCCTTTGACCCATTAAATGATGACATATGTCCCTACGGGGTCTTAATATGTCGCTAGGGGTTCATAGGTCACCTTATGACCCCCTTTGACCCATATTAACCATTCTAATATGTCCCTAGGGGTCCTAGGACCCCTAGGGATATATGTTGTCATTTCATGGGTCAAAAGGGGTTATAGGTCACCCTATGACCCCCTTTGACCCATATGAATGATTCTAATATGTCCCTAGGGGTTCTAGGACCCCTAGGGACATATGTTATCATTTAATGGGTCAAAGGGGGTCATAGGTCACCCTATGACCCCCTTTCATACATATTAACCATTATAATGACATATGCCATCATTTAATGGGTTAGAGGGGGTCATAGGTCACCCTATGACCCCCTTTGACCTATATGAATGATTCTAATATGTCCCTGGGGGTCCTAGGACCCCTAGGCACATATGTTGTCATTTAATTGGTCGTGGGGGGTCATAGGTCCACCTATGACCCCCTTTCACACATATAAACCATTCTAATATATCCTTAGGGGTCCTAGGACCCCTAGCGAGATATGTCGTCATTCAATGGGTCAAAGGGGGTTATAGGTCACCCTATGACCCCCTTTGACCCATATTAACCATTCTAATATGTTCCTAGGGGTCCAAGGACCCCTAGGGACATATGTCATCATTTAATGGGTCAAAGGGGGTCATAGGTCACCCTATGACCCCTTTTGACCCATATTAACCATTCTAATATGTCTGTAAAGGTCCTAGAACCGCTAGGGACATATGTCATCATTTAATGGGTCAAAGGGTGTCATAGGTCACCCTATGACCCCCTTTGACCCATATGAATGATTCTAATATGTCCATAGGGGTCCTAGGACCCCTAGGGACATATCTAATCATTTAATGGTTTAAAAGAGGTCATAGGTCACCCTATGACCCCCTTTGACCAATATGAACGATTCTTATATGTCCCTAGAGGTCCTAGGGACATATGTCATCATTTAATGGGTCAAAAAGGGTCATTGGTCAGCCTATGACCCCCTTTGACTCATATATATTAATAATATACAAATATATTAATAACATATATATATATATATATATATATATATATATATATATATATATATATAACATTATTATATATATTAATAAAACACACACACACACACACACACACACACACATATATGTATGTATTACGTTATTATAATTAATGAAAATATTACGTTATTATACATATATTATATTATTATACATATTAATATAATAATATATAATACATATTATATTTAATGAAAACATTATGTTATTATATATATATATTAATAACATACATGTTAATATAATAATATATAATACATATTATATATATATAATATATATTACATTATTATATTTAGTAAAAATAATAATAATATAAATTATATTTATAGATTGTAATAAGATTAACATAATATATTATTATATATTAATAGATTATATCTTATATCTTTACATTATGTTATTATATATATATATATATATATATATATATATACTAAAATACGTCTTTACATAGTAATATAAGTGAAATAATTTATGAATCATAAGCTTTAACTTTTAAACGCAATTTTCCCTCCAAAATGGGTTGGGATTTGAAATTTTTGACCCAAATTCTATCGAAGCATATCGGATATCTGATTAGGCCTGGTATTTACCAAGCCTACCCAGTCAACCCAAAAGATGTGTTTGAAGAGAGTTTTAGTGATACTCAGACTTCGGGTAGCCGTTTGACAATGTTATTTTGATCAAAATTGAATGAAATGAAAAGGGTTTTTTAATATCGCTCTCGAGATTCCATCAATATAATTTCTATCAAATTATGAGATCGATAAGTATTTATTAGTTAATTATCAATGAAGATTATTATAAAGTGCTGATTGACATACTAATTGAAAAATAGCTATAATTTTCAAAGGGTATAACATTTTTTAAATCTAAAAGTTGCGTCACATTCTATGCTTCACCTAGTATAAGAAAAAAAAAAAAAAAATTGAAATTTGGTAAAAAAATTTATTAATTAAGGTGGTCAGACACAAGATTTTTTTTTCAAAAAAATTTTGGTAGAAAATTCATATTTAATTATTTATTTTGAATAAAAATACCGAAAAATATGTGTCACATCCGGGCATGAGTCTACTTTTCATATCTATAATTATATTAAAAAAATATTATCATTTGATTTTGATTAAGGTGGTTAGACATACACCTACTTTTTATTTTTGCCCTAAAATTTTCGTAGTACTGCATTAAAATTCAAACTTTTGACCAATCAATTTTTTTTTCTCCTAATAAGGCATAGTAGTTTAGAAACTACATTCAATTTCCTACAGATTATTTTTTTACAACTTTTTGATATAGAGTCCATAAGCACTTTAAAATTATGTGTCAAGTTGACATAACCCTAATTTGTTGGTTTTTCACTGCCACTTAAGCCCATAGTTTGGTTGACCATGATCCTGCACATGTATGTGTGAATATGCGGCCTCTGCTAACACACACAGTTCAACATGATCATTGTATGTGGATTCATCTCAGAATGAACATTGGATTGTTCATCCGAAAATGAGCCGGTAAGACGACCTGTTGCCTTCTATCTAAAGGGAATTGCTTGTTAGATATCCTCAGATTTGAGGTCTTAAGCAACCATACCCTCTACGAATGAACGATTTGAAAGAAAATGCGACTAATCTATATGAGAATGCAGATTAATCTAGAATGAGAAATGCATTCTAATCTAAGAACAAGTAAAAGAAACTAGATTAATCATATGCATATTATGCTAAATGAGATTAAACTAAAAAATGAATATCTTATGAAAGTAAGGAGCTCAAATAAATGCACAATCCAGCAGCAATTCGATGCAAATTCTCATTTAACCTCCCTCAAAATGAAGAGATGAGGGTCTCTTAAATAGACTTTCCTAGAGTCCATCAACGGTTGAGATCGATTTCAATCAATGGTCAGGATTAAAGGTGAAGTTCAGTCATAAAGGAAGATTCCCAAATTAAAGGGAGTTAACTGATTTAATTTGAGTAGAAAAAGGAGTTAACTGATTTAACTCATTTTTGATCAATAATGAACTGGAAATTTTCTTTTTTGAACTGAAGAGAGATTTTGGTGAGATATTTAATTTAATAAAATGAGATATGCTCTCATAATTACCTTTTCTATTTAATTAAATAATCCTTTACTTAATTAGAGACACTCTTATTTAATTAAATAACTTTGTTTAATTAATTAGAAGTAAGTATTCCATTTAATTAAATAATTTTCTTTAATTGCTTAGAAATACCTTTCCCATTTAATTAAATAATTACATTTAATTAATCAAGATAGGCATATTTATTAGATTAAATAAATTTAATTCCATAGTACATTAGCCTTAAGATATAATTTAATTTAATTAAAGTATAAATAATTAGTAATTAAATTAAATATTAATCAATAGGTTTAATGTGACTAATATGAGTAAATACTATAAGAATTAAATAATAAGCCTGATGAATGCAGATTAGGGTTTTCTACATCTGAAAATTAAGTCAAGTAGCGAGTAGTAGAATAAAAATTTGCCTAATGGAATAGGACTTTAGGATTGATCAGAAATAGACCAGAATTGGTATCATGGCAATGAGCCAATTTTGGAGTATTACAACACATACCCCATAGGAAAATGATATTTGAAAAGGCATATCTTGGAGCTCATGCAAGGTATGGATGCAATTTTGAGTGCTACAGGATCATGTTTCTAACACCTACAATAACCTCTCTCTCTTGTTTTGGATATTAGATTCCATTTTAATTTTGCAACCCCATCTTGGGTGATGCTGAAACTTGTGGTGCAGGACACTTGGGTGGTAACTATATATGTCATCTCATCCAATGATGGAGACTCATGATAGAATGTAAAAGGGTGATCATACACCTCTTTTTTTAAATGTTATTTTTTTATGGTAATAAGGTAATCTTTGTTTGTAAGGTCAAGGAACTTGAGGTCACCTATAAACCCAAGTAGCCTTAGTCTTAAGGATTTTTGTTTTTTTGTTGTTTTTGTTAATAAGTTGACTCAAATAGTGTTTAGAGAGTCATTACACCTTATATAGGTCCTATGTGTTACCAAAAACCACTTGGTTAAGTTCTAGGAAGAGTTAGTGCAAAAATTGTATTTTTCAATAAAAGTTGCTGACAACTTTTTGATAGTTTTAACAATATTTTGGAAAACATTGAAATTAAGTTTGTAACCAATCAAACCAACTAGTAATTGGTTGGAATGGATCTCAAATGATGAAAATACCATCTAAATAGTTAAAGGAATAAGGTGTTGGTGATTATTAATTTCTTTTTATATGGCAAGGAATCACTATTGATGTTAAACTTGTATATAGGATCATTGAGTTATTGTCAAATATTATTACTCCCTATTTTACAGTAATAAACCCATACTTTTTTAGAATGAAACACCAACTTAGTTTCAAGTTATCACTGAATAGAGTTAGTGGAAGATTTTAAAGATCTTCTTGGTTGTCTTAATAGCCATTTCATGGGTCTGAAACATAATCACTTCTCTTTGTGAATAGTTGGCTAAAAATCAACAAATTACATATTGTAGCAAAGGAAATATAATCATAAGATGTTGGAAGATTGTTTTCACTCATAAGATGTTGAAGAATCTCTTGGAAGGATGGAATAGATGACAAACTAAAGTTTGTAAGATAGTTATTAGGTGTTCCTTGAAGTTCCTAAGATGTTAGTTTGAAGCAAGAAGTTTATTATGATCATTTTCTCATATTTGATAATTTTTCTCTTATTGCTTCCCAACTCTTGAATAGGGAATGTGATCAAGTAGTTTTTTGAAGTTGGGTAGAAGTTTTTTCAGTACTATAACTAAGTTGGAAAGAGTCTTTGAAGACACTTAGAAAGGTGGAAAAGGTAGTTTGCCTTGAAATTGTTCTTGTTGGGAAACCACTTGCTTTTGGTGTGAGCACTTTGCATCATTTTGAATGCATATTACAATAAAATGTAAATAAGAAAAATGAGATATATATTATGATAACCAATAATGTCAAACATGAACAAATTTATAATATATTATGATAACCAATAATGCCATACATGAACAAACATATAATATATTATGGTAAACAATAATGTTATACATGAACAAACATATCATATATTATGATAACCAATAATGTCATGCATCAAATATATGTCATACATCAACTATAAAATGTCATATATACATCAAATGTATGTTGAATATGTTCACTAACATAAAACCCAAGATATATGTCCACTAATGCCTATTCATGTGTGTCTATCCCTACATCTTCTCCTTCCCACAAGGGGAAGGAAACAAATCCCTAGAGGTCTTCAGTCATTTCATGGAGGGAGATGAGGGGGATGATGGGGTCTTCCTCACCCACTCACTTATCCTCTCGTTTAGGCTACTCTCTAATTGTAGCAAATACAGACAAAGTAGATATGAATCAATAATTATTATACATTGAAATCAATTATATACCATGTACACACAAAATTAATTATTTTCTTACCATAATCAAATAGTCACTCTATACATCCACCTTAAAGGCTTGCAAACAATTAGGAATAACGAGGCCTTACAACAATTCAATCAATATATTCACTCGATCATACTTATAAATTCTATTTGAAATTTGAATACTAATTATTATAAATAACAACTAAAACCATGAAAATTCTTCCATACATTGGTCAATGGCTCTAAACTAGCCATCACAACAGCAAGTCCACGATTGATGGACTAGAGAAAATATGAGGAGGAGTCTTGGACGTCACTAACTGAAAATCATATAATACAATTTACATGTAACATGAAACATAAAACAAATATAATCAAATGAATTAAATTAACATGAAACAAATGTACCTCTACAAAGCTTGTATCATGCCTAGGCTTAGAGTCTCTTGTGGATGTCGATGATCCAATAGAGAATTGATGCACATCGATAAAATTTTTTGTCAATCCTTCATATGATTACTTGATAAATATATTTATTAATTTAAATAATTAAATTGATACATAACTATGGACTCGTTGATGGAACATAAAATGGGGCTAAGGAGTCTGTACTAGGGCCATCAACACTCTTACCCTAAATTTTGAATAATATCAAGACATGCTAATTAATTATTCATTTACTATACATATGAAATGTGATCAAATTAGTTTATTATAATTGTAATATACTCGTGTTTCGATGCCAAATGTGTCACTCAGGAACTCATCAGTGATAAGACCATCATCCATAGTTTCTCCAACCTGACTGCCAAATGAGCATAAGGATCCACATGATGTGCACATGCAACCATGACACAAAGAAGACTCATCCTCAACTAATGGACTGGCCAATGAATGAGGGTCTATGTTAAAGCATTGATAGTCCCTAAAGTATTGGTCTCTACATGATCCTTCACTACTAAAGGAATAATCACATGCTCATTTTATGGCTTGACAACAGGTGCCCTATTTACATTAGGGTCACGATGTGCCCCCAACCTCTCACATGATGACCTCCCACCTCTACCCTGAGAATCTAACATATCAAAAAAATTGAGGATCTCCCCAAGGAAAAATTCATAATATAATTTTTTTAAGAAATACATTGGAACCTCATGATTATTGTAGGGAGGGGCATCAAAAGCCATCCACCATCTATCCCAGAAGTTATTTCTAATATCATCATGTATGTACCAATGGATGGAAAACTTTTTAATTGTGTGTTTAACAGTGTCTTGTTCTCCAAACTTTTTAAACAATGCACATATGATACCTTTTTCTATTTTATTTTTTTCTTACATCTTTATAGGATAATTTGTTTGCATAATATCTTCTTTGTTCTTCTCTCTTAACATGCCAAAATCCTAATTGACCCCTAACAAAAGATACATAGCTCATAATGGACTCACGAGAGGATGCCAATTGTGCTCTCATAGAATTAGTATTCCCACAAGCTTTCAACCTACCAATGATTGCTTCTAATTCATTTTCCCTCTTTCTATTTCATTCATTATATTAAAGAGAAGATTTTTGAATCAGTGGAGGTTGCATAAGTTCATTTTGATCTTGTGGAGGATGTTGATTTTGATTTTGTTGATCAAGTTGAGGATGTGGTGGTTGATTATTCACATTTCTTGACAAGAAACCAATTTCATTTTTCATAAATAAACAAATTTGAAGCAAAACTAAAAAAACATATTAAACAATGCAAAAAAATACAAAACAATGCAAAACAGAGAGTAGAAAACATACTACATGATCCTGATCTTAATCTCCAGTGATGAGGAGGCATTTTGAGGAGGAGACTAAGAAAATTCTTCAACTTCTACAAACCATGTGCGTGCTATTGAGGAGAGAGAAGGTAGTAGCAAAAAGAAGTAAGGCAGTAGCAAAAAGAAATAAAATCAAATGGAATGGGTCGTAGGTTTGCAATCCATATATATAATTTTTTAGGTTTTGAAAGTGCACACATGCTTTGGCTTGGGCTGCACAAGCCTAAGGCTTGTGGATAGGCTTGTGGATCCCAAGCCCAAGTGCATGCACACTATAGTGTGTGCCCACTTTTAGAATTTTGAAAAATTAGAGTTGTGTCATTTTTTTGGCACCACAACTTGGTGCATTCGCTTCATGCAAATCATAACATGTATCATGCCCTTCTACACACACCTCTAGATGTAAATTGTGCCAAGTAAGATATCCTCCATAAAATCCCAACCAAGAAACCACAACACCCAAACCAAACCATATAACTAACCATGGATGTAAACCTCTCACAAGAAGATCAAACTGATAAATCATTCCTAAATCAAGGAATAACCATTCCTCATCCAAAGAATATGCCCAATATAAACCCATCTCCCAAACTCAACCAACATAAAAAATACATATGCACAAGGAGATAACCAATGCTAAACTATTTTTCAATTGAACCCTCTAGGAAAAACTCATGGACCATAGCTCAAGATCCATATCCATGAAAGACAAGCATAATATATTGCACCTAAGAGAAACAATGGGATATACCTCTCAAGTAGTAACTGCTGAGTAGACCAAGAGTGGGGAATCAAAATTCTCATCAAGATATTCAAGTCTCCACCCAAGACTAATCTAAGAACAATCTCCTCTCAAGTGATATTAGGTGAATGTCCCTCAGACTTCCTACTAAAACCAAACAACTGTCCCAACAAATACTTCTCTAATCCAAGAGAAATGAACATCATCGTCATTTCTAAGTATCCATTAGCACTTGTAACCAATCAATCAATGCCAACTCCAAATACAACATAGCAATGTAAGACATGAATGTGGGGTGGAGGAATTTCGATATTGTTTTTGCTAGGATGGGGATTAATAGAGAACTAATTAGAACTTTTGTCAAGGAGAATAAAGAGGGAAAAATCCAAATGGAAGAGTTGATTGACTCAGTCCTCTTGATTTTTAGTGACACCACTAAGTAAAATCCTCAAATGGATGTTCTCAACAATGTTAAAAATAGTGTGATGGATAGCTATCACACCGCCAAATTGATTTTCCATGAAATCCAAGAGCTCAAATATAGAGTGAGTAGTTTGGACAAGGAGAATTATAGCTTTCAAAATAGAAAATGAAGGAAGAAAAGTATGTGGATAATAGAGTGGAGGAAGTGAAGAGTAGAGTCCAAACCATGGAGAACTCAATGCATAATATTGCTAAGAAAAGCCACAACATTCTTAAAGAGGCTAATGAGAATATAATAGTGCTCATTAACAAAGTGGAAGAACATAGGGCCAGAAAGGAGGAGGATCTTCCTCCCAACAATGCCAAGGAAAGGTCTCCTGAGCATAGTTTGAGGAAGAGGACCAGATCTAACACAAAGAAGAAGGATATCCAAGAACCTGACAAAGATCAATCTGACATGAAGAAGGCAACTAGTATTCCTGGCATTTTGGCCACTCCTAGTGTTTTGTCCTATTCCCCTCACTTTATTGGGTTTTTTCCCCTTATATGTGGAGTAGGGGAGTTGTTTCAATAGGTTTCTTTTAGTTAAACTGATACTTTAAGCATACTTTTTATGTTTATCTTATGTGGTGTTAAGGTTTTAGGGCCCCATTAAAACCTATTTTTCTTAATAAAAAATATAGCAATATCATGAAGTATCCAACAAGTGATTAATGTACTCAATACCATGAAATTAAACCAAGATCAATGTTAAAGTTCCAACCATGGCCTCAAGAAAAAATACTTGACAACATGATCTAAACCATCTCAACAAAAGAGATAACATGCTTTAAATGAACATACCATAATATATCAAAACTCTAAACATGTATTAAGATTACACCATGGCATAATAGTGAAACCATCTTAACACCATGGATAATATGTCAAATGAAAGCATAAACCACATCTTTACCAAGAACTCTATGAGTCCTTAAGATGGAACCATCTCCACACACCATGAAGAACCATATCCACACACCATTAAGATAACCAAGAACCCCATGACCCCTTAAGAACCAACTATCTTCACACATCATGAAGATAACAAGTGCACCATGCAAATGTCAAAGACACTTTTGCAACAACATGATCTAAGACAAATTTCCAACATCTACAAATACTCGATAATTATATCAATGCCAATAACTCCCACTCAAATGTGGTACTGAGTCACCCATGGAATCATAAAATCCATCTCTTACATGAAGATCTTCTAAGTCTACACACACACACACACAACCAAGTGAAACCAAAATCTCCAACCCAAGAAGATACAAACCACACCAAGAACTAATCTTGCATTGCCACCTCATCACTACCACAACCTGCCACTAAACTATTTAGCCAAACTATCCATGACATCATGATGAAAAAAGCCATCCTCTAACCATGAGAATCAACCAAGGCATCAAACCATCAAAGAACTCAAAGTGCACATCATGATCTCTTCAAAAGAAACTAAATAACCATGATCCTCAATCAAGAAGATATACCACCATAACCAAATCAAGAATCCAAACCAAATGAAAATCAAGGATGTACCTATATATCCAATCATGTCATGCAAAAATTTATGGCACCATGATCACATCAATGAACCAAGCAACAACTCTCAAAGTGTCCAACCTGTCAGGTTAAAATAGTCAACTACAATCCTCCAACATAACTATATGTGGTAACAACATCTCATCCCTTCTACATGAAAAAAATCAACAAATCATGTTACTTAGGGAATAGACAACTAAAATCCAAGCCATCAATCTAAATATGCATCAATAATGAGAGATCAATGGGCAAAGACAACCCATATCCAAGCCATAAATGCAACCTGTAAGTATAAATCACTTACAACACTGCACAACTTATAAACCTAACAAATCATCATACATATCTAAATTAAATAGCAATAATCATATCATCATGAGATGGAAGTGAAATATGAACTGAGTATACAATGACATCAAATCCAAATCTCCAAAATATACAATGTCATAAACTACCAATGTTACCACGGTCAGTATATATTATAAACCATTAATATCAATATATTACCAAACAAGCATGTCAAACCTACACCAAATTTGAACCAATGTGTAGATTTCTCCAAGAGCTTTTTGTTGACTACTTGAAGTCCAAAATTAGACTCTATATGCCCAAGTTATGCCCTAATTTGTGCTCAAGATAAATAACATATGAATTTCATGCTATTAAAACCTAAAAAAATGTTCAAATCATAGAATCAAATTTGCACCAAGTTGTAGTGCACTAAATTATCTTTCCAATGATTGGGTATGTGCAGGATCATGGTCAACCAAACTATGGCCTTAAGTGGCAGTAAAAAACTAGCAAATCAGGGTTATGTCAACTTGACACATAATTTTAAAGTGGTTCTGCACTTTATATCAAAAAGTTTTAAGATAAAAATCTATAGGAAATTGAATGTAGTTTCTAAACTACTAGGCCTTATCTAGAGAAAAATTTATTTGATTGATCAAAATTTTGGATTCTAATACAGTACTACAAAAATTTTAGGGCGAAAATAAAAAGTAGGTGTATGTCTAACCACCTTAATCAAAATCAAATGATAATAATTTTTAATATAATTATAGATATAAAAAATAGACTCATGCTCAGATGTGACACATATTTTTGGGTATTTTTATTCTAAATAAATAAATAAATATGAATTTTCTACTATAACTTTTCTAAAATTAAAAAACTCTTGTGTCTGACCACCTTAACTAATTGAAAACTTTACCAAATTAATTAATTAATTTTTTCCTTATGCTAGGTGAAGCATAGAATGTGACAAAACTTTTGGATTTCAAAAATATTATACCATTTGAAAGTTATAGCTATTTTTCAATTAGTATGTCAATCAACATTTTACAATCATCTTCAATAAAAATTAACTAATAAATACTTATCGAACTCAGAATTTGAAAGAAATTGTATCAATGGAATTTTAAGAGTGTAATAAAAGAAACTTTTTCATTTCATTGATTTTCAATGATAATAATATTGTCAAATGGCTACTCGAACTCTGAATACCAGTAAAACCTTTCTCAAACACATTTTTTGAGTTGACAAAAGAGGTTTGGTAAATACCAAGCCTAATCAAGTACCCAATTTCAAATCGCTTATCTGATACTAGATCGGATACCTGATATGAAATTGGGTACCTTAAAAGTCATGACAAAAATTCTTTCCCACATTTTCCAAATTTTGAAATTTTGGAAGGAAACCACACATATTGGAAATTTTGGAGGGAAACCACCCATATTAGAGGGAAATGAAAATATGGGTGGTATGGGCATTATTATTATTATTACATATGATTATAATTATTATTATTAACTATTATTACTATATATGATTATGATTATGATTATTACTATTAACTATTATTGTTATATATATTAATATGTATTATTATTATTATATAATCTAGTAATATATTATTATTATATTGAAATATACAATATTATATTATTATTAAATATAATATTATCATGAAATGCATTGAAAGGGGTCATAGGTTAACCTATGACCTCTTCCAACGTAACCTATAATCCCTTTTGAAGCATTCAAACCAACCAAATGGGTCCCTAGGGGTCATAGGGCCCCTAGGGACACATGTTGTCATGAAATGTGTGAAAAGGGGTCACAGGTTAACATTTGACCCCTTTCGATGCATTTGAACCAACCAAATGGGTCCTTAGGGGTCTTAGGGCCCCTAGGAACATATGTTGTCATGTAATGCATCAAAACCTATGACCCTTTTTGATGCATTCAAACCAACAAAATGTGTCCCTAGGGGTCTTAGGGTCCCTAGGGACATATGATGTCATGAAATATGTCGAAAGGGGTCATAGGTTAATTAGGGACATATTTTATCATGAAATGTGTCAAAAAGGGTCATAGGTTAACCTATGACCCCTTTCAATGCCCTAGGACCCCTAGGGACAAATGTTGTCATGAAATGCATTGAAAGGGTCATAGGTTATCATATGACTCCTTTCAACACATTTGAACCAACCAAATGGGTCCCTAGAAGTCCTAGGGCCCCTAAGGACATATGTTGTCATGAAATGTGTCAAAAGGGGTAATAGATTAACCTATGACCTCTTTCAATGCATTTCAACTAACCAAATAGGTCCCTAGGGGTCCTAGGGCCCCTAAGGACATGTTGTCATGAAATGCATCAAAAGGGGTCATACGTTAACCTATGACCCTTTCAACATCCCTAAGGACATATGTTATCATGAAATGCATCGAAAGGGGTCCTAGGTTAACCTATGACCCCTTTCAACACATTAAAACCAACCAAATGGCATATGCTATCATGAAATGTGTCAAAAGGTGTCATAGATTAACATATGACCTCTTTCAATACACTTGAACCAACCAAATGGGTCCTTAGGGTCCTAGGGCCCCTAGGGACATATGTTGTCATGAAATGTATTGAAAGGGGTCATAGGTTAACCTATGACCCCTTTTGACACATTGGAACCAACCAAATGGGTCCCTAAGGGTCATAGGGCACTTAGGGACATATGTTGTCGTAGGGCCCCTGGGGACATATGTTGTCATGAAATGGATTGAAAGACCTATGACCCCTTTTGAAGCATTCTAATCAACCAAATGGGTCCTTAGGGTTCCTAGGGACCCTAGGGACATATGTTGTCATGAAATGCATAAAAAAGAGTAATAGGTTGGCCCCTTTCAATGCATTTGAACCAACCAAATGGGTCCCTAAGGGTCCTAGGGCCGCTATGGATGTTGTCATGAAATGCATCGAAAGGGGTCATTAATTAACCTATGAACCCTTTCGATGCATTGGAACCAACCAAATAGGTCCTTAGGTGTCCTAGGGCCCCTAGGGACATATGTTGTTACGAAATGCATTAAAAGGGATCATACGTTAACTTATGACCCCTTTCGATGCTCTAGGGCCCCTAGAGACATATGTTGTCATGAAATGCATCAAAATGGGTCATAGGTTATTGTATGACCCTTTTCGATGCATTTGAACTAACTAAGTGGGTTCCTAGGGGTCTTAGGGCCCCTAGGGACATATGTTGTCATGAAATGTGTTGAAAGTGGTCATAGGTTTTGATACATGAAACCAACCAAATAGGTCCCTAGGGGTCCTAGGGCCCCTAGGGACATATTTTGTCATGAAATGTGTTGAAAGGGATCATAGGTTAACCTATGACCCCTTTTGACACACTAAGGCCCCTAAGGACATATGTTGTCATGAAATGTGTCAAAAGGGGTCATAGGTGCATGACCCCTTTTGAGGCATTGGAACCAACCAAATGGGTCCCCTAGGGACATATGTTGTCATGAAATGTGTCGAAAGGGGTCATAGGTTATTAACCCCTTTCAGTGTATTTTAACAAACCAAATGGGTTCCTAGGGGTCTTAGGGCCACTAGGGACATATGTTGATATGAAATGTGTCGAAAAGGGTCATAAGTTAACCTATGACCCCTTTCAATGCATTAGAACCAACCAAATAGGTCCATAGGGGTCTTAGGGCCCCTAGGGACATATGTTGTCATGAAATGCATCAAAAGGGGTCATGGATTAACCTATGACCCCTTTCCACATCCCTAGGGACATATGTTGTCATGAAATGCATCAAAAGGGGTCATAGCTTACCCTATGACCCCTTTCAATGCATTCAAACCAACCAAATGGGTCCCTAAGGGTCCTAGGGCCCCTAGGGACATATGTTATCATGAAATGTGTTGAAAGGTGTCATAGGTTAACTTATGACCCCTTCTGACACATTTGAAGCAACCAAATAAGTCCCTAGGGGTCCTAGGGCCCATAGGGACATATTTTGTCATGAAATGCATTGAAAGGGGTCATAGGTTAACCTATGACCCTTTTTGACATCCCTAGTGACATATGTTGTCATGAAATACGTCGAAAGGGGTCATAAGTTAACCTATGACTCCTTTTAATGAATTCAAACTAACCATTTTTGTCAAGAAATGCATTGAAAGGGGTCATAGGTTAAGCTATGAACCCTTTCGATGCATTGGAACCAACCAAATGGGTTTCTAAGGGTCCTAGGGCCCTTAGGGACATATGTTGTCATGAAATGCATCAAAAGGGGTCATAGGTTAACCTTTGACCCCTTTTAACACATTGGAACCAATGAAATGGGTCCCTAGGGGTCATAGGGCCCCTTGGGACATATGTTGTCATAAAATGGTTCGAAAAGGGTCATAGGTTAACCTATGACTGCTTTCAACACTTTTTGAACCCACCAAATAGGTCCTTAGGGGTCCTAGGGCCTCTAGGGACCTACGTTGTCATGAAATGTGTGCCACATTGGAACCAACCAAAGAGGTCCCTAGGGGTCCTAGGGCTCCTAGAGACATATGTTGTGATGAAATGCATCAAAATGGATCATAGGTTAACCTATGGACCCTTTTGATGCCCTAGGGCTACTAGGGACATATGTTGTTATCAAATTCATCAAAAGGGGTCATAGGTTATCATAGGACCCCTTTCAACACATTTGAACCAACCAAATGGGTCCTTAGGGGTCGTAGGGCCCCTAGGGACATATGATGTCATGAAATGCATTGAAAGGGGTCACAAGTTAACCTATGACCCCTTTCGATGCATTCAAACTAGCCAAAACATATTTTGCCATGAAATACATCAAGAGGGGTCATAACTTTCAACATATTGTAACCAACAAAATAGGTCCCTAGGGATCCTAGGGCCCCTAAGGACATATGTTGTCATGAAATGTGTCAAAAGGAATCATAGGTTAATCTATGAGCCCTTTTGACACCATAGTGCCCCTAGGGACCTATGTTGTCATGAAAAGTGTCAAAATGGGTCATAGGTTATCCTATGACCCCTTTTGATGCATTTGAACCAACCAAACTAGGGACATATGTTGTCATGAAATGCATCAAAAGGGGTCATAGGTTAACCTGTGAACCCCTTTTGATGCATTTGAACCAACCAAATGGGTCCTTAGGGGTCCTAAGACCCCTAGGGACATATGTTGTCATGAAATGCATCAGAAGGGGTCATAGGTTAACCTATGACCCTTATCAATGCATTGAAACCAACCAAATGAGTCACTAGGTGTTGTAGGGCCCTTGGGGACATATGTTGTCATGAAATGCGACGAAATGGGTCATAGGTTAACCTTTTGATGTCCCTAGGGGTCGTAGGGCCCCTAGGAATATATATATTGTCATGAAATGTATCGAAAGGGGTTATAGATTAACCTATGATCCCTTTCGATGCATTGGAACTAGCTAAATGGGTCCGTAGGGGTTGTAGTTCGCCTAGGGATATATGTTTTCATGAAATGCATCCAAAGGGGTCATAGGTTAACCTATGACCCCTTTTGACGCATTCAAACCAACCAAATGGGTCCCTAGGATGACCTATATTATATTATAGGTCATAATAATACTAATAATAATATATTACTATATTATATTTCATAATAATAGTAAAAATCATAATAACATAATATAACATAATCATATATATATATATATATATATATATATATATATATATATATATATATATATATATATATAATATTTATGGGTCATAATGATAATAACAATAATAACATATATTACTATATTATATTTAATAATAATAGTAAAAATCATAATAATAATAATAATAATAACAATAATAATATATATTACTATATTATATTTAATAATAATAGGAAAAATCATAAAAATATAATATAATAATCATATATAATAATAATCATATATAATAATCATATATATTATTCATATATAATAATCAAATTTGTTGACATTGCCCACACTTTCCATATTTTGACTTACCTCGAAAGTTTGGGCATCCATTTCGGGTACCCGATATTGATTAGATACCCAATATGATATCGAGTACTTGAAATACTGGCATGCTTTTCCCAACATATTCCCTATCACTGTAGACTCAACAATCACATTTTTTGTGGGCCACTTTCAGGAATTTGCAGAAAACTAATTTTTTGGGGCCCGTACGATTGAAAAAGGTTCTATAATGTATGATTAGGTGTCCAATATTATTTTCTAAATAGGGAGTAGTAGTCGTTGAAAGGCTAAATTCAAAAAGAAGGTATTGAATGAAGACATTGCAAAATATAGAGAAAGGGACAAGCTAAATCATTGAAGGAAGAGGCAAGGTATGTTAAATGTGAGTCAAGTTGATGATGCATTGATTGAAAGTGAAATTATAGAGTTAGATCATGAATATGTGCAGTTGGGAATGAAAATGTACTAGTTGATAATGATAATGCTAGGATTGAAAATTTAGAGAATGAAAATTTGGAGAATGAAATGCTACCAGGTCACAATGTAAATTGCATGATTGACCATGTCGAAAATGACAATGCACATGAACGTTACATATCTACTAATTATGGTTGACATGAATGTTCTAGAACACCAAAATGGATAATTGAAATTGATGAAATGATTATTACCAATTTGGAAGGGAAAAAATTAGAAAGAACCATTCGGTTATGGGCTTCAAGACTATATAAGATGTTTTTTGACAAGACAGTGGTGGAACAATGTCAACTTTTTATGCACTTATTAAAGATGCAAAAGATGAGACCTATGCTTTCCAAATTGAAGATTTGTATCAATAAAAAATTGGAAAGAAATGCCATTATTGTGAAAAATCTTTTTAGTGCTCTCAATAGCATTGGGAAAAACAACAGGGAGAAGGTTAAGAGAACTGTTCAAAAAGTTATTACAACCTTTTGTGGTAAGTCATCATTTGAGAAAGGGTAGATATATGAGACAAACTTGTATTGACTTGAACTTAAATCATACTACTTTGAGAAGAGCACTTAGTAGATGAGAGAGAATTGATGATCCTCTTCAAAATGAAACATGAGCTTTTGATGGCAGACTTCCATGTTTTGAGAAAAAGCTATCCGATCATATGAAAGAAGAAATTATACAATTTTGGCACTCTAGCTCAAGAGTATCACCCAATGCTAAAGATGTGTTAAAGTTGAGAATTGACATCAGAGACCGCACACCACATCCTAAACATTATTTTGAGGTAAGTCAAACTATGTTGTTCAAACAATTTAGAGAGAGTCATCCAAGATTACATATATCACAAAGGGCTTTTGAATCTTTGAAACCATTTTATCGTATACCACTTAAAATTTGAAATACATGTTATTGCAAATATCATGTCAAGTTTTTTATGCACCCTGAACTATTATGCTCCATCCATTCTACTTTGCATAATAAAGAAATGTTGGAGAATTGTGGTGCTAGTGGTCTTCCAAAATCATCAAAAGACTTGCTAGATCAATTTTTATGTCGTAGAGTTGATGGTTGTTTCTTTTATAGAAATGCTTGTTTAAATGAGAAGTGTTTAGAATGTGGTGGCTTATCCAAGTTTGACACATGTTTCCATGAGGGATGCGAACAAGATCTTGGGAAGACAATAGTAAAAAAAAAAATGGTATATGAAATGGTGAAATACACATTGAAGAGTGGGGGTGAGGGCTCTAGATGTGAATTGGTTGCAAAAGAAATCAGTGTGGCTAGTTTTATTTCAGATTTCAAGAAAAAAATTTTCTACAAGTATGCAAGACATAGTCACAAGTCTCAATGGTTGGATCAAATATTTAGAATGTGTAAGGAGACTTTTCCCATTGGCACTATTATATCAATTGTTGACTTTGCTGATAACTACATATTGCAACCTCAAAATGAGACACAATCTCAGTATTACAACTCCATTCAAAATGCTATTTTTGTTCACATAACATATAGACATGCCACTGATAGTATGGAAGGTAATCGAAAGATTATTACAGAGTACCATTTTTATATGAGTGATGATAGATCTCACTCTCATGAGTTTGTGCAATATTGTTTTGAGAATTATTTTGATTTCTTATAGAAGCATGCAATTTCTATGGATAGAACTATCATTTGGTCAGATAATTGTACAGGTCAATTCAAGAATGCTCACATGTTTTATTGGTTGTGTAGGATGGACGTAGAGAGGGGGTGCCCCATATTTGGAGTTTTTTGAGTCCAACCATGGGAAAGGGGAACATGATGGAGTAGGGGCATGTGTGAAGAGAGCTCTAGTTAAGGAGCAATTGAAGATTTCAAGAGTAGAGTTTCTTGATGCTTGTAGAATTGTTGATTGTTGTAGTTCAACATCATCACAGGGGGGGACTCTTGATTCAGTAATACATAGGTTCTTTTGGTTGGTTGAGGAAGGGTCCATGGGCGATAGATTAGATTGTGCTACAATGAGAGACTCATAAAAAATGCATTCATTTTGGAGCTCTAATTCTATTATATGGACCATTTGGACACGACAACTAGCTTGCTTTTGTCCTAGTTGTTTTCAATGTGATTGGGATCACTGTGAGTCGAGCGAGCGGACACATGGGCTCCACATTATCTTACTCCATTTTTTGTCATACCCTCTATCAGAAATGATGACATGGAAAGTTCACTTGAGCATAACCATCTATCAGATCTTCTTCAGCTAGGACATGTCTTTACATTGGTTGCACCATAGGGGAATGATGAGATATCAGATTATTGTTTAGCATGTTGTGTAAGAGGTAAACAAAAGCTTGCACAACCGATCATAGATGATTATGGATTCACATATCCTACTAGTTTGCTGGTTATCATTGTAACATGGCTATAGATATACATGCTTAGAAGGAATGAAATTCTTGTATTCAAAGACTATTAGAATCACAAAATAATTCTCACATATTTGCATCTTATTATAGCAACAAATGTAAAGTTGTTGAAGCATCAAGGAAGACCAAAAGTAAAATAACCTTTTACTATTACTAATGTTGACCATGAAGCCCTATTTTAGACCCTAAAATAGAGAGAGGACCCCTACTAGAACACTCAACTAGGTATATTTACTTCTTATGTTATTTTGTTCACAATAATTCGGTGAATCGATGATTATCTTGTTTAATACAATAAGTTACTAATATTTTTTATAATATTGGAATGTAGGTACATCATGATGAGTAGCCATGCATGAAGATAAAAAAACTAAATAAGGAGCAGAATGAAGAAAAATCTATTCTATTTTTGACACTGCTGTTTTTGACACTACTTTTTTTGAGACTATGATTTTTGACACTACAATTTATGGTAGTTGTGTATTGAAGTGATAAAGGTGAAACACTTAAGATATTGTAAATGTAAACTTTTTGATTTAATGTAAGAAACAAAGATGATTTTACTTAATGCAATTTATGTGGAGGAACCTAAAAATTGATGATTTTAATACATATTAACACCAAACTTGCACTGTGCCCAATGCCAAAAAATTGAGAGAGGTAAAAAATAATTTTTTTACTTGATACTAACCCTAGTGACACCCTTTTTTTGGTTGCGGAGAGCCTCCATCATCTGTGGCCACCCTGAACTAAAGAGTCTCCAAGGTGCTCTAAGTGCGTGTCGAGGTCAATCTTCAGAGGGTCATAACTCGGAGCTCATTGGGGCTATCAATGAAATGTTGAATGATACACAATGTTCATGTCAAGGCCTAAAATAACTTATCTCATTTTCAAGAGATCACATTCTATTTGGATTCGGCACAGTGATCTCGCTCGATACCAAAATTCATAGTATGCCTTAGTTCTTAGGTGCATCAGAGCATAACTTTGAAACTGTTGACCTTGGCATTGAATCATCAATGCCATTAGCTCTAGATAGGTGGGTGAACCCTAGTGACATCCTTATTCTAGCTGCAGAGAGCCTCTGTTATTTGCGACCACCTTGTATCAAAGAGTCTCCAAGGTGCTCTAAGTACATGTCGAGATCAATCTTCTGAGGGTCTTAACTCGAAGCTCATGGGGGCTATTGGTGAAAAATTAAATGCTACAAGATAGTCATGTCGAGGTCTAAAATAACCTATCTCATTTTTGAGAAATCACATTCTGTTTGGATTTAGCACAGTGATCTTGCTTGATTCCAAAACTCGCAGTGTGCCTCAGTTCATAGGTACATCATAGCATAACTTTGAAATTGTTGATCTAGAAATTGAATCATTAGTGCCATTAGCTCTAGATGTGTAGGTGAACCCTAGTGAAACCCTTTTTTTGACCGCAAAGAGCCTCCATCATTCATGGCCACCCCATACCGAAGAGTCTCCAAGGTGCTTTAAGTGCATGTCGAGGTCAATCTTTTGAGGGTCATAACTTGGAGCTCATGGGGGCTATTGATGAAATGTTTAATGCTACAGGATGGTCATGCCAAGGCCTAAAATAACCTATATCATTTTTGAGAGATTACATTCTGTTTGGATTCAACATAACAATCTCGCTTGATGCCAAAACTCATAGTGTGCCTCAGTTCATAGGTGCATCACAAGGCAACTTTGAAACTGATGATCATGGCATTGAATTTTCAGTGCCATTAGCTTTGGATGGGTAATTGAATCCTAGTGACACCCTTGTTCTAGCCGTAGAGAGCCTCCATTGTCTGCGACCACCCTGGTGCAGGAGCACCTAGGTAGTCTAGTTTGTACCTAGTGCTTCTTTCTTGTAATTTTTTCTTGTAGTTATGCTAGCCGCATCACTAGTGGTTTAGTAGACCTATTAGGTCCTTAAGTAATGTTAACTTAGTTGCTAAGTGGGTTTTTGCTCCTAAATTGTTGTTATGCCTATAAGTTGCTCAATAGGGGTTAGGTTGACCAAAGTAGTAGAAAAGTTGACCAAGGGTCAAAAACCATCTTGGAATGTCTAAATCAACCTAATAGGACCCCTTACCAAGTTTGGTTAACTTATCTAATTAAGAATTTTAAGTTATAGCAAAAATTGCTTAAAATTGCAATTTTGCTACTTTTGCAACTTTTTTTTGCAAAGTTGAAAATGAGTGCAAAGATTTAGTTAGGGGTTTGAGCATGACCATACAAGGTTGGAAGCACCTATATAAGGGGTGAAATGACCTTGCTATGACTGCGATTTTAATGTGCTAACAACATCTAGTTGAAATTTGTTTGAGATATTGATTTTTAGTTATTGTAGAGTTGTTGGTTGATCCAAAATCATACATATCAATATCATAATGCTGATGGAAGCCTTGAATCTTTCTTGCATTGCCAAAATGTCATGTGGGCTTGGTAAGCCGAATGTGTAGTAAAGTCTCATAATAGCACTTGTTCTCATTTTTCTTTGTAAAGTTGATGTACCAAGGTGAAGGAGGTGGATCTTAGTTGGATCCAAAGTGGAAGAAGCAAGAATAAAATATAAAGGTCTTCAATTTTACTTTTAGAAGTCCTAAGAAGAACTATTAGTGTGAGCAAGCCTTGTAGTACATCACACCCGATACCGAAGAGTCTTCAAGGTGCTCTAAGTATGTCTAGAGGTTGATCTTTTGAGGGTCATAACTTAGAGCTCATGGGGGCCATTGATGAAATGTTGAATGCTATAGGATAGTCATGTTAAGGCCTATAATAACCTATCTCATTTTGAGAGATCACATTCCATTTAGATTCATCACAGGGATGTTGCTTGTTGCCAAAAATCGTAGTGTGCCTTAGTTCATAGGTGCATCACAAAATAACTTTGAAACTGCTGATCTTGGCATCGAATCGTCAGTGCCATTAGGTTTAGGTGGGAAAGTGAATTTTAGTGACACCCTTGTTCTAGCCATGGAGAGCCTCCATCATTCATATCCAACCTGTACCGAAGAGTCTCCAATGTGCTCTAAGTGCATCTTGAGGTTGATCTTCCAAGGGTCATAACTCAAAGCTCGTGGGAGTTATCAATGAAATGTTGAATGCTAAAAGATATTCATGTTGAGGCCTAAAATAACCTATCTCATTTCCAAGGTGCTCTAAGTGCATTTTGGCAGTTGAACCATAGTGACATCTTAAGGGATTGTAGAGATTATTTCAAATTAAACATATATGATAACATTTCAAATTAAACATCGCATCAAAATTTAATAATAAAGGTTGTTAAAATGATATTAAAAAATTATTGCATTTGAATCAAATATAACAAACATGATCAAAATGAATGATATTCCATAAACATGAACAATACACATGATCCACGATAAATTGAACAATACTATACTAAATTAATATGTATATCATTGTGTGCATAAATGACAAAAATATATATATCAAAATACATGTATCAATAGACAAATTACACAAATATATATTAAAGTTCATGTATCCATAGACAAATTACACAAATATATATCAAAATACATAGATCCATAAACAAAATTTGGCTTATCATGCCATCAGAATGTATATAATATTAATGTTTATGTAAACAATGTGGCATATACCATCTCAAAATGTCTCATGATGCATCCTATGACAACTATACTATCCTAGGCTACTGGTGGATTATCAAAATGTAGCCTTTTGACTACATTAGGTGGGTTGGATGCTTCCTACATAAACTAAAAAAGAAAACCCAAAGTTAGACTACTAAATTTATATGATTCTATGTATCTAACATCGAATAACTCAAATGCATAATGATCCTTTTTTTAATGAAGATTTATAGTATTAAAATTTCATCATAGTATTAAAATTTCATCATAAATACCTCTCTCTTCGACCTCCTGTGCCGGTTAGGAGTCCTCTCATATGTCCTCGGCAATGCTTGAACCTCGTTGATTGTGGCCTATGTATGTTCAAGTACGTTTTTCAAATGAATCTGCAACTTAAATTATAACATTATAATTTATAGCATGCTAAATTTATAACATATAATCAAGAATTTAAGCTACAAATTACCTGTGTTGACTCCTCCTCTAGATATAATGACTGCACTAGCAAAGATACAAAACTCTGGCATCCAACCTCCTGTGGACGAGGTGTTTCCTATGAGATACAAAATACTAGGTGTTAATATCACAGAAATTAGTTTTGAATATACTTATGAAAATAAGGAAAATAAAATAAAATGATACTTATACATACGATGTGGCTCTTAGTGCGAATGGAAATGCCAAAGCATCTGTGACGTGGAACCTACTTGGACTCATCACTAGTAGCCATGCCCTATAAAATAAAGAATGTAATTAAATTTCATTACCACAAACATTTTACAAGAATACATCAATATTTAATCAAATAGAAAGCACCTAATTACTTTTCCCTTGTCAATGGGTCATGTCTCATCCCTTGCACTCTACCCCCCACTGACAAGTGATACCTATAAGAGAAAAGAAAGATTAGAAACCATATATGCTACAATATCAAATAGAAAAAATAATGAGAATACAAAATAATGTACCGTAGATGTCTCAAGGCCAAATGAAATAGCCAAGAGTGTGACATTATCAACTTGTCTGAGCTCCTCCTTAGTCATCAACTAAACATGAATGGAGATCACATACATGTATAAGTTAGTATGGGTTAAAAATTAAAATTACTCTATTATAAAGATTAACTTTAAATCACATATGTCGTAACAAAAAAATGTATACACATACCAACATAGAAGGAGTCCATGCCTCTGCATGCCCCTCCTCTCCCATGTCAGGGTCTGTAGCCTCTATACGTGCATCTAGTGTATCATCCTAAAATACAAACTGATACTTAGAAAGATCATCTATGGGACCCAGATAAATATTCTTGCACGTTATGCAAGTATGGGGCACACAAACATGTGATGACCTCATCGAAGATGAACTTGTGCTAGCATCATCAACATGGGGAGGTAACACTGACCTAGCTTGGGATATCAATGGGCCACTCAATCTATGGATGACTCTAATAGTTTGAGAGCTAGCCTCTGCAATGATATCAAGATGCTACACTCGAGGGTGGGGGAGACATCAGTAGGGGGACAAAAGTGCCAACTTTCTTTCATTGGAAAAAGGGTCTATCTCGAGGAGCTCCTCCTCCTACACCCATGTTGGGCTTCATGCTCCAATTTTTTAATGAAATAAAATGACACTTCTGAATTTCCATGTGGAGGGATGTCAAAAACCATCCACCAACGATCCCAAAAGTTTGCATGCATAGCCTCATTTGTGCACCATTTAATTGTTAGTCTAGGCATTGTGCATTTGACTTGTTTACCAGTTTTTGGGTCTACAAAAAGGCTAACCAAATCATCTTTAGTTATATTTAGGGCCACAACCTCATCATAGTCCTACCCATCATCAACACATGGCATGCATTTGGTCATGCCAACGAAGAGCAGCATTTTTTTCATTGGTAAGTGTTTCAATATTATCCTTTATGGTGTTTAATGTGGATAACATGGGAGCCAATGCGGGTATAGTATTATATGTGGTTCACAAAACCCTCAATTCAGTGAGATTTTCAAATATCAATCTCCAATTCGAGGAGGGTTTTGAGGGGGTAGGGGATAGTTTGGTGAACGATTTTGAGGGGGCACTCGATCGTTTGGTGGAGAGTTACAAGGAACATTGTTACTTGGCTCAATATCATCATTTGGGTCAGCCATACCTATTAATTTGCAAAACATAATTTCTATTAAAAACAACCTAAATTTCAACAATTTCTATTAAAAAAACCTATTTTTTAACGAGTTCAATAAAAAATAACTTATTTATAATAATATTCATTCAAAATATTAAAAAATACAAAGGAAAAACTTACTCTTATTGTATACCCATTCCGACATCCAATACCGAAATAAGGGCAACTCTAAAATACAAAAAAATGCAATGTGAAAAGAGCCCTTGAGTTTTTAAAAAAAATCAATGTCATAGGTTTTAGGTATTTGATTTCATAATGGGTATCTAATATGAAATTAGATACCCGATAAGGCTTGGTCCTAAATATTTAGCTTTGGTATCAAGATGGGTGGAAAAAAGTCAAAGTGGATTTTGAAACACTTTAAACATTTTCAAAGTCTAGTTTTTTCACATCACCACTTTTTGGCATACCATGATCCTGCACATACCCAACTATAAGAAGTCTGAAATTCAATATCTTGAGTGAAGTTATGATTGTTTTACAAAGACAATCTTTATACCCTTTTTATTGTGATTTTTTCACTTTTTTCTTTGATGAAAATTTTGACGGGATTAAATTTGACAGTCATCATAGGGTGAAACAATTTTTAAAATTTTTTTTTTGGTATTTTCTATCAATGTGGCCAAACTAGGGCATATTATATATCAAAATTTATGCAAAAATCAACTTAGATCCAATGGTGAAGTTTGTTTTTACCTAGGAGGTCATTTTTGCAAGCTCCCCCTAAAATATTCTCTTAAATAAAACATCCAAAAAAACCTTTTGACCAACAATTCTATGTGCCCAAAATTTGCCAACATCCCATCATAATAACAAACCCAAAACCTTCAAATCTGTAATAAACAACTCATATATATTGCCCTTTCTTTTATCCTCTTATGGATTCCCATGGATTCAATCTAAGGTTACAAAAAAAAAGAAGCTCTAATACCACTTGTAAGGAAACTTGCAACCAAAAATGTTAACCATTTCCACATAACCCATAATAGATTTGAAATAAATAGGCAATTAAAATCTACATGCAAGAGAATGGACAACATACCCACAAAAAATATGACACGAGATATACCCTAGAAAACCCTTAATGAAGAAAAAAAACTCAACCTCCAAAAGCATCCATCACCATGGATTATTCAACAAAAAATACCATTGCAATACAATGATGAAAGTCTTCAAAGCAATAGCTACAACCAAGCAATCCACGTGAACAAGCATGAATCTACACATCCCATGCCATGCTTCCAACCTTCACAAATGCTCCCTTGGTTAACATGTCAAGCCTTGTCTTGTTTGACTCTTGCCTTTTTCCCTTTTTACCTTTTTGTCTTGTCACATCAATAATTACCCTTGTGACTGCTTATATAGTAGCAAGTTCTACAAAACCACCAAGTGATATTACATAAGCCATGTGCTACCTAATCCACTGACCCCACATTTAATATTGAAAATTTAATTTTTTTTCCAATATTAAATAATTATATTAAATATTACCACAATGTTACAATACAACTCATCAAGTATATCCCATGTGAATCTTTACAAGTTGCATGCCCATCTAGGTGCCCTAGGTGCAACATTACACAATAAAATAAAATAATACAATATAACAATATTATGCAATGTGTGCAACACACATTATCTCAACATATCTATGTCATTAGGGGTTTAGGACCCCTAAGCACACATAATGCAATCAATTAGGCCAAAATGAGTCATAGGATATATCACATTATGTGTGCTTAGGGGTCTTGAATCCCTAATGACACACATAATAAGATCAAATGTGTGATATTGCTATCAAGATTTAACTATGTGATTTTGAGTCAAATTCATTGACCCATGTTTCAAGAGTAGTGATTCAACATGAATCCATCTCTCACGAGAATAAATGGAACACTTACCAGTCATTGGATCTAGGCGATTCTCATAGGGGTGAAACACTGGGACTTCCCGAGAGGTCACCCATCCGATACTACTCATGAAACATGGGTTAATGAATTTGACTCAAAATCACATAGTTAAATCCTGATAGCAATATCATAGTTTGACTTGTTGTGAAAATTATCTCCTATTTATCAAGATCAAATGTGCCAAAGGGTTCATATGGGGTCTTAGGGATCATATGGTATCCTAAGACCCCTTTTGACCCATTTAATCACATTATGTGTCCTTAAGGGTTCTTAGACCCCTAAAGGCATAAATAATGTGAACCAATTGGTCAAAGGGATCATAGGGTATCCTATTAACCATTTTGACCATATAAGGGTTCTTAGACCCCTAAAGGCATAATTAATGTAAACAAATGGGTCAAAATAGGTCATAGGGTGCCATATGACCCCTTTTGACCCATTAGGGGTCCTAATAAAAATAAAATTTAATTTGTCCATTAATTTATTTTAACACAATGATATAACACTTCAAAAACTTATTATCAAGTTTATAAAATTTATTGAAATAAATTTATTTAATTTAATTAATATCAATTTATATTAAATATTAAAACTTGTTAAATTTACAATTTTAAATATTAATATTAATATTTTTATAATGTCTCAATATAATTGAGTAGAACTAATAGCCATCCAAATAATTATGATAGTTTTTGTACATTTAATGTCGAATATTTAACAAATGCATTATTCAAATTTAAACTTGTCATTTTGTTGTGATATATATACAAGAATAAATTACTTATTACTGATTTTACAATATAAATTTGATTGTTAATAATTAAAATTTAAAATTTAAAATCATTGTATTAAAATACATAATTGTGTAACATATAATACTTTAAATAATATAGTACTGACAAATGTTGATTCAATGTTATATTTTGTAGATTATTATTATTAGTACTTGTATGAGTTATTTAGGAGTCCATGCAATGTGTGCAAGATATGTTTCTACGAAAAAATGTGTATGCTTTTTGAATCAATATTTCAAATTGAGATTTTTTTTTCTTTTAAATGATGATTTTTTAATGTCATCTTAATGGTCACTCAAAAATCAAACAGAAGTTTTTTCGTAAACTTATTTTGCCCACATATATTTAGTACTAAAAAATTGAATGAAATGTATTCTTTAGATTTTGAAAATAACAAATTTGTGCACCTATAAAACATAACTAAGACATAATCATTATAACTTAAAATACACATATCAATTTATATTATAATTTTTTTAATCATAATAATATAAAATTTTGATTTGACATCATATATAATAGTGAAGACCTCAAGCCTTAACAATTATTAAGATAAATATAAATGTTCTTATAAAAAATTTAAGTGATTAGACAAAATTCTACAACAAAATTGTGAGCCTTTCTCATGCGAAAGGTCTTGGATTTGAATCTACTTGAGATTAAAAAAAAAAAAAAAATTACTCTTAATAATAATAAAAAATTATAGAAACTTCGATAGATTATATCAATTTTTTTTTAATTGCTTAAAAAATATGATATAAAATTAAGTACTTAACTACTATTACTTAAAATAAAATATGACATTACTTTTGGTTGAATTTTGAGCATGGTTACTATTTTATTAGGTCCCTCAACCGTGGGTACTTTTCCATAGCACCGCCACAACGTTCCAAATTATGTCGACCTGAAAGATAAAGAGGCCCCGACAGCCTGAACAGAGCCGTAGAGAACAGTGAAAGAAAATGCAAGCGTGGACCCAGGACCAAATTGTTAAGCTCGGCGGGACCTGCCATTTTAAAATGTACTTCCTTGTAATTCTGAGCTGACGTTGTTCCTTGACCAAATTCACTGCTTCTTACATTTGCCTATTTCTACTCATCTCCAGCACCATACCGCCCTGCACCGCCCAATGTGCCTTTTGCTCTGACGCTCTCTATTTTATTTAACGTAGACTGAAGTTGAAGTGACGGCTTTTCCCTCCTTCCCAACTTCTTTCATTAGCCTGAGAGGAGTCAATGGGGTACCATGGCAGCACCCACAGTCTAGGTATACTTCACTTCTCCCTAATGACGATTCCACTTAACGAATTACTGGGGAATCCCCAAATCTCCCGTCAGAAAGCCCCCAGCCACTTGATTCGTAAGGGAGGCACCTGCTTACGACTCCACTGTACTCCATACTCCTGCCTAAATTTGGACATACACACGCATTTCAGATTTCAGCAACATGGCTCCTCCAATGGGCGAAGGGCAAATCCTCCTCGTTATGTCCCAATTTATGATTCACTGCAAGTATAAGGTCCTTTCTTTTCCATAATACCCCATCTATCTGCTTATGTGTTTCCTTTCGATAAAGGTGCGATCAGGATGTTACAACAATTGAATTTTTATGCCAGATCCAAACCCCAACGACAAAATGGAACATTTGGGTTGTCGGAATTTCTACCACTCCAAATGATTTTTATGCCTAATTTACTACTCAAATTTTTCACTTCTTTCCACTTCCCATCATTAGATGATCCACTCATTGCATCCCCCCAATTCATTAATGATCTACAGTCGTCAAACACATCACTTATGCTCACTATGATAAGAAATTTATTGCAAGTTTTGGGTTTAATCATGGAGGAAATTCCGCAGTTAAGCGTGCTCAGGCTGGAGTAGTACTGGGATGGGTGACCTCCCAAAAAGTCCCGGTGCTTCACCCCTGTGAGCATCACCTAGATCCAATGAGTGCTAAGTGTTCCATTTATTCTCATGAGAGATAGATTCATGTTGAATCACTACTCATGAAATATGGGTCAATGAGTTTCTCAAAAAATCACAAAGTTAAATCCTGATAGCAATATCACAAGAAATTTACTCACAATAGTTTGATGTTAGTTTAGTTGTGTTCTTGTTGCGGAACAAACTTCTGATGATGATAAATATCATTTTGCTCCATCCATACATGTTGATCATTCACCAATTATTTGGAACTCTCCAAGGAATTCTATTTGTTCTTATCATTGATGCTATACCTATTTTCAAACCAATTCATTTTTATAAGCTCAATGCATGTACAACTGGAGAGCAGTTTTCGCATTGACATTTCTGGAATTTCTTTTTGCGTTCCTAATTTATCCAATGCATGCATTCTCTGTATTAAAGACTCAAATTTGTTTATTCAATTGAACTGATTTTTCTTGGAAAGATTTCAGGGATTGAAAACAGTATATTAGCATTGTCATATCTGTCTTTGCAATCTTAGAGACAATCAATTCAGAATTCTGTTCAATTATGAGTAGTGCCGTATGAAAGATATCAGATTCCTGTAATTTACATTATATTCTTACAGTTTTTGAATTCACTTTATCATAGAATGTAAGAAAATATATAGGAAAGAAAAGTCTACTGTATATATACTAGTCACAACAAGACATCGAGTTTTTCTGTATGTTGATTGGGCACTGTATGAGAAGTCAAAAACAAAAATGTATGACTAAAAATAAGAATATATAGTTTCAGATCTTCATTTAAATAGAACATTATTTAATTCAGGTAAGGTGTAGATAAATACATTTCAGATAGTTTGTAGTGCATCGGCACCATCCCGAGCTTGGACTTAATTTTCAAAGCCCCATGCATGAGTTATTTGAGTCTGCCTCCACTAGTAATTGGAAGTCAATTCATTACAAGTCTAATGTCTTTGGGAAGAAGATTCATAGCTTATCTTCTTTCTTGTCCAGTGGATTAGCACATTAAATAGATGGGAGAACATGAATACGTAGAGTATTTCTGAAATGAAATAACATATAGCCATAACCAGGGCTGCTGGAAACAGCAATACAAACCAAATCTTGTATCTTTCTGGCCCAAAAATGAATTGTTTGGAATGAAAACTGATGACAAATATGGTGATGGGAACAAAGGAGAGCATAACCCATACGATGACTTCTAACCATCCGGACGATTGGATGACCAGGTGTATGGCTGTTCCGAATGCTACCAGTAATGATATGAGTGCCGACCATAATAGATAAATACAGTACAAAGTCTCCACTGGATTTCTACTCACGCCTGCAAGAATGGCTGATGCAATCGATGTACAGAATGAGAATACATCGCAGATCACAAACAGCTTGAAGAGAAAAGCATCGATGAATACAGCCGTTGGTTTGCCACTTGGACTTAGATCCAATCCTCCTGGTAAAGTGAAGACTGCTGCAAAGGACACTGTGGCAATCAGCACTGCATTTATAGAGATACCTTGCCCTTTGAACGCAAGTTTAGTAGTTGCTTTCCTTATCCATCTTGCGTCTTCCAGCATCTCTGGAGTCACCACAGCACCATTTATTTGAAGCGCTTCTTTAATCTGCAAACAGTAAAAATGTCCGTCTCAGTGATTAAACAACACTAACAGAGACATGACCCAGTTAAAAGTCCAGAATTTTTTTATCACTTACACTGCTGAAGAGCGCTGGATCTGTATCAAAATTCCTCATTGCTATTTGCAATGGAGTGTGCCCGCTGTTGTCGCGATGATTAAGTGATCTCTTCGACATTAAAGATAACAACATGTTCTTGAATTGGAACAGCACAGCAAAATCGGATTCCTCAGAAATCCGCACAGCTGTGATGACGGCTAAGTGGAGAGGTTTCCTGCCGTTTATGTCGACTAGCTCTCTACAATCTCTGGCGTACATTAATATGATTCTCACAAGATCGTATTTCCCCTCTTTCACTGCTATGTGAAGCGGTGACTGTTTCTCCCTGTCCTCTCTGTAACATAAAGAGTTGTCCTTTTCAAGAAGTAATTCTCCAATCTTCACCATGAACTGATAAGATGACAAACCGGTCCGAAAGGGATAAAATGGAGGAGAAAGTGCAGCCATATGCAGAGCCGTTCTTCCGAATTCATCGACTTGTTTCACCAATTCAGGTCTATGTTCTACAAGCTTTGCAGCAACACCTGAACAATTTATACCACAAGCTGCGAGCTAACTAAAAACCTTCCAAGATTTACATTTAATCTTTTCTTACCTATATTAACAAACATCACTACGCGAGGGTTTCTAAAATTATTTTCACTCTAAATGCAGCGATTTGCAGGTACAGTAATTAAAAATCCAAAGCTTTACAGAATTTCTGAAAATATGGCATCATTGTGCAACCTGAGTGAAAAAAAGCGCAAAAATATTTACCTATGTGCCGGTTGAAGACGGCAGAATGGAGCGGCGTTTGGCCGTCGGATCTTTTCAAGCCGATGTGAGAAGTCATGAAAGGCAACAGAATTTCAACAATCTGCGAATTACCGCCCTCGGCAGCTGTAAAGAGCGCAGTTTCACCGGCATCATTTAATGCACCGACCAAGCCTCCGTCATGATCATGCTCCAGAAGCACTTCAACAACTTTATCATTTCCCCCCTTTGCAGCTTCATGAAGAGCCGTATTTCCCTCCCAATTTACAGAGCTCAAAATATCACCCGCCTCTACATCCCGCTCGATTATTTGAAGCAATCTTTTCGCCAATTTGTCATGGCCATGGAAAGCTGCAATATGCACTGCAGTATTTCCATCTGAGTTCTTCGCCCTGAGAAATTCGAATCCTGCTACAGAATTCCGGTTAGCGACTTGCAGCAATATTTCGATGAATCGGAGATTACCGCGAGAAGTCGCTATATGTAATGCGGAATTCCCAAGAGGGGTAAACTCATGAAGAACATCAACCTTAGCCTTGAGCAACTGGTTAAGAGTATATACATTTCCAACTACAGAAGCCCTGTAAAGCGTGCTGTTCATTCCTCTAAGGAAATCCGCAGTTTCGTCCATTGATTATTCTCAGGGGATGTGGCCTACCGATTCACTGTTTGCTTCCGGAAAGCTTTCAAATTACTTTTCGGGAATCGAAATATTATATGAATGAAAGGTCATCAAAGGAAAGATCTTTACATTTGAGTGATGGTTGTTTGCAGGAAGTCAAGCATCAAAATCATATCGAGAAATTTAGTACTGCTCACTGCCCGTGATGTTTCTATTTGCTTGCGGGACCGAAAGGCACAACCACTCACTTTGTCGTACTTGCAGTAAAAAGTAATAGAATACGTCCTAGTGCTCAGATGTGGCATGGGTAATTACTTATTTATGTCCACAAATTAAATTTTATATTATTACCACACGGTTTTTTAAATTTCTAATCGTTATTTTCTCTAATGTTGGAAGATCTCATTATGTTTTTCTCCTCCCACCGAATATGTCTGTAGTTATCTAATAAAAAGTTTGGAGTTATCAAAGTTACGGATCTTTCTCATCATAAAATATCTGATACTATATTTTATCATAAATATCTCATAAGTAATATTTTATCATTTCATTTGGTGAAGAGCTATTTTCTTTATTTTCTAAAGGATTATTATATATTATTTTAATTAAAAAGACAAATTTAAATGATTATTTTATAATATTTTTAAAAACACATGTAAGTTATTTTTTAGATTTTTATTTATATAAATATAATATAATAATACGTTTCTTGATGCTGTTATAAAATGTTTCTTGATACTGCTAAACTAAAGATATAATTGTATTTGTATTTGTAATTGTAATTGTAACTAGACTAGGTATAATAATGTGCAAATATCAAACTAATGATATTTTTTTTTTAACATGAAGATGGATTAAAATATATTTTATGTTAGTTGTGATTAGTTAAAGAGTTAAAAATTATATCTATTTTTAGATATAAATATCTTACTATATAATTATTTTAATTAATGAAAAATTATTTTACTTTAAAATTATTTAAGAAGTGTTATATGTGATTTCTATTTTATTTTTATTTTTTTGAACATATTTTTTTTTTACCCAAGAATTATTTTACGATATTTAAAAAAATGTGTCGGCTGTGTATTGATTGTTATGTATAAATTACAAGATAGTGATTTGTTTCTTGTTATTATTATTAAATGTTTCTTATGTGACTAGATTGGATATATATTTGACTTTTGAGAAAGGTATAAATATCACGGTATCGTGGAGAATGATGATATTATCTTTTAAAATGTCATTTCTATATCTAGTGTTTCCTAGGTTAGGAGCAATATTTGACCACATTTATGATATGAGGGGCATTCTAAGGAGATTACCAATATTTAACATTTTTTAATAAATTTTTTAGACAATGCACAAGTTGATTTGTGCAAAGTGATGCTTGAATCCATCAAATCGTATTTTATACAAGGTGATTTTATTGTCTTTAGTTTAATGTTTACCATTGACCTACTCAATTCTTAGCCGAGAATCACCAAAGACTAATAGATATTTAAAGGTTCCATTACATTGCTATCTTTTTATACAAGAGATGATTATATATATATAGTAATATTATTCGTGTAAGGCAAACCAATTCCTTAATGATGAAGCCTCCTTTTGGTGTAAGGTGAATATGTCCCACCCTTAATCCATGACAAATGAAAGATCTATCAAAGTAGAGCTTCTTTGTAGGGGCTTCTTCAAGATCTCAATGGTTGGTTATCCACCAAAAGTGCTTTAGTCAATTAATCTCACATTACTTGTCTTTGGATTGATTGTTGATGCACATGCTTCATGTCATGCTCACTAAAGATATTAACCCACTTAACCATTTCTCTTATTAGAGATTCTTTCAATAAGAGATATTTAAGGGTATTGGTTTTTGTAATGAGCTTACTTCAATGATGAAACATGATGCCAATGTTAATTTTTTTATTGACACTATATGTTTTTTATCATATTTTTATTTTTTGTATTTACTTGAAAAAATTCTTTTGCATATGCATCAAGATGGTGCATGAAAATGGTTAAATGATTTTTAAAAAATGAGTGCATTACTCAAAAATCCAAATAATGTACTCACATAATGGATTGGAATCAATCTGTAACATGATCACATTATTAAAAAATCTAAATAACATGCTTACACTATGGCTTTGAAATATCAAGTCATATTGCAAACACATTGTTAGAAAATTCAAGAAATCCACTTGCATTATCTAATAAAATCCAAGAAAATAAAATGTGCTCACAATATGTGAATCATGAAATACATCATATTTCATGTTTCACAAAATGTGCTTGCATTATATGGAACATTGACCATGCTTTCATTTTGTGTAAATCCTAAAATGTGAGCACATTTTTTTTTTTAAAAATCTCTTCTTTTTTCTTCATAAGTAGGCTTGGATAATGAGCGTAAAGGCCTGGATAGTTTATTCTCTTCCATTTTATGTCTTTTCTAAATTCATTCTCATTTCTCAACTTTCATGCCAAAAGACTTACACATTATATATTTGATTAAATAAAACTACCACCAAAATGCCAATATCTTCTTATCTTTCTACGCTTAAAAAACAAAAGCCAAACCTACATTAACATATCAATTTTTGTGAGAGATATATGTATTAGTTTTTCTTCATAAATTTTGACATATTAGACTAAATTTGAAAAAGAAATTTTAATATTGTTATGCACTTTAATCTTTATTATATATATATATATATATTGCATTTTACATTATTTTGGTACAACATATCTGACACAAACTCTTTGTGATGTCATAGGGGCTTCATTTAGTGAGTCTAAATCATAACACACACATTCATAACATACTAAAGAATCTTCCTATTTTTTTTATAAAATATTGTCCTAAGCTCCTTTTTTGCTATCCCCCTTCAATACCTGCCTAGAATCATTGTACCCATTTTCCTATATAAACCCTCACCCCTCACCCCTCCTCATTTGAATCAGGATTATGCTATTAATAAAGAGCTAACTGCTATTGTACTATTTGAGATATAGCTATAGGATATGATCTCTCTCCAATTTATTAAGAATCTAGCAAATAAACCATAACTTTGAGAAAAATGTAATTGAATATCAATGCATTGTAGACATGTAAGGATTTATTTATATATTTTTATTAACTTTCCTAATGTTTTTGATGACTTCAAATGGTAGCATTGAAAATCTATTTCAAGAGGTTTTATTATTTTCTTTTTAAACAAAGAATTGTGTGTTGTTTGGTATCTATGTTATTTTCAAAAAGGCGTTACAACTTAAATAATCTCCTTGATAATTTAGTTCACTTAAACTAGTGACCATATATTAGAAAATATACATGATAGTATTGTAGTTTTTGTTATTCAAAAAATAATTTCAGAATTGTATTATTTTTTTATGTTATATTGTCTTAATCATTATACTTGACATGATGACATTTCATGGTCTACCAATAATCTTTGTTTTTTATTATTATTATTTCTGTCTCGTATTATTTTTATATAATCATGATGTGGCCAAATTTTATTCCTTTCATATTGTTCCTCAACTTGGAAAGAAGATCACTAAGAGAGTGTCCATACTTGGAATTATTTTCCTGTTAGATCTCATCTCAAAATTTATAGATATAGGAATCAACCTTTTTTAATACTAAAATTATCATGACAAGTCAAATTAGAAACACATCATCAATAATTAATTCCCATGTGAGTGACATTGCAGACGCACTCAAGAATTTACTAGAATTTATTTTAAAAAGAAATGGCATTTTCTATTTCGGCTTGATTAGAGGAGAATGGGAGAGTGGAGCCACTTTGGCAGACTTACATTGATGAAGGCTAAATGTAGCTAGTGGAAATGGGTGAAAGAATTTCATGAAGATTTGATGTAATCTATTGAATAGCTGCTTAGTGGAATGCAAAGGCCATACTAAGGGCAATTTTGAGAGAATAAGAAAAATATCAGTCAGACAGCTGATGTGAAAGTATATGTAATTCCATGGAAGCCGCAACTACAAAGTTTGATGATTATCTTATTCTTTTTTAACGAAACCATTTTGTACACATATTACAATCCTTATCTTCCACGAGACTTGTTATCTGCAAGATATTTTTACCACCTTTATGCATTGACAAGAGTGCTTTTGGTTTCACAACAGACAATTGTATTTGATGGAGAGTTTCTAAAGTCTATTCAATGTTGAAGCTAACAAATGTCTTTGCATAGAAGTTTCTATAACCATTCATCTTATTCGTTTGTATATAGTCTACAACCATTGCATAGAAATCTAATTCCATTTCACTCAATACCACCTTACGAATCTAAAGGTTGTGGCTTCATGGGAGTTGAAGGTGACCTCAACCTTTTTCTGAGAGAAGATATTGACTCCCAACGAGCCATTTCACAAGTATTGAAAATGACCGCTCACACTCGATACAAAAGAAGCCACACCCAAAGCCACTTTTTCAGATTTGTTTTACCCACATTCTTGAATGAATATTTAGTAATTTCACCTACTTGTTTAGTTTATATTTTTTTGTTTTTTTTTAATGGAGAGTTCAGATCTGTGAGGTAACCCAGTGAGGCATGAGGCTTGTGAGCTACCAATAGGTAGCCACTTGAAGATTTAGGAACTTGACACGGGTCCACACGTGTTGAGGTATCAATAGGTGGCCACTTGAAGATTTAGGAACTCGATACGGGCCCACATTTGCCTAAAGCCTCTTTAGCTTAGAGCCAAGGATTGAGGGGCATCCATGTTGTCAAAATTACCCAAGGCACAATCTTGGTCTCATCTTGTAGTGTCTGCCCCTAGTTCGCATTTCTGTTATCATTGCCAAACTCTTTTAGGCCAGTTTTATGCTTGATTACTAGTAGTATTTTTTTGAGATTATTATATATTGTTTTACATTCAGTTGATTATATGATAAGATTACTAGGTACTCTATATTTCATGTATGCATGATGATTATTCAGTGATTTCAGTTATTGATGATGATTAGTTAGATGGATTATTATGTGTCTTCTTATGGATACTTACCCCATATTGCATGTGTATGGTGTGCGTGTTTACTTTCTTTATATATAATGTTTTTGATGTGGTTAAGGAAGGGAGTCGTAGTCACCTACTAGTCAGGATCTACACAATGCACCACCTCCTACCATTGCCTATTTAGCTTAGAATATTGTGTTTGTACATGAGTGGATTTTATGCAGGTTACAGGTACCAGATATCGACTTCCCTAAATTGCCAGGATGAGCGTAACCTATCGCATTATCTCAATGGTAAGAGAGGGGAGATAAATTCTTAAGTCCAAATCCTAAACCTTTAAGCCATTTGTCCTAATTGAAAATTAGGACAAGTATTTGAGTTGAGTACCCTTCGAATGTGTCAAATAACGTTAATTCATGATTATAACCCTTTAGTTTGATTTTGTATGTGTTTTCCTATGATGAGTTTTCATATTTTGTTTTATGAGTCCTTGGTGAATTTTCTATTAATTAAGTCTAATTAAAAGATTATATTAATGATTTAATTTAATGAAAAATTATTATGATATTTTATTGCATTGTTTATCCTATTGGTGTCAATATTCTTGATATTATTATTGGTCATATTAATGGTCTTCCTAAAGATACCAACTTATTTTGGAATATATTATCGTCTAACATTCTCTGGCAAATTTGGAAGTGTAGGAACGATGAAAGGTACCAAGGTAAGATGAGGGATCTTACTGAGTTTTTTTGAAAACTCACTTATTTTAAAATTTCTATATAGGTGTAGGCTACTATGTTGATCGAGCGGGACAAGATGAGAAGGTTCCTTAATGATGGGCATGTTGTTTTTTTCCACTATGAGTTCAAGCATGGATACCAATGGTGTAGAACCCTGGGTGATCTGCAAGCTTTTGAGAAAGCTTGCATTAGGCTGAACAAAGAAATTTGTAAGAAAGTGAATGCTACAAAAGAAGATTTATTCAGGCTGATGCAGATTCATGATTCTAAAAGTGTCATTTGGATGGAGGGTCCCTTAGGTTGGACTGCTTGGATGGTCAATTACTATGATGTTCTTAGTTAGATAGTCCTTCTTCTTCTCTTCTTATTATGTTGTACAACTGATTCTGTTATTCCTTAGTGAGGCTTGGCCTCCTTGTTGACTTTCATGGTGGTACTTTGGTTGCTTTGTATTTTCTAAAACTCTTATTTCTAATAGAAAAATAAACTATTATGATATTTTAATATTTAAATTATATTTAATTAATTAAGAAATTAATCAAATAAAAAGAATTAAATTGGTAGATAAAAGTTATAAGTTTAATTTTAGAACGTGATAATATTTATTTAATTTATTAATAATATATTTAGAATTCATTTTTAAATAAATGCTAAATATTATTATTTAAGTTAATAAATATTTTATCAGTTAAGTTTTGAAAATAAATTAAAAAGTGAAAATATATTAATTTATTAAAAGTTTTAAGTTCACATGATGTGTGCATGAGATTAAGTTTAATAAATAAATTAAAAGAAGTCAAGTAAAAATTAAATAAAGTAATTTATAATTCATTTGATGTGCCTAGGAAAAGATAAAGACAGATAAATAAAAGTTAATAGGAGTTGAAATCTGGTGAGCACAGAGTTCTCCCAGGTGAATACACAATTAGTGCCTCGATTTAAAGAAAGAACTCTTTATCACAATGAGAAGGTTCATTTTCAAGGGACGCACATTTTTGAAAGCAAAATTTGGAAGGGAATTTGTGGGAAAGTTTCAGAGAGAGATTTTTGGATAGAAGCGAATTCTCTCACAATCTTTGGGTGGTTGTGTATTAGTATCAGGTTTAGGTAGGGTCTTGTGTTTTGATCATTGATTAATTACGCAATTTTCCTTTCATGTCTTCTTCATGCCCGTGAATTGTAAATTTGAATTCTCTAGGATGAACACTTAAACATTTCAATATTGTAAATTGTTAAATGCTTGCCAATATCTTCTACATACGTGGAGATTATAAAAGTAACCAGAAACCCTCATTTTCTAGATTAAAGAAATTAGGATGGCAAGGGTTTGAATTTAAAAATGAAAACTCTAGATTGAAAACTCAGATGGTTAATAATATTTTCTCTATTAGAGTAATGTTGAAAACAATTTAAAAAAATATAAATATTAAAAATAAAGGGTTTGTTTAATAAATTTTACATTTATAAATTCTATAAAATAAATAAATTTATTAAAAAATGTTTTACAAAATATAATAATAAATTTTTTATTAAAAAATATAATTAAAAAAATTAATTGGGGAGGGGCAGGTTTACCCACCCCCTACCCCCTTACTTATAAATGTAGGTGACTGCTATACGTAGTCATACCTATGACTATGGTCATAGTACGACTGCGATAGCAACCGTGCATTGACAAGCATGCCAGCGATTTCCAATCGCATGGTAATGTGTTGCATGTTATATATATATTTTTAAAAAAGTGATGTTTAATATTATTAAAATTTAATTGTATTCAAATTTAAATGATTAATTATTAATAAAATTATTATTATGTTATAATTTATTAAATTAATTAAGGATTATTAAATATTAATTATTAAAAGAGTTGTAATTAATAATTATTAAAGATTAGTAATTTTAATTAATGATTAATAATTAATTATTTTATTTATTAGTAATTATTAATTTTAATAAAATATTAATGAAAGGTAATATAAATAGTCTTATATACTTATTAATTAATTTAATTAGTTAATGATTAATATTTCTTAAAGAAGATATAGAGTATCTTATTATTATTATTAATAAAATTGATTTTTAATAAAGTGGTATCATTAACATCAATGATTATTATTTTTAATAATTTAATAAATGACTACCCTTAGGTTATTTTGGAGAAAATTTACTAGAAATCGAATAGGGGTAATGGTACTTTTTATTTAAATATCGAGATGGGTTTAATTATTTTTTACTTGAAATATACACTGAAATGAGAAAACTAAAACCTCATATATAACTTAACCATGTGATTTCAAAACAAATCAAAACATGTACTTGCATCTTGTTTCAATATGATGTCTATATTTGGGGTTTGGGGTTGATTAGATTTTGACCGGTCTTAGGTTGTTACCAGAGGCTTGGGGGTTATGTGTTTGTGATGTCATGCTGATATTTGATCTCGATCTTTTTAGCCCAACCATGGTAATGTGTTTAGTATGCTCTAGGATATGTTTGTATTTAATGATCATTATTTCTTTCTAGTGTTCTCTTGTGAAATTGAGGTGAAATGTATGATCTACTTGACTTAACCATTTTTGAGTCCTCAATCAGTTATACTTGGATTACTTTCCAGTCGCCTTGATGGGATTGAAGTGTTTGCTTTGATCTTGGTGATGTCATGTTGTGACATGTTTTGACTTAACCATTTTGAGTTGTTGATTAGTATTATTGCGATACTTTTTAGTTTCTCATTGAGAATGATGGATATTGTGATCTATCTTTGATGCTTTCTAGTTGCTTGTAGAGAACTAATGTGATTATTGTGGATTATCTTTTGATGCTTTCTAGTCACATGTACATGACTGAGGTGATTTTTATATGATTATTTATTTTCACTTTTATGAGCCTAGGGTAGGTTATCTACTTGTAGTTTCAGGAAGTGGCTTGTAATGGGGGTTGGGGCCCTAAGTGGTTGCTAGGGTAACTCATTGTAAGTTGTTTAATAAGTGAAAACATTACACTAAATGAGAATAAAATGAACCTGATAAGAGTCTTGTATGTTCTTTCCCATGCCTCAAGTGCTAGTACAAACTAAGATGGGAGTAGATAGAATGCTTGGTTGCGACCTTGCATTCCTTAGTATGCCTTGTTAGTACGAGAGGATACTAGTGGCTACATAGGAATCACTAGGGACCTAGGGGTCCTAAGAGACTGCTCAGGTAACTTCGACATGATTCATGCGATGACAGTTGCCCGTTTACATAGTAGGTTTCCTACATGTCTTGCGTGCCTTTGAGAATTAGATTTTGACCTATCTTAGAACCCTTTGAGTTAGAATACTTTTAGGATTTCTTGGACTTAGAGAGTATTTTGATATTGGTTTGATATCCTATTTGGGACTTGAGACTATCTCCTCAGGGCGGTGGGAGTGGGCCATTTAGGTTCCACATAGTTGGGTGGTAGTGCTTTTTCACTCTTACCATTGAAATCTATCCATAGTCACCATGGTTGGAGCTTCCTTGTCTGCATTTACCTTCATTCTTTCTATGTATCATTTGATGGATGTTTATATCTTTTATGATGGATGGATCTATCTGTATGGTGGATGGTTTCATTTATTTTTTGTTGTACTTTGTATCATGGATTTGAGGAGGATGATGTATTTCTATTTCTACATATGTAAATTCTTTTAACCCTTTCATACCTTGTGACATGTACAGTGGATGATTGAGCATTCTGAATTTAATTTGCCAAGAGGCATTTGGAACAAATGTATATTGTTTAAATGGACATTGGACTTTATAATTATTCTTTCATATGGATGTGGTATTGATGGACTTGGTATTAGATTAAATTTATATGTGACTCTACATCTTGAGATCCTTAAGAAATGTAACTTGTTATGTATGCTTATAGTTGATTGTATGTTATTGCTTCCGTTACTATGTGTTTGATGTGTATGTTTTGTCTTTCTTGTTTCAAAAAAAAATGTTGGCAAATTTAGTAAAGCTTTAGGTTATTTCTTTTGATCCCTTGGCGGGGCATTACACATTCCTTACTGTGTCAAAGCCTTGCACTCAACAAGACTTGATCCCTAGTGGGCTCTTTGTGAACCATTCAATTTCACCAATAGAGCAAGGGCCCATTGACTCTTTTTTTTTAAATAGTAATGTTGTATTGTTATAAATAATTTTTTTTAGTTATTTAGTTTTAGTTTTTGATAGTAATATGGTGATGCAGGTTTGAAATTTGATGGTCGTATTGGTCATTTTTTCACTTTTGAGCTTTGATGGACTGTATTGGTTGACATGTTAAATTTTTATAACACCTTCAATATGATACTTAAGTTTATTAATAAACCATCAAAATTCATTATAAGCAATGTTTTGAAAATACACTAAATAAGTTTGTTTTACTAATGTACAATATTTGTATGCAAAATATTAACTTACAAACTTTTAATATATACTTACTTTTTATAACTTTATATTATTTTATAAAATCTATGAATTTAGAAACTTAGATTTGAAATTTTTGTAAATATTATTAATTTAAACTTATATTATATTGATTTTTGACAATCAATATTTATTTTAAAATGTAAATTGAAACACACTAACATAACCAAACAACCATAAAAATACACATGATAGGCTAAGTAGATTTGATTTTAGGATCTCTCAAATGAGAGACTCATAAATTAATAAGAGAAACTCAAAGAAGGACAAGATAAAAAATTAACAAGAGAAAATCAAGGAGTCAAAACTAAGACTATAAAATTAGAAATAAAGGAGCCAAAAAAGGACAAGGTCAAAGATTAATAAGAGAAAATAAAAAATATTTAAACCAAGAAGACAAAAGAACCCACCATAAAGAAAGAAAAAAGAAAGAAAAAAAAAAAAAAACCAAACTAGTTTAAAATAATAAATTAGAAAAAAAGAGAGAAAAAGATACAAATTTGAATCCACAAAATTAGAAACATAAAGATCAATAAATCTTAACTCATTAGTATAAAAAATAGAAACAAGTTAAACAAGTGCCACAAAATGACTAAGTACTTGCCTATTATATAAGTGAGCATAATAATTTATTTATTTTAACTATAAAATTATATATTTTTGAGTTATCATTATTAAAAAAACTTTACATAGTATTATATAGTGTCTTATATAAATAAAAAAATAAATCTTATTATTGAAGATTTTTATACAAAGATCAAAAATATTTATTTGAAATGCACAAATTTTTAAAGTGATATTAGGTGATTGAGAGTTATATTCAAATTAAAGACTTTTATAAAAACTAATATTAGAGAAAGTTCTATTTTCTTAAAGAAAATATATGTATAAAAGAGATTATTCGATTTAATATTATACCTTAATATTTGGAAATAAATTAAAAGTTTTGAAAATGATTATATATTTATTAACCAAAAGCTTATTATAGTGGCAAAGTATTTGCTAATAATTAGGGCTAAGGCATACCATTCAAAGAAATTATTGGCTACAAGAGTGCAATATGAGTTAAAATTTTATTTTATAAAAATATCATATTGACAGATGCATAAATCTGCATATAAGAACTTCAATTGATTCATCCAATTAAAAGATAGAAAAATAATATATAGAAATTATTAAGTTAAGAATTTGGAATTAAATATAATATTTATAATAAAGTATGTAATATAACTATTTTTTATTGGTCAATTACATTTCATTTAATCACTAGTTAAACTGAGTAAGTCATAAAAGTGATACAATAGTACTTAGTCTATTGGCAAGTAATAATAATTTAAAAATACACAAGTAAAAGAAGAAACCAAAAAAAGTGTAAAAACAAAGACTACTAACCATAGAGAAAATACCAATAATTGATAAACTAGCATTTTTGCAAGTTTAACAATAAGTACAAAGGAATGATTTACTTTATTGGTGCTCAAATAATGAAGTTATTACAATATTGTGGTACATGTTCATATAAATAGAGCACCCTTTAAGTTGTTAAATAATAAATAGATTGATATCAACTTATATATATATATATATATATATATATATATATATATATATATATATATATATATATATATATATATGTTTAAATTTTTAAATATACAAAAATAGTTAAAAAAATAAAATTAAAAAAGATAATCAAATTAATATTTTCAAAAATAAGATAGATACCTTTATGTTGGTTGTAACTTAAGAGTTGAAATTCTAGTCATCTAACATTTTACGAAAATATTTATCTACATTTATAAAATTTGTATTTGTTAGAATTAGAGGTTTGATAAATATATTAGAAATGTGCAATTGAGATTATGAAAAAAAGAGTATAATTAGTAAGGATTATTTAATTTAAATAACTTCTTCCAATTTATTGTTAAAATTTTGTATAATAGAAGAAAAATAATATATACATATTAAGTATAAATTAATTTAGTTATAAATTTAATTAATATTAAATTTTAATTTATGAATATTTTAAAGCAATTTACACAAATATTTGATGATGAAAGAATAGTATAGAAGATTAAGATTCTCTTTATTAACAATTTTTAAGTTTGTTTAATATCATTTTCCTTGTTATAGATTTTTGTCTATTGTTGTCACAAAAGTTTGCATCTTTGTCCAAACTTTTTACCTAAGGACAACCTCGTGCAACATGGAAACAACCTCGAGGCTGTGGGACTTGAACTATGAGGTTGAGTCTCCAGAGAAGACCGACTTCCTTTGCTATTAGGGTGCACCTAAACTACATTTGGAGAGGAAAAGAGAGAAGGAATGCATGAAAGAAAATCTACTTATTCTAACCTAAGGGGTGATGCACACAAATAGAGTGTGCAATCCTATCCTTGCCCATACATGCATGTTAACCATCATGACATCAATATAAACAGATTTAGACTCGCTAAACCTATCAATCACATGTAGATTAAATAACCAATATGAATAGCGCAAGGAAGAAAAGATTCACAATATATCATTCATAGGCCAAAATAGACACAGTTATGCAAATGAAAAACAACCACAATATATTGAAGGGAGGAAAAAAGATCTTGCACACTACATCAATGGCTAAAAGAGATAAGGCAGAAAGTCATGAATAGTTCAGAGGCAAAGGGGTTTTACAATGTGCATGCCAAAAAATGTTAAGGAAAACAGAGAAGAATTGACCTTATGAAAGATTACAAAATCTTCCTTTATAGTTCAGGCACAACTGAGATATTTCTGACTAAAAGTTACTTGACAACCACTGCCATTAAGTCTTTTGAGAACAATCAAGACAATCCAAGAAAAAGATATGATCCTGGCATAGATTTAGATGCAATGAAATCTAATATTTCACTGACAGAGCTCTTGAGAAGCAATGACCATTAACACTCTCACCAAGTAGATGGATAAAATCAAGGTGGTGGAGTGTTTCCTTAATTTTTTCTAGCTCCACATTCATTCGAGAGTGGTTAGAATCGATCATAGAGATTAGATTGTGCAGAAAACCATCACTTCTCCTATTCCTAGCTTGACAAATCAACAAAAGTTAGTAGGTGAACTGAGTCAAGCAATCAAGATGAGCCACATAGACCAATAGACTTATATCTTTCTGCCAACTTGCAAGGTCTTCACAAGTTGATCACCTTATTACCCTAACCACACCACCTTAAAAAATTTAACCACAACTACCTCATGAAATTTCCAACTTAACTGCTATTGCTATATGTTACTTCCACTTGGGCCCATAAGGACATGTGTCCTCAAGGTGCTTGTCCGCTTTCCCTAAAAACCTTGCAACTTCATAAAGCAGAAAAGCATTGATTGTCAATCTCCACAAGATTGATGATCATAAAAATCCATAAAATTATTATGTTTCCCTTTAATATTTCTAGGCCTACAAAATACTCAACATCCAACTCACTGAACACATAGACCCTTGGAAAATTAGTATAAAGAAATTGACACATATTCCACCTCAGTAACTACCTAGCATCTTTCAGAAAAGTCAACCCCACAAGGCCATGTGTTGGGATGTTGCTTCCCCGTATACCTTAAAAAACTTGCAACTTTATAAAGCAGGGAAGCATCAACCATTGATCATCACAAGATCAATGGTCATGCAAGATCTTTATTATAACTTGGTTTAGTCATCAACTTCATCCAATGAAATGATGCTAAATTTCCACTGTGTCTTGACATGTCCACATTGTTCTAATAGGCTCCTTTTGTGGTCCATAAGGGGGAATGACATCATGAAGTCCACGTGGTGGCAAGACACTTTCCCGCATTCACTAAAAACATTACATCTTGATAAAGTGGGAGAGCACCTGGCATCGATCTTGGGAGATCTAACGGTGGATGAAACATGTGGCCACATTCTAAAACTATTAGTACCTTAGCTAATAGAAACATTTCTATATGCCAACTCAACTGACAGCTTTCCTGACACCTTAACTTTGCTTGCATCCCAAAAGGAAATAAGACCCACATGCTACATGGTAGGGAAGTGCTTGCCTACATTGCTTAAAGATTGTTCATTTTGAGAAAGTGGAAAAGCATCCATCATTGACCTATGCAAGATCTGATAGTGAAGAAGTTTTGGGGCCTAGGAAATAAAATTAGTAATATACTATTGTGATGTGGAGCCTAATTAGACTTAGAAGTTTATTTGGTGTGGTTTCCCTCTAGATTATTTCTACCAGGGTTTGGGGGAAGTGACTGTTGGGTGGGCTTTAACATTTAAATTCAAATTTTTGGCAAGGAGGCATCTTTGTTGATATTTTTGGTGACTCAAGGGGGATGCTTGCTTGCTAAGCATAAGACCAATGACCTAAATCATCCATTGGGCTATAGAGTCATAGAAAATGTTGATCCTATGCATTGTGAAACCCTAACCCTACATCTATAACAAAGCAAGAATTCTTCAACTAAAATTAGGAATCAAAACCCTTTGTGCCTCTTCAAAAACACCATGTGCTCGTGCACTTCTTGGAAAATAGGAAGAACAAAAGACAAACTACTCTACTATGTACAAAAATTTATAGAGAAAAAATCAAACAAACCCATTGACTGGTTTGTTAAAGTAGCTCCCCTTCCTTGCTAGTGGATTTCTTTTTGCATACAAGAGGGCAGCTAAAAATAACAAGTGTGAAAAATACACTGCTACTTGATATATCTTCCTCTCAATGCCGAAAAAAATGAAGCTTTCCAAAACTAAGGTGTTACCTTGTGGAGAAAAATATATTTTCTCCTCTTTGTGGTTTTCACCCTCATGCTCAAGTGTAAGCATGACTGAGGGCAACTTGCTAATTTGTTGCAGAGTTAATGCCTTATAGGGCATCCTCTTGATGGTGCAAGGACAAAGGAATCATCCTTGACCACTTGATTGTGCTCTGTAATGGTAGTACCCAACTAGCTTGGAAGTGGGCACCTCCTCTTCTTGTGAAGGATTAATCTTCACATCTTTTTCATGCTGCTCATGAACCACTTCCTTGGGAGCTACTAGTATGCGGCTCTCCACCTATTGTTGTTGCAACTCATGATCATCTGATGAAGGAATAGACTATTTCATGTCCAAGAATGAACAAAAAATCTCTAGTTCATCCTAAAAAGTTTCCTCATCAGAATCTTCTTTCTCTACTATAGTAATGTGCATAGACTGAGGGACAAACTCATGCATATCAGCATGCTCATCCTCAAGGCTCTCTTTTCCATCCTCCATATCATGGAGGATTGTCTGCTACAACAAATGGTTCTCTTCTTGCTCAACTTTTAGTAGATCCTCATCCTCCTTCAAAGGCTCAAAAGCCATTACTTGTCCCTCAAAGGGAGGAGCAACTCTTTTCTTCTTCTTCTTCCTCAATAAAGAAGGGGAGCTCTTCAAATAAGAGGATTGGATCCTCTTCCTTCTTCTAAACAACAACCTCCTCATTCTCCTTAGTAGGCTACAAATCCTACCATGGAAGGTTTCTGGACTTGGATTCATCTCCCAAAACTCAATATTTGGACCATTAGGAGTCCATACAACCAATCGACCCTTAAAGAGTGAAATGGTGATAGGTGTGGAAGGCTCATGACCAAGCCAGTTTTCTCACATAGGGAGTGGAGTGGTTAAAAGAACAATAGGTTATTGTAATGGAGAAGGCTTCTTGAAGCTTAAGTTGACAAATCTTGGAGAAGGGGTTACCTTTGCTTCCTTGGTTTGAGAATCAATTGACTGGAGCCTAATTTCCTCCTCTTTTGCTACATCAACTTTCCTAGAAAGTCTCTCCTCAATATGTCTCTATCTCTCCCTCTCTTCTTCTTCTTGTTGGAGATAGGCCTAGTATACCATCTCCTCCTGTTGTCTATCTAGATTTTGCTAGATGGAAACCTCACCAAATTGTCCATTAATCTCCTCAAGTTGCCTGTCCTAGGCCAACAACTACTCATCTCTTTTATGAAGCTTGAGCCTCACACTCTTTTGGAATTCCAACATCACATCCTTAAGCTCTTTATATGGGGATGTTGGGATTGGTGGAGTAGAGGTAGGAAGAGAGTAATAGTTTTTGTTACCCATTTTTGCCCCCCTCGCCAAAATTTCAAATTTGTATGCTCAACCCCACCCAATGGCTAGCTTCCAAATTTATAATATTTTAATGCCCAAGGTATTTAATGTTTTTCCTCGCCTTCAGATCTTCCCAGATCAACGGTCGACGCATTCCAACATTATCAAGATACACAATTTTTAAATAATGAGGGAAACCCTCTTTCTAATGCATGGACATGTGACATCACGCAGGGTCTTCACCAAGTTTCAATGTGCAAGTCTATGGGCATTTTCGGATCGAGGTAGATCTACGGCAGGTGCTATCGCTCTATGGAGAGTTGCACGTTGGATACTCATAGCAATATAGTGAGGTTTTTTTGTGTGTCAGCTGGGTCCCTCTTTGCCTAGTTGTTTCTTTGGCACTAGTTTTGGATAAATCAATAGAGGGCACTAAGGCGCTATCGAAAAATCTTTGCTCTTGCCGATAGCGACATAGCAACCAGATGAAAAGTGTTTACTATGACGACGTCAGTTGTCAAGTAGGCCCCAAGTATGCCTTGTCAGATATCAGCAAAAGGTTGTTAGACGTGCCTTCACATGGCCAGTTTCTATTAGTTGGTACTTTGATAGGCCAAATCTATCTTGCTCACCGTCAGATTAGTTCAGATCTACAGTTCCCCGCTTCCCCACATTATCAAGATGCAAGGAGATTAAATATTGTGAGAAAGTGGGTGGCGGGCACGTGTCCCAAATGACATCATCAGCTTGCCCTCCTCATAGCGAGACACTAACTAAGCCCTCGCCGTCCAATGTAGTCTGATCCATGGTTGGCATTATCATGCTACTGAAAGTTGCTCATTTTTTACCATAGCGACATAACACCTTGTTGCCACATGTCCCTATGGGGCCTATCTCTTTGGGTCGCCAGGTATGGTATGGTTGCTGAGTTAGAAGCCAAGTGGTCCATGGGTCTAGACATTTTATGGAGATGGCACAGTGTTGTGGTGAGTCTTCACGATCATCAAATTAGTTCAAATTGATGATGGGCATTATCTCGCTATGGAAAAGTACCCAGAGGATATCCATAGCGGCATAGCACCTTTTTGCCATGTGTCCTGGTGGGTCTAGTTAAAGCCTTAACAGTTGAGATGCACCAATAGTTAGTATAACGTCGTGGTTAGAGTTTGAGGAGCTGGCACAGTTAGTTAGAGAAGGGCATGGTCAACTCGGGGAGACTCGCAAGGTGGCATAAAGAAATAAGCTTGTTGGTCCAAGTGGCCCATTCTGGATGTAGAGTTTGGTTGACTTGCTGATGCCACTGATTCATGCACCAAAAAATAATAAGAACTTAGGTTTTGCCACGCGATTTGATCTTTGTGATCATTTCCAAACACCAGAAGTAAATGCAAAACAAGGAAAAGTACTCCATCGCCCCCTAGTTGATCCATCTACTTGGTCAAGATAGTTATGGCACCATTTCTATCTTCTCAAGGCATTATTTGACATAAAAGGATCAGATTTCCTTCAGATCCCCATGATTACTCTCTGTAGGACTTGATGATGGTGGTTGTAGGATAGTTTTGGAGGGAAAATCTCAGTTATGCCTACACTATAAAGGCAAATTTTGTAGATTTTGTTAGGTGGATCCTTCTTTGACTTTTCTTTACTGTTGCTCTGCAATTTCAATGTAAATTCCCCTATGCCTTTGAACCACATGATTTTTTGCCTTATCTCCTTCAGCCATTGGTATGAAAGTGCAAGAACTTCTTTGCCTCTTACTGGTGTTTTAAAGAGATCTATGATCTGCATGATTGTATCTCTTTGGACTATGAATGATAATATAAGTGAATATCTCTTTCCTTGTGTCATTCCTCTTGGTTCTCTAATTTTCATGTTATTATTAGATTAAAGCAAGTCTGAATGTGTATATCCTTAGTTTCATTCTGGTTCAATAGTGCATATATGGGCAGAGTTTGGTCTAAACATGCTATTTTGGTGCATCAACTCTTTAGATTAGATTAGGTAGATTTTATTTCATGCTTTCCTTCTCCCTTTTCCCCTCCAAGAGTAGTTAGGTGCATCCTGATAGTAAGAGGAAGCTAACCTTCTCTGGAGACTCAACCTCACAGTTCAAGTCCCATAGCTTGGAGGTTGTTTCCATGTTTCACTAGGTTTTCCTCACGCATAGGCTTTGGACAAGTGTGCAAACCTAAGTGACAACAATTTTTGGCATGCCCTGTTGGACAAAAATCTTCCAAAAAATTTCAAACCTACTGGTGTCAAAAGGGAAGATTTCAAGATCAATACCGAGGAGATAGTACTAGCTTCAGTGTTTAAGCCTTCAAGAGGCTCATTCTTCAAAGTACTTGGTGACTCTGAGCTTCAATACATGTCTAGTTCCAGACCAAAGTTACAGTGATTCATGCCTAGAGCTGAAACAAGGGCATCTTCTAGAGGTAAGTTTCAGTACCAAGAGCTTTCATTTTCAAACCCTAGAAGAAGGAAGACTAGAGTATTTTTATCACTAGTTAGGAGTGCAGTAGTAACAAATACCCCTACAAGATCTATCTCTACTCCTCCTATTAGATCTCAACCTAGATTGCCATCAATACATATCAATAGATCACTTGTCTATATGGCATTGCCTAGAGCTCATACTTTTTCCACCTTTAATGGTGGGAGCCCTCTCCTATTAGCCAAAAGACATGATATACCAGTAGCTGCACTCAACAGTATACTAGATTTTACTGGTGAAACTTCTATCTCTCCCTTAGAACACATTCAAGAGGTTGCAAATGTTTGTAATATCCATGGTATTATAGAGGATGATGTTGTAGTTAGGCTCCTAGCCTCATCCTTGAAAAGAAAAGCGCTACAATGGTATAGAGGTTTAGCTCATGGTTCTATAATAGATTGGGATGAATTAGGAGCAGGATTGTGCAAACATTTTGAGGATAAAAGTGACTACTTGTCGCTTTTAGAGTAGTTGAATACTATAAAAAAGCCCCCCACAAATGTATGACTAATTTTAATTATAGATTTCAAAAGACATGGGATAGAATACCTACTTCAGTGAAGCCTACCCCTGGTAATGCCTTCTTGTATTATCTTAGAGCTTTTAACAGTGATATTGCCACCACAATCCAAACTATGGGAGGAGATATCTTACCTAATGCTTATGAAATAGCAATAAGGGTAGAAAATATATTAATACAAAGAAGTAAACTAGCTCCAAGGCTTCCTATGCCCTTCTTCCTTGATGTTCCAAATCATCAACTAGCAATGGCTCCTCTTCCCACAACTTCTACATCACAATCCCTTGTCCCTGTCCCTTAGGCTTCTACATCTTCAAATGGGATAGATGAAGTTAAAGAAATGATGCAATCTCTGATGCAGAACATGGAAAAAAGAGAGAAGAACCTAGAGAAAAGATTGCAAGATCAAGGAAAGAGGCTAGAGGATAATTTCTCTTTGATGTAGAAAATGAGCAACAAGGTGGTGACTTTAGAAAGATAGCAAGCCCAAGGTAGTAAGCCTCATCAATTGCAATATCAAGCTCCCAATAGTGGTAGGCCTCCAAATCCTAATCATTGGAACAATTATTTTGATCAAGTAGGCAGGGTGGCCATGCTTCAACCTCAAATGTAAACCAAAGTAGGGCCATAGTCCCTCAAAACAATATGGCTCAAGATCAGGATTTTTGTCCATCCTAAAATTACTCCCATACCTATTGCATGTATCAGAAGGCTAAATATTTTATGGCCTTGACAGTCCAAGAACCTGCAGCAAAATAGTCATCCAAAGAGGACCAATTTAAAGATTCCTCAGATATGCAAAGACAGGGTGATTGCTCTTTTGTGAATCATCAGATGGAGGAGTATTGTAATGTAAACTAGGATTCCATTTCTCGTAACACTAGAAGTAAAAGAAGAGCTATGGAAGATGTTGTCCCTCCTCCCCCTAATCAGGCCTCAACTTAAAGTGCAATATCTCATGAGCAAGCAACAAATAATCAATCAAGTACCTTCCAGCAGCAAAGGCAAAATCATGGCAGAAAAGATACAAGTGATCCTCAAGTGATTCCATCTCAACCTCATACAATTGCAGCTCCCAAAGCTTCTACTAAAGCACCTGCTATGCCATTCAGTGTGGTAGAGAAAATGAAGAAGAAAAATGTGAATATCTCTATGTGGGATGTTGTTGCTACTATACCCATGCAAAAGAGGTTGCTGTAGCAAGAATTGGAAAAGGTTGAACCAAAGGATTAGACACTCAGCATGGAAAGTGCCACAAGCCTAGTAAAACCATCAAGGGAGGTAGAAACAAGTAAAAAGGTTAGACCTCCTCCATTCTATGTTTCTCTAATTATAAGGGGCAAACTAGTCCATAATTGCATGATTGATTCAGGGGCTAGCAGTTCAGTGATGCCTAGGTGTGTTGTTGATGCTTTGGGAATGAAATATGAGCCCATTGTTAGGGATATATTACAGTTGGATGGTAGTACTATCAAGACTGTAGGGATCCTTAGGAATGTGGAGATGGCCTTACATGCATGCCCTGGTTGTATTGTAACCCAAGATATCTCTGTTGTTGAGGTGAAGCCATATTTTGCCATTTGTCTATCAAGAGACTTTACTGCCCAAATAGGTGGTTTCATATCTTCTGATTGGTCATATATGTCTTTTAAAATGAGATATGGGGCAAATGCTTCAATTAGAGTAGAGCCTCAAGCCCTCCATCATACTGAATCTTACACCCCCAACCCCATCAACATGAATTTCCCTATCTTAGATATGGATGAGAGTGATATAGTGAATGAGCCCACTACTTCCCTAGCAGAGATACCTAATTTTTTCTTGGATGAGTAGGCTAATGCATATCAATTTGACCCTATGCCAGAAACCCTTGAGATAGGCCTTAGTACATATTGTATATTGGAAAAAAATGTTTTAGCTCCCAATCTTGTGGAGATTAAAGAAGATATGAGTGAGATATGGAGTATGTACTTTGATGGATCAAGGAATAAGAATGGATTAGGGGCTAGTGTGATGTTGAGTTCTCCTACACAAGTAAGGTACTACTTCTCCTTTAGGCTCCAATTCAGTTGCACTAATAATGTAGCTGAGTATGAATCCTTGGTTCAAGGTCTCCTACGTGCTCAAAAAAGAGATAGTGAATTGGTGGTTAATCAAGTGAGAAATTAGAATAACACCAAGAATGGTTTGCTCAAGTCTTATAAAAATAGACTATGGGATTTTCTTGAAGGTTTCAATGCATTTAATATTCAGAGCATCCCTAGAAAAGAAAACATACATGCTGATAGACTTGCAACAATAGGTGCATCTTATGATGTGCCAAGGAATCTTGAGGAAGAGAAGAAGCAACAAATCAGGGTGGTAGTAAGGCCTGCTATCCCTGATAACAACACCCATTGGCAACTATTTGAATATGATGAGCAAATTGTGAGCTTCTTGTAGAATGAGGCAGAATTTTTAGAGAGAAATTAGTCAAGACTATAGGATCAGTATGGTGACCAAATCATCCATCTCAGTTCTAATAAGCTACCTAAAGGTCTCATTATCTTAGAAAGTGTTTTCAATCCTGATGACCAAACAAGAGGTAGATGCATGAACCTAGCTGCTAATGAAGATGATCATATTTCGCTCATAGTTGCTGATGGAAAGTCCTTAAACATGGGGAAGGTATGTTCTAAAATCAAGTAAGAAGATTTTATTCATCTGTGTCAAGAATTTAATGATGTATTTTCTTGGACATATGATGACTTAAAGGGCTTTGACCCTAGGTTATTTCAGGATACCATAGATCTAGTTGATAATGTAAAACCAATAAGACAAAAATAGAGACCAGTGAATCCAAAGATTGAACCCTTAATGAGAAAAGAGCTATCCAAGTTGATTGAGGCCAATATAATTTTCTCCATCAAGCACTCATCATGGGTAGCAAACCTTGTCCGTGTTAGGAAGAAGAATGGGGAAATTAGATTGTGTGTGGACTTTAGGGACCTTAACCAAGCTTCCCTTTAGGATCACCATCCTCTCCCTTCTATGGAGCAGATTTTGTCCAAGGTCAGTGGTTCAAAGAGGTTTTCATTTCTTGATGGATTCGTTGGCTACAATCAAGTACTGGTTAAAGAGTCTGATAGGTACAAGACTGCATTTACCACTAAATGAGGTACCTATGCTTATTGTAAGATGCCATTTGGGCTAACCAATGCAGGTGCTGCATTTCATAAGGCAATGGAGATGGCTTTCAAGAATATGATTGAAAGTTTCATATTAGTCTACCTTGATGATATCACTATGTATTCAAAGAATGTAGAAGATCATTTTGATCATCTCAGACAAGTATTCTTAAGGTGTAGAGAGTTTGAGGTTTCCCTTAACCCAAGTAAGTGTGTCTTTGCTACTAATCAAGGAAAATTATTAGGACACATTGTATCTAAGGATGGTTTAACCATTGATCCAAAGAGAACAAAAGCAATACTTGCCCTCCCTCTCCCTAAACACAAGAAAGGGATGCAAAGTTTCCTTGGTAGGATAAATTTTGTGAGAAGGTTTATCTGTAATCTTGCAACCATGGTAAAACCTCTTACAACTATGCTCAAGAAAGGTATGGTCTTTGCATGGACCAAGGAAGGGAAGGAAAGTTTTGAAGAGATCAAGGTAGCCATAGCCTCAGCCCCTACTCTCATGAATCCAAATTTTGAGAAAGATTTCATTCTTTACACCTTAGGTGGTGAATCAAGTATCTTCGCTATCTTGACTCAAACAAATGACAAGAATGAAGAGTAGGCCATAGCTTTCTTTAGTGAGGGGCTTAAAGAGTATGAAGATAAGTACAATTATGTTGAGAAGTAAGCCCTTGCAGTCATCAGAGCTTTAAAGAAATATAGACACCTCCTATCTCATAATAAGATTCATTTGTTAGTACCCCATGCCAGTGTGAAGGATTTCCTTTTGAGCAAAGATATTAGTGAGAGAAGAGTTGGTTGGATTACTAAAGTAATGGAATATGATGTTGACATCCAGATTACCAAGCTGGTAAGAGGGAGGGGGTTGTGTAAATAGATGCTATCATCTTAGGAACCTGATGAGGAAGTTGCCATGGTATTAATAGAGCAACAAGAGGTGAGAAATGGTGACCCAAGGAGTTGGATGGATGACATGAAGAGTTTCTTGCTAGGAAATGGGTACCCTTAGGGATTAGATAGAACTAAAAGGAGATAGTATAGATTGCAGTCAATTCCTTATGTCATAGTTGATGGTATCCTGTTCAGGAAAGATTTTAATGGAGCCTTATTGAGATGTATTGATACAAACCAAGCTAAAAGAATGATCAAAGAACTTCATGATGGTCCTGATGGTGGCCACTTCTTAGCTAGAACAACTGCAATGAAGATCATGAGGGCCGGTTATTATTAGCCATCTTTGTTTCATGATTGTCATAAGTATGTGAGGAAGTGTGAAAAATGTGCCTTTTTCTTTGGCAAACAAAGGCTTGCAGCTCTTCCCCTTCATCCTATTCAGGTGGACTAGCCCTTTGCTCAGTGGGGATTGGATTTCATAGGCCCTATCAATCATCTTTCTAGTTTGGGTCACAAATGGATTTTGGCTGCTACAGATTACTTCACCAGATGGACAGAGGTGGTTGCATTGAAGGATGCCACTGAATCTTTAGTTAGACTGATTGAAGATGATGCCATGATAGTAAGAGTGGCAGAACCGATGGAGCTAGAAGAGAAGAGAAGTAAAGCCATGAAAACCCTAGAGACACATCAACAACAAATGAAGAAGAGCTTTGACAGGAAGGCCAGGGTTAGGATCTTCAGGGAGGAAGATTTGGTTCTAAAATGGGATACAGATAGGGCAAAACCATGAAGGTACTCAAAATTTGATGCATTATGGAGTGGTCCCTATTTGACTGAAAGTTGTACACATGCCAACGCTTTTCAGTTGAGCAAGCCTGATGCTAAGATTCTGCCTATCCCAGTCAATGGGATTTATCTTAAGCCATGTTTCTGATAGGGTTGGAGATTCTTTGTATATATTAGTGTAGTCATGTTCTCTATTTGTTCCCTGCTTTTCCAAGAAGTACATGAGCATAGGTTGTCTCTGTGAGATGGCAAGTTTGAAGTTTTGAAGGTCACAAAAATAAGTTCTGGTCTCTGGTTCTAGTTGCAGAGATAGAGGTTTCTGGGTTTTTCTTTTTGAGGTAGGGTTAGGTTTTCATAGTATACGCAATATCTACCTCTTTTTTACTCTATCGCCCAATGGATGCTTCAGGCCACTGGTCTTATGTGTAGCAGGCTCGCATCCCCTCTGAGTTGCCAGAAATGTTACCCATTTTTGCCCTCCCCGGGAAAATTTCAAATTTGTATGCTCAACCCCACCCAACAGCTATCTTCCAAATTTATAATATTTTAATTCCCAAGGTATTTAATGTTTTGCCTTGCCTTCAGATCTTCCCAGATTGATGGTCGATGCATTCTCGCATTATCAAGATACACAATTTTTAAATAATGTAGGAATCTCCCTTTCTGACATGTGGACAGGTGACATCATGTGGGGTCTTCACCAAGTTTCAATGCACAAGTCTACAAGCATCATCGGATCGAGGTAGATCTACGGCAGACACTATTGCACTATGGAGAGTTGCACGTTGGATACCCATAGCGACATAGTGAGGTTTTGCCGCATGTTAGGTGGATCCCTCTTTGTCTAGTTGTTTCTCTAGTGCCAATTTTGGATAAATCAACAGAGGGTGCTATGGTGCTATTGGAAAATCTTTGCTCTTGCCGATAGTGACATAGCACCTAGACAGAAAGTGTTTACTATGGCGACATCAGTTGTCAGGTGGGCCCCAAGTATGCCTCATCAGATATTAGCGAAGGGTTATTAGACATGCCTTCACATGGCCAGTTTTTATTGTTTGGTACTTTGATAGGCTAAATCTAGCTTGCTCACCATCAGATTAGTTTAGATCTATGGTTCCCTGCTTCCTCGCATTATCAAGATGCAAGGAGATTAAATATTGCATGAGAAAGCAGATGGCGGGCATGTGTTCCAAATGACATCATTAGCTTGCCCTCCTCATAGCTAGACACTAATTAAGCCCTCACCATCTAATGTAGACTGATCCATGGTTGGCATTATCATGCTATTGAAAGTTGCTCATTTTTTACCATAGCGACATAATGCCTTGTTGTTGTGTGTCCCTGTGGGGTCTATCTCTTTGGGTTGCTAGGCATGTTATGGTTGTTGAGTTAGAAGCCAATTGGTCCATGGGTCCAAAGGTCTTATGGAGATGGCACAGTGTTGTGGTGAGTCTTCACTATTGTCAGATTAGTTCAAATCGATGATGGGTGCTATCTTGCTATGGGAAAGTACTTGGAGGATATCCATAGCGACATAGTGCCTTTTCGCCATGTGTCCCGGTGGGTCCAGTTAAAGCCTTAACAGTTAAGATGCATTGGTGGTTAGTATAAAGTTGCAGTTAGAGTTTGAGGAGCTGGCGTAGTTAGTTAGAGAAAGGCATGGTCAACTCGGGGAGACCCGCAAGGTGGCATAAAGGAATAAGCTTGTTGGTCCACGTAGCTCGTTTTGGATGCAGAGTTTGGTTGAATTGCTGATGCCACTAATTCATGCACCAAAAAATGATAAGAAATCAAGTTTTTCTGCACGATTTGATCTCTTTGATCATTTCCAACCACCAGAAGTAAATGCAAAACAAGGAAAAGCACTCCATTGCCCTCCAATTGATCCATCTACCTGATCAGGATAGTTATGTCACTATTTCTATCTTCTCAAGGCATTATTTGACATAAAAGAATTAGATTTCCTTCAGATCCCCATGATTGTTCCCTGCAGGACTTGATGGCAGTGGTTGTAGGATAGTTTTGGAGGGAAAATCTCAGTTATGCCTGCACTATAAAGGCAAATTTTGTAGATTTTGTTAGGTGGATCCTTCTCTGACTTTTCTCTGCTATTGCTCTACAATTTCAATGTAAATTCCCCTGTGCCTCTGAACCACATGATTTTCTTTCTTATCTCCTTCAGCCATTGGTATGAAAGTGCAAGAACTTCTTTGCCTCTTACTGGTGTTTTGCAGAGATCTATGATCTACATGATTGTATCTCTTTGGCCTATGAATGATAATATAAGTGAATATCTCTTTCCTTGTGTCATTCCTCTTGGTTCTCTAATTTGCATGTAATTATTAGATTAAAGTAAGTCTAAATGTGTACATCCTTAGTTTCATTCTGGTTCAATAGTGCATATATGGGTAGAGTTTGGTCTGAACATGCTATTTTGGTGCATCACTTCTTTAGATTATATTAGGTAGATTTTCTTTCATGCTCTCCTTCTCCCTTTTCCCCTCCAAGAGTAGTTAGGTGCATCCTGATAGTAAGAGGAAGCCAACCTTCTCTAGAGACTCAACCTCATAGTTCAAGTCCCACAGCTTGGAGGTTGTTTCCATGTTTCACTAGGTTGTCCTCACGCATAGGCTTTGGACAAGGGTGCAAACCTAAGTGACAACAGTTTTGAGTAGCTTGGCTATAATCAACTTGGGGCTGAGATTGAAACTAGTAATATGCTGGTTAAGGAATAGCATTATCATGATATGGGGGGAATAGTAACTATTTCTATGAAATGGATCCATGGGTAGAGCTTCGTAAAAAATAAAATTTTATAGAAAAACTTGAAAATCATAAAAGGTTAAGATTGATCTTTACATACTAGCATTGTGTCTGTACGAAACTAGAAGATGTGCACTAGGGTCACCATAGTGTTTGATTAAATGCCTCCAAAGGCTGATGACATTGAGAAAAACCACCTAATTTGTAAATGGATAAAGATTTCAATGGTTACGAGTGGACTTATGTTATCACAAAAGTTTGCATCCTTGTCCAAAGTTTTTACCTAAGGACAACCTTGTGAAATATGGAAACAACCTCCAAGTTGTGGGACTTGAACAATGAGGTTGAGTCTCTAGAGAAGGCCTACTTCCTTTGCTATCAAGGTGCAACTAAACTACACTTGGAGAGGAAAAGGGAGAAGGAATGCATGAAAGAAAATCTACCTATTCTAACCTAAGGGATGATGCACCAAACTAGAGTGTTCAATCCTATCCTTGCCCATACATGCACAATTAACCATCACAACATCATTATATACAGATTTAGACTTGCTTAACCTATCAACCCCATACAGACCAAAAAACTAATATGAATAACACAAGGAAGAAAATATTCACTATATATCATTCATAGGCCAAAAGAGACACAATTATGCAAATGAAAAACAACCACAATATATTGAAGAGAGAAATAGATCTTGCACAATATATCAATGGCTAAAAGAGATAAGGAAAAAAATCATGAATAGTTTAGAGGCAAAGGGGATTTATAATGTGCGTGCCAAAACATGCCAAGGAAAATAGAGAAGAACCAACCCTATGAATGATTACAAAAAATCTGCCTTCATAGTTTAGGCATAACTAAGATATTTCTGATTAAAAGTTACTCTACAACTAATGCCATTAAGTCTTGAGAACAATCAAGACAATCTAAGAAAAAGATTTGATCCTGGCATAGATTCAAATGTAATGAAATCTAATATTTCACCGAGAAAGCTCTTAAGAAGCCGTGGTCATTAATGCTTTGACCAAGTAGATGGACAAAACTAAGGTGGTGGAGTGTCTCCTTCTTTGTTTCTATCCCTAAATTCATTAGAGAGTGGTAGGAATCGATCATGGAGATCAGATTGTGTAGAATAATATCACTTCTCCCATTCCTAGCTTGACAAATCAACAAAAGTCAGCAAGTCAACTAAGTCAAGCAACGAAGATGAGCCACATGGATGAATAGTCGTATTTCTTTCTTCCAGCTTGCAAGGTCTTTATGAGTTGACTACCTTATTACCCTAACCACACCACCTTAAAAAATTTAACCTCAACTACCTCATGAAACTACTACCACTAACTATTATTTCCACCTGAGCTAGTAAGGACACATGTCCTTAAGGTGCTTGCTTGCTTTCCCTAAAAACTTTGCAACTTTATAAAGAAGAAAAGTGTCAATCATCAATCTCCACAAGATCGACGATCATGAAAATCTACAAAAGTATTGTATTTTCCTTTGATATTTCTAGGCTTGCAAAACACTCAACATCCACCTCACTAAACATGTAGACCCCTAGTGAATTAGTATAAAGAAATTGACACATATTCCACCCCAGCAACTACTTGACATCTTTCAGAAAAGTTGACCCCACATGGCCACATGTTAGGATGTTGCTTCCCCACATTCCTTAAAAACCTTGCAACTTCACAAAGTGGGGAAGCACCAACCATCGATCATGACAATATTGATGGTTGTGTAGGATCTTCATTATAACTTGGTCTAGTCGTCAACTTCACCCAATGAAATGAAGCTAAATATCCACTATGTCCTGAAATGTCCATGCTATTCTGATAGGCTCCTTTTGCAGCCCACAAGGGGGAATGGCATCATGAAGTCGACGTGGTAGCAAGGTACTTTCTTGCATTCGCTAAAAACTTTGCATCTTGATAAAGTGGGAAAGTGCTTGTCATCAATCTTGGGAGATCTGACGGTGGATGAAACATGCGACCACCTTCTCAAACTATCAGTACCTTAGCCAATAGAAACACTATCATATGCCAACTCAAATGATAGCTTTCCTGAAACCTTTACTTTGCCTACAACCCACAAGGAAATAGGACCACATGTCACATGGCAATCAGGTGCTTGTCCGCATTGCTTAAAGATCGTTCATTTTGAGAAAGTGAAAAAATGCCTCCCATTGATCTATGCAAGATGTAATAGTGAAGAAAGTTGTGTGGCTTGATAAATAGACTTAGGAATATAAAATGTATATTAAAGCTTTATTTCATATTTTCATTGGCATTTGAATATTTAAACATTGAGAAGTGATTGTTGGTTGGGCTTTAACATTTAAATTCAAATTTTTGGCAAGGAGGCATTTTGGTTAACATCTATTTTTTATAATTTTGTTAATTCTTACCTCCTCAACTTATTTATTTAGGTTGCTCACTTTAGAAACTAATTTAAATAATAAGGAGAACTTAATTATATATGTTTCCCCTACCAAAATGTTTTTATATATTTTTGAACTGTCCTAAAATAATTCACATTAAAATAGTTTATGTTTCCAATATTTTATTTGTCTCTTAAATTTCCATGCTAAAAAAACTTGGATATAAATAGTAAAAATGATTTCTTTCTAATATCTCATGTCTATATAAAATCAGTCTCAAATTTATAAAAGAATGGTACTAGAAAGAAAGATACCTACTACATACAATCTATCATGAAGAAAATGAGATCAAAATCTATTCATAATGGTTGTTCACTTTTCTTTCATTAATGGAACATGTATCAAATAGATGACAATACTTTATTGGTAACATTGCTAGGTATGAGCGCCAATACTATGAGAAGCAATAATGTAGAAGGAAAATGAGACAATACCATAGGAAGAACTAGTAATGAGATGGTACCATATAGTACCAACACAAATTCAACATTGCAATAGGCAACAATATATGATAACTTTATTTGAGTTTCTTGTCTTTTGTATGGAGCCTCGATACGTATAGATTTCTAAGAATTATCCATTATTTTAGTGAAATATCATTGCATTTAAAGTTTTCAATCACTTCTGGATCTTGGAGGCTAAAATAGCAAAACAATACAACATTTTTTTGTCAATATGTCAAAAATCTTATTAATTTTGAATTTTGCAACATATTGAAATCGAGAAGAATAAAATTGTCAAATTTTCAATCAAAAGAATACATCACACTTCATCATCTCAAATATTTTTCAAGGTGCAATGAATCTTGAACCTAATTTCATATTACCGATATACTTAGGAAAAATTGCTTTCATACTTCTAGTAATTGTAGATAACCTACATTTGAGGCAATGCAAAAAAATGCCTTGAACATAGTGAAAACATTGAAATATGTACCTGATCAAGATATGTGTCAAATTCTATGACATTTCTCTACTCACATGAGTAACAACAACTAACATCTTTCTTTATTTCTTCATTGATTCCAAAAAAAGTACAATTGGGTTATGATTGGTTTCAATATCTGTCCTATACTACATATACTATTTATTTGCATATTTTGTTCAAATTTATTGATACTACATCCCATTCTAAGGTTCTGGTATCCTTTCTAAAAGAAATTGAAAGAGTGCAAAAAACTTCAAACACTTACAAAAGAAACTAACTAATAACCAATTGCAATCATCCACCAAAATTTACAATAAAGTTTTTAGAAAGTTTTAAAGAAAATAATGATTCTTGCATCATGTCAAGAATTTCTTCAAAATTCCTATTTCCTTGAAGATCTAGGAAATTGACAAGAATGGATCAAACTTCAGCCCTATCTTCCTCAAGCTCTAACTCATTGGTATCACTAGCATAACTTGCATAGCTTATCTAGAACTCCTAGGCAGATGCATACATGCTATTCAAAACATCCAACTAGTCTTCTACTGTCAAATATAGAATTTGGCTACATAACTAGCTTTGGGTCATCTTTTGCATTGAAGGATTGAATTGGTAAACCTATGGTGAAATATCCTACAAAATATACACAGAAAAAATACAAAAATTGCACTACAAGGGTGTTGCCAATGAATGACCTCACAATGTCCTTTTAACACCAGTTAGGAGATCCATTAAATTTGAACAACTATCCACATATAACTATACAAAAATCATCACATTTAATTCAGTGAGAATTTAAGAAAGATGAAATATATTTGGCTAGTTCATACACTTGTCCTATCGCGAAAGTGAAGAAATAATTTCATATTTCTTTTAAACATTAATTTTTGTGTTTATGGCTCTAAAGAATACTCCCTCATGCAAATTCTAAAATTGAGATAACAATACTCCCTCATGCAAATTCTAAAATTGAGATAACAAATCTTCAAAATTCAAGAAATTTTAAAATCAAAATGCTAGTAAATAATGATCTATGGAATCGTTAAATCAAAAGGCTATCCTTTGATACTTAAGGAAATTGTAAAATTGGACAAGCATGTTTACACTACTTTCAAAATCACAAAATGGGAACTTCTATTAGAAAGTAAAACCCACCAAGATAATTGAGAGGGGGGGGGGAAGTAATTAGTTATCCAACTATTAAAACATTTATCAACCTTATTAAACCTTAACCATGTAAGCAATATAATTAGCAACCATAATAAGATACTCATACACAATAACACTTGATATATTAACTAGAGAAATCCTTGATCAGAGGGAAAACCCTGGTGGAGATGGTGCCCACAAAATGATGTACTAATATAAAAGTTCTTTATAAGAGGATGGACTATGTTAGGAGCCAATGAAATATATTTAGTACATATCAGTCCTTGTTAAGAGACTTTGAATCCCTCTTAGGAGATTCCAACCCTTTTAGGGTTGTAGAAGATAGAAGTACCCACTGTCCAAACAACTTCAAAGGCAAGGCCATTGAACTCATTTTCAACTTGGTCTCTATATTATTCCTTGTAGAATAATAGAAATAGAATAATGTGAACCCCTCTATCCTCTTGACTAGACCAAAACCTTCTTTAGGTCTTTATACTAGATTTTCAAACACATCTAATAATCCCTTCGATTGCTTACATACATTTACCAACTTCACATATCACTTTCTTAGTATAAAATGGAACACACATAACTATAAGGAAAATAACCTTCCTTTATAGCATATCCTAAAAATAATTCCTCGAGTCAGCCTTAGGGCTTTCCTAATTAATTATAATAGGATCTCAATAAGATATTACAAAACATTACATCATTTCATAATTACAAATCATTGTTGGCTCACAACATTTGTAACTTTTCAAACATACGATTGCTAACCTTGCACACTTACTCATATCATCATAAGGCTATCTACTATCATTGCCTAGCTATGTTAATCACGATTCTATCCCAGCTAAGAGATACAATGCAATCATTAGAAACCACTTATAATGTACTCTATCTACTTATTTTCTTATGTAGTCCATGAATAATTTCCACATGTCTTTGACTCTCTATTTGTACACTTTTCCATTTCATCAAGAAGCAATGTAGAGTACATCCTCAATTGTGTTTGACCTGATTATCAATACATAGTTTGTATGACCTCATTCTCTATCTTCTACTTTACGAATCTTCATAGAAACAATACTATGTTGACATCAATGACAAACACAGTCATGAATGCAACATGTCAATCATGTACATAGTCTCTCCAATGCTTAGGATACTCCCCCAAAGGAATACCATCAATATTCATGCTAAAAATCTCCGCCTTGGCATTGATGACAACATAGATAAAATACATCTAAGTTCCAAGAATACCAAATCAAACTTTTCTTCTATTGTTATTTGATGTAGGAGTATCCTAGGTGTAAGAGCAATCTTGCATCACCCAAAAACCAAAAAATATTTTATTTTCAGTCTTTTCTATTTTAATAAGGACTAGTAGATAGGGTGGTTACTATTTATGGGAACTTGCTATTTTTAGTAATTTTTTCATATGAGCTTAGAATGTTCTCAGCTTCTATAGGAAGGTTCATTTTAGAGTTGTAAGCCTACCATAAAAATATCATTTCTCAAGATAAAGTATTGGAGAAGTTATCATAGATTTTTGGTAGAAACATTTGTTGAAAAATCTTTAGGCTCACCGTTGGATGCCTTAGAGTGCCTAGATGAGTTCCAAAAATTTGATGGAAGGGTGGTAGCACCATTCTGATCCTATAAATCAAGAATTGACATTTTTGAAAAGTGGCTATAATAGCCAATTAGAGCAATGGTTCAAGAGTTACGGCCTTCCAAAGTTGGGCTATGCAAAATATCTAAAATAATTGTCAAAGATGTTTTTGGTCGACTCTATATGTATTGTTAGGGTTTGTTGGCCCTAGGTATTAATTTTCATTGTCTAGAACCTTCCCAAGCAACATAAAATTTCCTATTTAAGAAAGGTCCAAACATTATCTAGAACAAATCTGGGTGGTAGTTTGTAGCTTAGTCTTCAAGATTACTATAATGAAGGTGTCCATGTGGGTTAGCATTTGTACTTGTGAATTTTGTAATACTGCATTTGTGGTACAAATAAGAAGTCAATTCTTTTTCTCACATTTTCTATTGTTTCTTTGTTTCTATTATGATTTTATGGTATTAGGGGGAGCACCCTTCATCAAATGGTATCAGAGCCTAGCTATTCTTGAGTATGTGGATAGATCGTTGACTGTGAGGAAGTTTACAATAGGACCATAGTTTGGGTTGAGCATGTAGATAGATCACTTATTGTGAGGCAATTTTCAGTAGGGTTTTAGTGGAAGTGCAAACATGCCTCCATGAAGAGAGCATGGCGGAAGAGTTGTAGGTGTTATACTTGAGGGTTTTTGAGTCCTCCAAAGAAAAATGCAAGCATTGAAAGAACAAATGTGTAGAGGAATAAATATTCTTGTAAGAGATGAAAGTGATGAAGATGACAAAGTAGAAAAAAATGCCGAAGTAGAGGCAATTCTAAACCTAGAGGAAGAAAGGTGTTTTAGGGCCATCTCCAAGATTATAAAATGATATAAGTTTGAAGTTCCCACATTTTAAAGAAATCTTAACACAGAGAAGTTGATCAGTTGGATCAATGAACTGGAGTACTTTGAGTGTGAAGATATTGCGGATCTTGATAGGGTCAAGTTTGCAAGGGTGAAACTAAAGGGACATGCAAAGATTTGGAGGCAAGAGGTTTAGTTGGAGTGAAATAGAAAAGGAAAGGATAAAATCACTAGATGGGAATAGATGATCGCTAAACTGAAGTGACAATTCATTCCTAGATTATGAGCTTGATCTATTGAAGAAAATGCAAGGGTTGAAGCAAGTAAGAAAATCTATTCAAGACTATACCAAAGAGTTCTACTAAGTTCTCATTAGACCTAGCCATGCAAAAGTTGATAAGGAGAAAGTGGCCCACTATATTAGAATAAGGCCAAGAATTTAGGAAAAGATGGGTCTAATTTGAATGAACAATATTGATGAGGCATACTCGTTTTCCCTAAGAAACTATGCAAGAAGTTTGACAAAAAGAATAACATAAGAGGTTATAGTGGAAGATCTGGTAGATGATCTTATGGTGGCCATAATGATGATAAGAAGAACAAGGATAAGGTTAGATGTAGCAGTCAGAACCAAAGGGGAAACAATTCCAATCATTTCCATGAAAAAAACAATAGAGATCAGAGAGGAAGAGGTAGATGACAAGGATCTAGATGATGAGGCTTCCGTGGGAAATGTTTTCACTATAGAGAAGAAGGGCAGAGAGCATTTGAATGTACCCAACACCAAGGATAGGTAGATCAAAGAATAGAAGGCCAAGCCAGAGTTACACATGTTGATGAAGATGACAGATCATCACAATTTGAAGATGTTGAAAGAGGAGAAGTCCTAGTTAACAAAAGAGTCCTACTAAGTGTTGAGAATGAACCTGATTAAAGAAGGAGTTTGTTTTGCACAAGGTGAAAATGTGAAGATAGGTGTTGTGATGTGATCATTGCTGGTGAAAGTACTAACAATCTGGTCTCAAAAATGATGGTCACCAAGTTGAAGCTGAAAAGACAAAAACACTCATGACCATACCGTATTGCTTGGGTGCAAGATGACCACAAGGTCATGGTCAATGAGCAATGCTCAGTAAAGTTCAAGATTGGAAGCTACTAGGATGAGGTACTATGTGATGTCATACCTATGGACATATTTCATATGTTGGTGGGTAGGCCATGGTAGTTTGACAAGCATGTTGTACACGATGGGTGAGCAAATACCTACACTTTGACTAAGGATGGAGTGAAACATAAGTTGAAACCATTGAAGGATAAAGAAGAAAAGGTATGTAGTGCTGCTAGAATATGTTTTGTTAATAGAAAGGAGTTTATCAAATGTATGAAGTGTGAGCATGTGTATTTTGCTATAATTCCAAAAGATAGTAAAGAAGAAGTATAGGAGGTACCTGTAGAAGTTGCAGATATGTTGGGAGAGTTTTTTGATATTGTATCAAATAATGTACCTGATGGATTTCCCCCATTGAGGAAGATTAGTCACTAGACAGATTTGATTTGAGGAGCCAATTTTGCAAACAAGTCAATACACAGAATGAAACCAACAAAAAGTGAAGAGTTGAATAGAAAAGTTCATGAGTTGTTGTAGAAGGGGTTGATTGAGAGAGTTTGAGTCCATGTGCTATACCAATAGTATTAGCACCAAATAAGAATGGAGAATGGAGGATGTGCATAGATTCTCATGCTATCAACAAGATCACAATCAAATATAGATTTTCATTTCCTAGGATGGATGATATTATGGACTATCTAAGTGGAACCATTTCACAAAGATAGATCTAAATAGTGGGTACCATCAAATTTTTATCAGAGAAGGTGATGAGTGGAAGACTACTTTTAAGACAAGGGAAGGATTGTATGAGTGGTTAGTCATGCCTTTTGGGCTGACCAATGCATTGAGCACTTTGATGAGGCTCATGAATGAGGTGTTGAAGGAGTTTTTGGGTAAGTTTGTCATTGTTTACCTAGATGATATTTTGATCTTTAGTAAGAAATTGGAGGAGCATTCGATCCACATTTGCAAGATGTTTGATAAGTTGAGGGAAGAAAAGTTACTAATAAACTTGAAGAACTATAGTTTTGTAAAGGAGTTGGTGTACTTGGGATTTTTAGTCTCTACAAAAGGTATGAAAATGGACCCAAAGAAAGTGAAGGCTATCCTTGAATGGCCTACTCCAATGAGTGCAATAGAGGTAAGATCTTTTCATGGACTAGATAGTTTTTATAGAAATTTTATAAGTGGTTTTAGTAGTATTTGTGGACCCTTGACTAAAACAATGAGAGGGGATATGAAAGAATTTAAGTGAACTGTAGGAGCAAATAAGAGTTTTAATCTATTGAAACAAAAATTTACTAAGCAGCCTATTTTAGCACTTCTTGATTTTAACAAGGTGTTTCAAGTAGACTGTGATGCTAGTGGTACTAAAATAGGAGTCGTTATGATCCAAGAAGGTAGACCTATTGCTTCTTTAGTGAGATTTTGAATGATGAAAAAGAAAAATATTTTGTTTATGATTAGGAATTTTATGCTATAGTTCAAGGACTAAAGAAGTGGAGATACTATCTTCTTCCTAAGGAGTTTGTTTTGTATACTGATCATCAAGCTTTGAAATATTTGAATAGTCAAGGAAACTTGAACCAACGACATTTGAAGTGGGTTGAGTTTTTGGAAAGTTATACATTTGTTTTGAAACATAGGAGTGGGAAGTTTAATAGAATTTCAGATGCTCTTAGTAGAAGACAACTTTTGCTAATAGAAATGCATATAGAGGTGATTGGGTTCAATGAACTCAATACTTTGTATTCATATGATCTTGATTTTGGTGAAGTGTGGGAGGCTTGTACAAAATTTGTTACACTTGATTGGACATAGTTGTTGGATTTCATGATCTAGGATAGTATGTGTTTCAAAGGAAGCCAGTTGTGCATTTCCAAAAGTTCAATGAGAGAGAATACAATCAAGGAGAAGCATAGTAGAGGATTGACCAGACATTTTGGTAGAGATAAGACCATTGTTTTGGTTGCTGAGAATTATTATTGGCCATAATTGCAACAAGATGTGAAGAAGTTTGTACAGAGTATGTCAAATGGTGAAAGGAGTGAAGTAGAATATAGGGTTGTATCAACCATTACTTGTACTAGAAAAGCCATGGAAGGATGTTAGGATGGATTTTGTTCTTAGATTATTGAGGAAATAGTGTAGACACGATTCTATTTTTGTGGTGATTGATAGGTTTTCAAAGATGGAAAATTTTATTCCTTGCAAGAAGACTAGTGATGTTCATGTGGTGAAGTTGTTTTTCAGAGAAGTGGTGAGACTACATGGTCTACCAAAGAGTATAGTTTCAGATCAAGATACCAAATTTTTTGGGTATTTTTGGTATACATTATGGAAGAAGTTGAAGATAGATTTGAAGTTTAGTTCATCAATCAGCCATAGATTGATGGATAAACAAAAGCTATGAATCGTAGTTTAGAAAACTTGTTGAGATGCTTGGTTGGAGATAAACCAAAAGGATGGGATATGATTTTACCATAGGAAAAATTTACATATAATAATTCTATCAATAGGAGTATTGGTAAATCACCATTCCAGATTGTATATTAGAGTAATCCCAAAAATGCTCCTAAATTGAGGCAGATGGATAAAGAAGAGATAAGTAGTGCTGAACTAGAAGATTTTGCTAAACATTTGAAGAACATCCATGAGGAGGTGAGGAAGCACATCATAATGATAAATACACAATACAAGGCTAAGGAAGATGTGAAAAGAAGGTATAAGGAATTTTAGATTGGAGATGAAGTAATGATTCATTTGAGAAAGGAACATTTTCCAATGGGCACATATAATAAGTTGAAGATGAAAAAATTTGGACCATGCAAGATAGTGAAAAGGCATGATTTTGGAAATGCTTATGAAGTGGAGTTTCCTAATGAATTGAATATTTCACTAGTATTTAATATTTCATATTTGATAGAGTATTATGAAGGAGGTGATGGAGATGAAGTTGTAGAAGTATAGTGGAGTATTCCACTAACTAGTTTAGTTACAAAGGAGATTGAGGAGATACTAGACAGTAATATTGGAAAAAGTACAAGGAACAAAAGTAATGAGGAATACCTGGTCAAATGGAAAGGGAGGCCAATAGAGGATTCATCATGGCTACCAAGGGAGGAGGTTAACCATCTTGGTTTTCCTCTAAACACCTAAGATGTGATGGGGTCACTTCTTAAATTACCCTAGGTGTCTAATGTAGGAGCATGTTGGATGTAAGAGCAATCTTGCATCACCCAAAAACCAAAAAATATTTTATTTTAAGTCTTTTCTATTTTAATAAGGACTAGTAGATAGGGTGGTTACTATTTATGGGAACTTGCTATTTTTTGCAAGTTTGTCATATGAGCATAGAATGTTCTCACCTTCTATAGGAAGGTTCATTTTAGAGATATAAGCCTGACATAAAAATATCATTGCTCAAGCTTAAGTATCGAAGAAGTTATTGTGGATTTTTGGTCAAAAAATTTATACAAAAATATTCAGACTCACCATTGGAGGCCTTAGAGTGCTTGCATGAGGTCCAAAAATTTGGTAGAAGTGCACAAGTGTCATTATGAGCTTGTAGATTAAGAGCTAGCATTTTTGAAAAGTGGCTATAATAGCCAATCAAAGCAAGGGTTCAAGAGTTATGACCTTCCAAAGTTGGGCTACCCAAAATATCTAAAATAATTGTCAAAGATGTATTTGGCAGACTCTATATGTATTGTTAGGGTCTATCGGCCTTAGGTATTAAGTTTCATTGTCTAGAACCTTCCCGGGTAGCATAAAATTGCCTATTTAAGAAAGACCCAAACATTGTCTAGAACAACTCTAGGTTTTAGTTCATAGTTTATTCTTGTAGATTACTATAATGAAGGTGGCCATGTGGCTTAGCATATTGTACTTGTGAATTTTGCAATACTACATTTGTGTCGCAAATAAGAAGTCCATGTTGTGTTCTTGCATTTGCTATTATTTCTTTGTTTTATTATGAGTTTATGGTATTGAAGCAAGAACCCTTCATCACTATTTCTCTCTCCTTTTCAAATCCTCTTCATCAATCAAATCTGAACCTCATAGGAACACTATTTTGTTTGTGCTTCCTCATTCTTAGGATTGACATCAATTGTTTAGAAGTTTCTAGCTTACTGGAACAACTTACATGGATGGAAATCAATTGTTCACAACTTCCCAAATCAACATCAATAATGCATCTCCCCATCATTACATATCTCCCCTATATTGTTAGAAGATTTTTTTCATGTGATCATCTCCCTCATGACATCAATGATAAAGTCTTCATTATGTCAATCATATGCTCCAAGTCTTCAATTAGCTTAAGTGTCCAAAGACATTGTTAAATGTTAACTACGAAGAGTCCTTGATGACTTTTCTCATCATAGATACTCCCCCATATAGGAAGCATTAACATCTAGTCTAGATAAACAATAGTGCTTTGTATCATTGGACTAATGTACATTTTGCATCATCTACTCAGAAGTAGGCAGGGGCATTCCCCAAACATACATCACAAATACTCAGATGTATCTTTAGGTAAAGGCTTTGTAAAGATATTTAGAATCTTCTCTTTTGTACTCACATACTCTAATATGATCTCTTTCTTCATAACTTTCTCTCTCAAAACATGATACTTAATATATATATGCTTACTCTTAGAATGAAACATAGGATTCTTAGACATACTTATTATACTTGTGATATCATAATGTATAATAAAAGGCTCTAAAAACTCCATCCCCATTTCCTTTAGCATATTCTTCATCCACATGATCTAATTACAATTATTTTTTATTGCTACATACTTTGCAAGATACAGTCTTGTTTCTTGCCTAGCCAAGAAACCAATCCTCCTCCAAGGAAAAATGCTCCACAATTAGTACTTTTTCTATCATCCATATAGCCCACCCAATCTACATTATTATATGCTCACAAAGTAAAATCACTTGATTTTTCATACCACAATCCAAAATTAGGTGTACCCTTCAAATATCTAAATATTCTCTTTATAGCTGCATAATGTGCTTCTTTACGATCTTCTTAAATTCTTGCTACTATCCCAACCACATTTTCTTCATTTGATCTAGTGTAAGTCAAATATTGCAAACATCCAATCATAGATCTATACTCTTTTTCTCAACTATACATGTCTCATCTTTTTTAGATAAATTGTGACTAGTTATCATGGGTGTACCAACATCCTTACAACTTTCCAAGCCAAATATTTTCAACAATTTTTTGAAATACTTAGCTTGTGATAGGAAGATACTATCACTATTTTGTACAATCTATAGACCTAATAAATATTTCATCTCACCAATTATACTCATCTCAAATTCACTCTTCATTTCATTAGCAAATTTGTCACTTTCTATATCATTTTCTCCAAAGATTATATCATCCAAAATTATCATAATAATCAACAATCCATTTGCAATTTCTTTTAAATAAAAATTTCTATCTATTGTACCTTTAACAAATCCCAAATTTTTCAAATATTTTTCCAATCTTGCATACTAGGTTCTAGGTGCTTTCTTTAGACCATATAATACTTTCTTCAATCTGCATACCATATCCTTTTCTTCTATCAAAGGGAATCTTTCAGGCTGCTCAATGTAGACTTTTTCTTCAAGTTCTCCATTCAAAAATGTTGACTTTACATCCATCTAATCCAATTTAAACTTCTTATTTGTTGCATAACCCGAGAACATTCTTAGTGCTTCAATTCTAGAAACATGGGCAAATGTCTCTTCAGAATCTATGCTTTCTTGTTGTGAATATCCTTTGCATACCAATCTTTCTTTATTCCTCACAACCTCACCTTTTTCATTCATGTTATTTTGGAAAACCCATTTAGTTCCTATAATATTCTTGTCTTTAGGTCAAGGAACCAATTCCCATGTCTCATTCTTCACAATTTGATCTAGTTCTTCCTTCATTGCTTGAATCCAATCATCATCCTTGCATGCCTCATTTGCACTCTTTGGTTCAACTTGATAAATCAAGAATAATTCTTCATGTAATTTATTTCTTCTCACAACTCCTTTTTCTTTACTTCCAATTATCTCATCAGTAGGATGATTCTTTGTTAAATTCTTCTTTAGTGTAGGTGTTGATGTTTCGACACTTACTTCTTCTCTAGATTCAGATATTGGTTCTTTTGTTTGTTAAACAATTTGAACATCATTCTGAAAATCATTGTTAGTCTCAAAGAAAACTTCAATATTCTCTCTAATAGGTTACAATTATCTTCTTCTTCATCAAAAATAGTTACTAAAGTTGTTTCTTCCAATATTTCCTCTTTCTCAACCAATTCAAGTTCATCAACTTTATTATTGCTATCATTCAAGAATATTTCCATACTTTCTTTTAATTCTTCATCATCTTCATAAAGAAAATCATTTCTAGTGTTTTCCTTACTCTCTTAGAGCATTTGGATGAAAAATGAGCAAATTCTTTACATGTCCAAAAAAAATAAAAATTCATACCTTTTGACTCTCTTTTCATAAGCAAAGCAATTCCTTCTTTGATCTTCTTGTCTTCTTCGAATCTCGATCTATCTTCACTCATGCTTTCATTAGTGGATTTATTCTTTTGTATGTAACAAAAATATTCTAGATCTGGAAATTGAATATTCTACTTTGTACATAATTTTGATATCTCACCAAGGAACTCCATCTTTTAAATATCAAAATTAGCTCTATCACATTTAGGACTTTGTTTTCTAAAGTGGCCTACCATTGATCTCCTTAAGTTGTTAATCATTTTCTTCAAGGAACTGATGCTTTGATACTAATTGTTAGAAAGTAAAGTCCACCAAAATAATTGAGGGGTGGGGGGTGTGAACCAATTATTCAACTATTAAAACATTTATCAACCTTATTAATCCTTAACCATGTGATTAATATAATTAGAAACCATAAGAAGAAAGTCATACACAATAAAACTAGATGTGTTAATTAGAGAAAACCTTGATCAGAAGGAAAACTCCAGTGGGGATGGTACCCATAAAATGATGTATTAATATAAAAGTTCCTTGTAAGAGGATGGACTATGTTAGGAGCCAATGAAATATTTTTAGTACATAACAATCCCTATTAGGAGATTTTGAATCCCTGTAAGGAGATTCCAACCTTGTTAAGAGATGTACCAACCTTATTAGGTGTTTTAGAAGGTAGAAGGACCACTATCCAAACAACTTCAAGGGAAAGACCATCAAACTCACTGTCTAATGGGTCTCTATATTATTCCTTGTAGAATAATAAAGGTCCTTGCTTGGACCAAAACCTTCTTTAGATCTCTATACCAGATCAAAATCACATCCAATAATCCCTTAGATCACTTGCACACATTTACCAACTTTGCATAGCATTTTCTTAATACAAAATGGAACACACGTCACTACAAGGGAAATAACCTTCCTTTATATACCATATCCTTAAAATAATTCCTTGAGTTAGCCTTAAAGCTTTCCTAATTAATCATAATATGACCTTGTGAACATATTACAAAATATAACATCTTTTCATAATTACAAATCACTGTCAGCTCACAGTCTTTACAACATTTCACACATCTCACTACTTACCTCGCACACTTACTGATGCATTATTATTAGGTTGTCTACTGTCACTATCTAATTGCACTCATCAGGATTATATACTAGTTAAGAGATACAATCCAATCATCTAAAACCACTTATTAGGTACTCTGTTTGCTTGATATCTTCTGTAATCCATGAATAATTTCCACATATCTTTGACTCTCAGTTTTTGTACTTGTCCCCTTTATTAGGATACAATGTAGGATATATCCTTAACCACACTTGACATGGTTATCAATACATATTCTTTATGACTTCATTCCCTTTCTTCTACTTTGCCAATATTCATAGAAACAATACTATATTGATGTCAATGACAAACACAATCACGAATGCAACATATCCATCATGTACACAGTCTCTCCAATGCTTAGGATTCTCCCCAGAAGGAATACCATCAACATTCATGCAAACAACTTCCACTTTACCACTTGTCTTATTCTCAAAAGTTTTGGATCTTCACTATCCTTCAAATTTCTCTCACCCAAAACATCAAAAAATCACTAAATTACAATTTTCCTTATTTTAAGGCTCTAAAAATGAGAAATGATTCATTTTGAATAACAACTTTTGGGTAAGTGCACCAAGTTCTAGTGCCAAAAAGAGGCCACCTTTTCAAAACAATTTTTTCCTATAAAGCGCACATGCACTATTAAGACTTAAATTTAAAAATCTTTAAATAATGTGTATATGCTATAGCATGCACACACTATAGGGTGCACATGCTATTCAAAGATTTGCATTCTACCAAGCCTAAGGTTTGGTTTTGCCTTGGGGATCCAAGCCAAAGGTTTGGAGTCTGTAAACTAGTCTGAGACATGTTTTGCTGCAAACATACAAAAAATGATTGATTTTTCTGGTGTGCTCTCTTTGAAGTTTCCTCGTGGTTGAGCATCGATAAAATTAGGTTACATGACATTGTAGGTCTCTGTGTTAGCTATATAACCATATAATTTATTTTTTATTTGAACTCTTTCAAGCCTTTTATCTATAATTTGTTTTGAATGTATGTCCATTTTTTGTCAAAAACCAACATGTACTAATTAGGCTATAGATTTTAGCTTGTTCATCAAATTTTGCAACAACTTAGTTTTATTAGAAACTAGACTCCATTCTACACACTTTGAAAAAAAGAAGTTTTGATTTTAGATTATTTTTCAATCATTTCTAGGGAAGCACATAGATATTTCACATTTTTGGGATGTGTCTAATTAAAAAATTCATTAAAAAAAAAATACAAATTATAAAATTACCCAAAAAATTTGGAATAAACTACATAGTGTTGGGTAACTTTTGACCAGAGTGATTAAAAAATTTCAAAAAAAAAGTTAAAATTTTAGGGGGCCCACACTTTGTACTATGTTATTTTTTTTGGAATAAATAGTACCACTTTCTGTGGCCCCCTTTTTTGAGAACCTAAAACTAAACCATTTTGAAAAAAATAATAGTAGTTTAGAAACTATATTCAAAGGACTACTACTTTTGTTTTTGTCATATCTTAACAAAATTTGAGCGTAACTATCTTGAAATTCTTGTTGAAGTTCAAAAGTTGCTGATTTCAGAAAAAAGGTGTCCACTTATACCCCCCTTTTGGCACCACAACTTGGTGCACATACCCTTTTAAAGGTCCAATCATATAGTACCTATTTAATTGATGAATTTGAAACAAGAACAACTAAGGCTACACTTGATAATGAAGATTGGATAAATGCTATGAATGAAGATATTGATCAGATAGAGAAGAACAACACAAACACCAGTAACAAGATCTACACATAAGAATGTGATAGGAACAAGGTGAATTTTCAAAAATAAGATAAATGAGAAAGGAGAAGTGGTGACAAATGAAGAAAGGCTAGTTTGCAAAGGTTATGTGCAAAAAGAAGGAATAAATTATGGTGAGACTTTTGCACTTGTAGCAATATTGGAAGGATTAAGAACACTTTTAGCTTATGCTACTTACAAGAAATTCAAATTGTATCAAATGGATGTCAAATCTTCATTTTTGAATCGGATATTTGAAGAAGTCTACATAAAAAAACTAGAAGGATTTATTGAACCTGATCAGAAGAACCTAGTTTGAAAGTTGAATAAGGCATTGTATGGACTAAAGCAAGCATTGCAAGCATGGTATAAGAGGCTACATTCTTATATGATACAAAATGAATTTGTTAGTGCAAGTGAGAACAATAATTTTTATTTGAAAAGTGAATATGAAAATATAGTATTGATTGCTGAAATGTTTGTGGATGATATTATAGTTGGTGGAAATAACTTGCTTTGAAAATCATTTTCTCATCAAATGAGTAAGGAATTTGAGGTGTCAATGTTTAGTGAGATTGAGTCTAGATGTACCAATTGAACTTTTAACAAATTTAAAAAACTTAATCAATCTCATACAATCACTCATCCAACATAGAAACTTATTATAAACTTAACTTATTCATTCATGAATAGCTCTTTGTTTAGTATATGCCAGATAATAGAAATAAATAATAGTGAATAACATGTATCACAAAATAACAATAGCACATATATGAGACTAGAATTTAAGGCAGAAACCCAATTCAAGAAAAACCACCAAGTAACACACTACCACTTTACACTCTTCTGAAGTGAGCTCAGTTAAGAACCAACCCTATTAAAGGTTACAAAACACACTGTTAAGTGTGACCTAGTTAGAGGATTTAATCTCCCTATCAAGAGTGGCTTAGTTAGAGGATTTTGGATCATTCCATTAGAATTTCATGTTAATTAAAGGATTTACAAATGACTCTTAGGTCAACCTTGATTAAATGAGAGAAGATAAGGATGAACACAAAGCCCAATGAAAATTCTATGAGAGAAGAACAACAAATAAACACTAGTACTTATATATAAGAAGTATGTTAAGGAGACCTTGAAAAAATTTGGAATGGATGAGTTAAGAGCAGTCAGTACACCTATGATGAGTGGAGTAAGATTATCAAAGGAGGGTAATTTTATTGAGGTAAATGAAAAACAATACAGGTCAATGATTGGCATATTACAATATGTTGTGTATAGTAGACTAGATATTCCACATGTAGTTGGAATTATTGTAGGGTTTTCCTCTAATCCTTAGGAAACACATATGACTATTTTCAAGAGTAGATTCATATATCTTAAAGGGACTGAAGATTTTTTAATTTTGGTATAAACAAGATGGTGAATTTTACTCTTAAAGTCTATATTGATGAAGATTGGGTGGATAATGTTGATAACAAAAATAGAACAAGTGGTAGAGCTATCTTTTGAGGAGAAATACTAATTACATGGTTAAGAAAGAAACAAATTTGTATTTCACAATCTACTACTAAAGATGAGTATGTTGCTACTACAATTAATTATTCAAATATTGTTTAGAGTAAGAAACTATTAGAAGGTATGCAAGTGGAGATAACCAAGCCTGTTACAATTTATTGTGATGACACTAGTACAATAAATATATCAAAGAATCTAGTTATGCATGCAAATACAACACATGTATCAATCAAGTATCACTACATGAGGAAGCATGTGCAAGAGAAATAAGAAAGGCTTCAATATGTGAAGTCTAAAGAAAAAATTGTAGAAATATTTACTAAGAAATCAATCCTAAGGATGCTTTTGAGTATCTAAGAGGTAAGTTTGGGATCCTTCCCCTATCCAAAATTCACTAAATGAAGATGCATGTTGCATAAATTCACATATTATCATAAATATCTTTGTGGAGTTGATGCAAGGTTTCACTCTTTAGGGATTGTTTCCCAAAGTTGTGAAAATAATTCTAATGAAACTAATGTAAACAATACATGCAAGGTACAAGGTAAAAATACAAGATTTTATAAGTTCCACATTAGAACTTATAGTTACTTTTGGAATTTTTGTCAAAGGGTGAGAGAATGATTAAAGAGGGAGTGAATAAGTAAAAGGAGAGAAAGAAAAGAACAAAGGAGGGGCTAATGAGTGAGACATCATGAAAGAGAATTAGTAATGTGGATGAAATGTCAAAGGGGGAGATGATACATTAAGGAGAAGAATGAAGATACAACTAAATAGAAAGAGAATAAATCCTAAAGGAGATAAATGTTGAAGATTGATACTGTTGAATATATAGATTAAGTACACTTGATGATGAAATCTATTGCAGAGAACTTGAATAAAGTTAGAGAACTAGAAATTTGTATTCTTATCAATGTATACATTTGATTATATTATGTGTAATGTTTTGTAATGTAAAATCACATGTTTATGTGTTTCCATAAATGTCAAACAGAGAGATTGTTAGCCCCAAATAGTAATGCTGATAATGTATGTGAAAGAGTCATATTAGTTGTTAGGTTTTCATTGATGTCAAGTCTTAGTTGGGTAGATATTATGCTAATTTAGTAGGATGCTATATCATTTGATTGATAAAGAGGATTTGATGAAAGTATGATGATGATAGAGTTGATAAGTATGGTATTAAATGAGAACTTGAATAAGTTGGACTATGACAACATAATGTTGGTTTGATTGTTTTACAATCATGTAATCTTGTAATGAAATGATGAAGTTTATGTATTCACTGAGATATGCAAGCTACACTGATTAAAAAGTTTAAATAAGTGTAATGTTGTGGATTTTAATCAGACTCAAAGGTTTATTTAACGCAATTTCCCTCCAAATTATTTCTATGGGGGTTTAGGGGAAGTGTCCCCAAGATTGAATCAAGGGGAAGTGCCCCTATGGGGTCTTGGGGCACTACCCCAGGTGCACTCCCTATCATAGTATAGGATGGGTTCGAGAGGCAACACCCCCATAGGGGTTTTGAAGCCAAAAATGACCTTATACTATAAAAGGCATCACCTACTATTTTTCTATTGAATGACTTATTCTAGCTCTAATTTTGTAAGTAGTAAAAAGATTGTATAAAAAGGCTCAGGGTTAGGGATTTCATAATGTATGGTGATATTGTATCTTCTTGTGATGGTAGTAAGCTATATAGGATTGTATATTGTAATAACTAGATAATAATAATATTGAACTTGTTATTGGTGAATACAACCTAGGGATTGGGTGAACCACATTAAATATTTGTGTCTTGTGTTCTATTCTATGCAATCTATTATTTTTTGATATTAGTTATATCTGCATGTAACTATTATTTCTATCTGTGGTTAATCCTAACAAGTGGTATCAAAGCTAGACTATCATCATTTTTTTAGCCAGACTATTGTCAATATTTTTTAGTGATCCTTTGTAGGAAGGTCTCACAGTTGAGTAGGAGTTTCATGGTTGAGTGGGAGCAATGGTAGGAAAAGGTAAGCTGAAGGTTGAGAAGTTTAATGGGAAAAACTTTTAGTTATGAAAAATTCAAATAAAGGACTATCTTTATCAAAATTATTTATGGAAGCCATTGGAAGGGAAAACAAAGAAACATGGAACTATGGTAGACAAGGACTAGGAAATTTTATATAGAAAGGCAATTGGAAGCATTTGATTATGCATGGCACCATCAATGACATTTAACATTACAAAAACAAAGATGTTAGAAGAAATTAGGACTCTCTTGAATTTGTGTTCTTTTCAGAAAGTTGGAATGGCTTGGTAATTGTTGTGAGTAATTATATTTCTAGATATAATATGTTAAAATTTGATGATGTGATTGGTGTTATTCTAAGTGAAAAACTTGTAGGAAAACCTTGAGTGGATGTACATTAGGAAGTTCTTTGAAAGCAGAAAGCAGAGATAGAACAACTAAGAGAGAAAGTAATTCTAGAAATCATGGGAAATGAGGAGGAAAGTCAAAGGGGAAGAGGTTTCCATCTAGACGATCGAGGGATTGCTAGTACTATGGGAAGCTAGGGCATAAGAAGAAAGATTGTTGGACTCGAAAGAACAATGAAGGTGATAAACCCAAAGGGAACAAGGAGGCAAATTTCGTAAGTAAAAAATCCGAGGAGGATGCTTTGCTTCTTTCTTTAGAAAGTGTTGATGATTCATGGGTTTTAAATTTTGGGGCTTCATTTTATGCTACACCTCATAGAGGTTATTTTATTGATTATGTCCAGAGGGGGTTTTCGGCTTGTTTATTTGGGGGTAATGAATCCTGTCAAATTGTTGGAAAGGGAAAAAGATTAAGTTTCTGAATGGGAATCATTGGCTACTACATGAGGTAAGAAATGTTCCAAGGCTAAGTAGGAATTTAATTTCAGTAGGAAAACTCGGTGATGAGGGTTGTGTAGTTACTTTTAATGATAAAAATTGAAAGGTTTCAAAAGGTTCTCTTGTAGTAGAAAAAGGTGCAAAAGTAGGAACCTCATATCTTGATATAGGTCATGTTGTTCCTTATATTTTGATTTTTTAATAGAAAAATGAATGTATAGGAACAATTGTTGTAGTTGAGCATGGAGAACAAACAAATGTTGTAGATTTTGATACAATACTATGACACCACCGACTTGGGCACATGAGTGAGAAAGGAATGAAATTAATTCATTCAAAGAATGTGTTGCTAGGTCTAAAATGTGTTAGTATGGATTTCTATGAAAGTTATGTGTATGGAAAAAAAAAGAGAGTGAGTTTTGTGAAGAGTGGGAAGAAAAAGAAAAATGAGAAATTAGAGCTTGTGCATACAGATGTATGGGGACCAGCTCAAGTATCTTCCCTTTGTGGATCTCATTATTATGCTACATTTATTGATGATGCAACTAGGAAAGTATGGGTTTATTTCCTTAGACATAAATCTAATGTATTTTAAACTTTTAAGAAATGGAAATGCTTGGTTGAGAATTCGACTGGTAAAAAGCTAAAATGTTTCAGATCTAATAATGGTAGTAAGTATTGTAGTTATAAATTTAAATATTATTTCTCCACTAATGGTATTCATAAGATTTTTTTTTCTTTCTAAGGACTCCATAGGAAAATGTAGTGGCTGAATGCATGAACATGACAATAATGGAGTGTGGAAGGAGCATGAGGTTGCATGTTGGGTTGCCTTTAAATATATGGGAAAAGACTATCAATAATACTACATATTTGATTATTAGAGGTCTCTCCACTCCTTTAGGCTTTGGTATTCTAGAGGAAGCTTGGACTAGTAAGAAGGTGAGTTATTCTTTTCTCAAAACCATTGGTTGTGAAGCATTTGCACATATAGATTTTGAAAATGGAATCAAGATGGAAGACAAGTCAAAGAAATGTGTATTTTTTGGATATGCATTGATGAATTTGGTTATAGGCTTTATGATTTTGAAAATTATAAAATGATAAGAAATAAGGATGTCATATTCAATGAGAAAGTGTTGTGCAAAGATTTGTTGCAATAGCACGAGAAGAAAGAAAATGATTATGTAATGTTGGATGATACTCCAAAAGATAATGTTCTAGTAGTTCCTCATGATCTGTAACAACCACAACAAAAAATACCATACACCTAAGTGAATGTTAGATGGTCAAAAAGGCTAAGTAGACATCAAGAAATATTTTCTCCTTCTTTGTATTCTATTTTACTTACTAATGCTAGATAGTCTAAATGCTATGATGACATTGTGCAAGTGGATATGAAGATTTAGTGGGAGTCAACAATGAAAGAAGAAATGGACTCTTTGCTGAAAAATAAGACTTGAGATTTATGCAAGTTTCCTACACATAAAAATGATTTACACAAAAAATAGGTTTATAGGTTGAAAGAAGAGGATGGAGGTAAGAAAATATTTAAATCTAGGTTAGTGGTAAAAGGATTTACATAGAAAAAGGACATTGATTTTGATGAGATATTTTCTCATGTTGTTAAAATGACTTCTATTTGCACTATTTTAAGTATTGTGGCTACTGAAGATTTGCATTTGGAATAGCTTGATGTTAGAAAAACCTTTCTTCATGGTGATTTGGGTGAAGAGATATATATGCCATAGTCAAACAGATTTGAGGTCCAAGGTAAGGAGAATCTAGTGTGCAGATTGAAGAAAAGTTTATATTGCTTGAAGAAAGCACCTTGGCAATAGTATTTGAAACTTGATATTTTTATGCATGAGCATGGATATATTAGGTGTCATTCAGATCATTTTTTTTATTTTAAGATGTTGGATGATGAAAACTACATTATTTTATATTTATATGTTGATGATGTGCTTGTAGCTGGGTCTAAGATGGATCACATTAAGGGGTTAAAAGAACAATTAGCACATTCATTTACTATGAAGGATTTGGGGGCAGAAAAGAAAATTCTTGGTGTGTAAATTTGGAGAGATAGGGGAAAAAAATTTGACATTATCTCAACTTATTATATTGTGAAGGTGTTGCAATGTTTATCTATGGAGAATGCTAAAGTTGTCTGCACACCTTTACCTAGTAATTTGAAGTTGACTAAGGAGATGTGTCCAAAGAAACAAGAAGAGGAGGCTAAGATGTCTAAGGTACCTTATGATTCAGTTGTAGGAAGTATGATATATTATATGGTATGTACAAGGTTAGATATTGCACATGTAGTGGGAGTTGTTAGTACATATACGAGTCCTCTAGGAATTGAGCATTGGAATGCAGTTAAATGTATTCTCAAATATTTGAGACAAACATCTAGTAAGTGTTTACATTTAGGGGGATCTACTACTAATTTATAGGGCTATGTTGACTCAAATTTGGCAAGGGATATTGATACTGGGCAGAGTACTACGGGTTATGTATTTATTGTTTGTGGGGAAAAAATGAGCTAGGTTTCTCAGTTACAAAAGGTTAATGCTTTATCTACTATAGGGGTAGAGAAAAGTGTTGCTACAAAGGAAACTAAGGAGATGATATGACTTTATTTCTTTATGGAAGAATTGGTACACCCAAAGAGGTATAATTATTTTTTTACAGATAGCTAGAGTGTCATTCATCTTGCAAAAAATTCTTCTCTACATTCAAAGACAAAACACATATAGTTGTGATAGCATTTCATTTGGTCAGTTTTGGATGATGGATAGTTAAAGCTAGATAATATACATACATATGATATTCCAATAGATATGTTTACTAATGCAGTAATAAGGGAGAAACTGAACTCCTCTTCATCTTTAGTTGGTCTTCTAGACTGAATAGAATAAAAGATCAACAGAGTCTAGGGTGGTTTGACATTCTAGTGGGAGCTATAGATTTAGTGGTGATATAATCAGTCTCTAAGTGGGAGGTTATTATTGTGGAGTCTGATCAGTCTCCAAGTTGGAGATTTTTGTGATGTGGAGCCTAATTAGACTTAAAGGTTTATTTGGCATGGTTTCCCCCCAAGATTATTTCTACGTGGGTTTGGGGGAATCAACCCCAAGATGGGGTCAAGGGGTAGCACCCCTATGGGGTCCTAGGGTAGTGCCTTGGGTGCAATCCCTATCATAGTCTAGGGTGGGTTGCAAGTTTTGGAGGGTAGTGCCCTCGAATCTAAAAATGACCTTATATTGTAAAAGGCATTGGCTACTATTTCTCTATTGGATCACTTATTCTAGCCCTAATTTGTAAGTGGTTAAAAAATTTAATAAAAAGGCTAAGGGTTAGGGATTTCATAACGTATGGTGATATTGTAGCTTCTTGTGGCAGTATTGAGCTGTAAGGGATTGCAGATTGTAATCACTAGATAATAATAGTATTGGACTTGTTGGTGGATGTTGTTGATATTCTAGTCATGTTTGTTATTAGTGAAATCCACTTATTTAGATTGTAAGTTTATATTGAGCATATTGTATAGTTAACAGTATTAACCAAGCATTTTAGTTATTACCAATTTCCATAGTTGCTACCAAATCTTTTGGATAGATTTTATTTTTCACTAAGCAATTATTACAAAGTTGATGATTGGTAGTGTAAACTAAACATCACAATGTATGTAAAGTTTACTAGTACAAACCAAGTTGTGCAATGCTTACTAAGTTCACATTTGATGTGATGCAAGTCTAATGTTAACCAAGCTACTTAGTGTTAACCAAGTGACTTAGTTTATACCAAGCTCAAGGTGATAGAATTGATCAAGCTATCTAGTGTGAATCAAATGATTCAATTTATATGTCAAGTTTCATAGTATTTACCGAGTCATAAATGCAGTCTAAGTTTGAGACTACTTGGAAGTGATTAGTATGGATCAAGCTTCTATGTTTATTGAGTGCATGATGATGCTAAGCATTAATAGTGGATGTCAAGTATCAAAACCTCATTGAATTAGTCTTCAAAAACTAAGTTTATACACTTTGGCCAACTTTGTAATATTTTTGTAAACTTGTATTGTGGCCAACTTTGTAATTTGTTAATTGGATTGGTATATATGTAACTTATTGTATCACATCCAATGTATGATGAATGATGTAATATAACAAGTAGAGAAGAGAAGTTGAGTGAATTATAAAGGCTACAATAGTATAAGGAGAAATAAAGATTCATCTATCATAGTAAGGTGATTTGTACACTTAGAGGAATCTCATTTAGCAAACCAACTTGCACATTAGAGATCAACCACGGTTTCATCCTAATAGGTGATTAGTCAAATCCTTTAACAAGGTAGACCTAAGAGTCTTATGTAAATTTTTTTACAGAGTGCATACTTAATTGTATGTTTGTAAATCCTTTTGCAAGGTGGAACTAGTAGTCGTTATTACTCCTAATAAGGCAGATCATAGAAGTGATCAATGTAAGTCATAACAAGTCAACTTTATATTGCAATACTAGAGCTTGTGGGTATCATCCCCAACCCATTTTTACTTTCTATTTGGAAGGTTTTTGGGTCAGCAAATCTTGTGTATTAAAGTGTTATGTATGCTTTCATGTTTTTAGTTTCTAATGCATATAGTTAGATCATAATTCACATAAAGGTTTAATTGCTAATCAAGGATAAAGTTTTATTAGTTACTGATTCACCCCTCCCCTCTTAGTAACTTAGCCTATCATAATATTTCCAACAATTGTTTTTGTAAAGGATACATTTCTGTACATGGTAATGCTCCCCCATACATAATATACAGTATACTATACATACAATATACATTTTCTTTTATAATCTGCAATTTTCTTTCAATTTTCTCCCCCTTTCTCCTTTTTACATCTTATCCAATCTTCTCCCCCTTTTATATCATCTTATAGTTTCTCCTCCATTTTGGCATTATTATGTAAATATAACATAAATCTTTGGCATTAATGTCAAAAAGGGGGAGAAACTATAAGATGATATAAAATGGGCAGAAGATTGGATAAGATGTAAAAAGGAGAAAAGGGGAGAAAATTGAAAGAAAATTGAATATTATAAAAGAAAATGTATATTGTATGTATAGTATACTATATATTATGTTTGGGGGAGCATTACCATATACAAAAATGTATCCTTTACAAAATCAAATTTGAAAAATCTCAAAAATAGTATACTCTATCGAGTTGGAGACATAAGGTGATGGATAAAGATATTGTTGAACATTCTTGAATTCAATTTTGATTGATAAGTGTTTTTGTCACTAATGCCAAAGGGGGAGATTGTTGACATTCCAATCATGTTTTTTATTAGTGACATACAATTATTAAAATTGTAAGTTCATATGGAGCATATTGTATAGTTAATAGTATTAACCAAGTATTTTAGTTGCTATCAAGTTCCACATTTGCTACCAAATCCTTTGGAGAGATTTTAGTTTGCACCCAGTAGTTACTACAAAGTTGATGATCAACAATGTAAATCAAGCATCTCAGTGTATGAAAAGTTTACAAGTGCAAACTAAGTTGTGCAGTGCTTACAGAGTTCATAGTTGATGTGATGCAAGTCTAGTGTTAACCAAGCTACTCAGTGTTAACCAAATGACTCAATTTATACCAAGCTCAAGGTGATAACATTGACTGAGATATGAAGTGTGAATCAACTGATTCAATTCGTATGCCAAATTTCATAGTATTCATCAAGTCACTAATGTAGACCGAGTTTGAGACTACTTGAGAGTGATTAGTATGGACCAAGCTTCTATATCTACCAAGTGCATGATGATGCCAAACATTGATAGTGGATGTCAAGTATTAGAACCTCACCAAGTCAGTCTTTAAAACCTGAGTTTCTACACTTTAGCCAACTTTGTAATATTTGTGTAAACTTGTATTGTGACCAATTTTGTAATTTGTTAATTGAATTTTTATATATATAACTTATTGTATCACATCCAATGTATGATGGATGATGTAATATAATAATAAAATAAGAGAAGCTGAGTGAATTAAAAAGGCTACAACAATATAAGGAGCAACAAAGGTTCATCTATCATAGCAAGGTGATTTGTACACTTAGAGGAATCTCATTCAACAAACCAAGTTGTAGATTAGAGATTAGCCACTATTCCATCCTAACAAGTGATCAATCAAATCCTTTAACAAGGTAGACCTAAAAATCTTATGTAAATATCTTTACCAAGTGCATACTTCATTGTATGTTTGTAAATCTTTACCAAAATAGGAAAAATAAAAAACTACACTAACAACTAAAGCTTGTGGGTACCATCCCCACCCCAATTTTACTTTCTATTTGGAAGGTTTCTGGGTCATCAAATCTTTTGTATTAAAGTGTTATGTATGCTTTCATGTTTTCAATTTTTAATACATATAGTTAGATCAAAATTCACATAAAGGTTTAATTGCTAATCATGGATAAAGTTTTATTAGTTATTGATTCACCCCTCCCTTCTCCGTAGCTTAGCCTGTCATAATATTTCCAACAGATGTAGCACAGGGATTGGGTGAACCACATCAAATCTTTGTGTCTTGTGTTCTATTCTATGTAATCTATTATTCTATGATATTGGTTATATCTACATATAACTGTTATTTATGTCCATGGTTAATCCTAACAAGAAGGAATATAGTATTCACTGGGTGACTACAATTGTCACCGAGCATTTGGAAAAGGAAGTTAAAAGTTCAATGTTAACCAACTAATTATAGTGTTTATTGAGTAATGTATTACCTAAGTGAAATATAATTTTCACTCAGTATGAGCTAGAAGAAAAAATTAAGAAAGATGATAACTAAGGCTGACTTATGGTGAAAATAAAGAATATTTGATAAATTTGAAGGATAAAGTCAAAGTTAGTTACAAGATCCACATCTAGAAAAATACAATGAAGTTTTGATGAAGGAGATGGAAGAAAGATAAGGACAAGCACAAAGTTTAATGAAAGTTCTATTTTCTAAGTGACTAAATACATTGAATCTAAGATCTACGATTGTGGCTAAGTGACAAAATATGGAAGAATCTAGAAGCAAAGAGTTTACTTTTTAAGGAGATGTCCAAGAAAGTTTTTCATTGCTGAATAGTTGTTGGTTGAATTTTGAATGGATGGAGATGATTGATAGAGAAGAAAAGGATTAAAGATAAAGGTGAAATGAGAAGAGATGATTTACTATAAAGTGAAAGTTTGAAGAAGTGAATCAACCTGAAGGATATTAGAAGGAAGAAGACATATCGAAATAGAGATATGAACAAGAAAGGTAGTGCTAAACTTAACAGATCATTTGGACTATTACTTTCTTACCATTGTACTAGAAAAAACATCTTAATTGAGTGGACCTAACAAGTATGTGAATTCCTATATGGTAACATTGATTAGTGATGTTTGTAATTCATTTAGAGTAGGCCACTCTTTATATAGGATTAAGGAGTGATAAGGTCTAGATGATATTTATGTTAAAACCCTCTTACTAGGTCACACAAAATATGTGAATGTTAGCTTTAACAAGCTTGGATCCTAGTAGAGCTCACTTTAGAAGAGTGAAATTATTTGGGTTGCTGGTCCCAAGCGATTTTTCCTTTGTAGGGTTTCCACGTTAAATCATGGTGTCAAATGTGTGATTTATTTTGTGTTGCAAGTTTTTTTGATGTTATTTACTTAATACATCAACTTGGTAAAAGCTAGGTAAAAGATAAGTAATTATATCTTGGATACTCAATAATAAGAGAAATAATGAAATAATAGTTTCAAGTAAATTGATTACAAGATTGAATTGTAAAGTTGAATAAGATCACCAGATTATTGTTATTGAAGTTTATGAAGTTTTAATTGGTACTAACATGTTTTAAAGGATTGTAGGATAGCTAGAAATAATCAATTAACATGCCCACCCCCCTCATTTATCTAACATGACCATCTCTAGAACTAGTCTCATCCAAATGGAGCCAAGGCTTAATAACATCCCATACTTGAAAGATGGCTTTAGCAATAAAATTTCCTTTGATATGAATGCCACCCTTTATAGAAAGGAGAAATCCCCTTCTATTATGGTCTATACACTCAATAACTTGAAGATATGCAATACTTGAGAAGAATTGTTTAAGCTTCATTACTAGAAATGACATAAGTAATACAGTGTTGGAAATTTGATTAAAAAGCTCATTGTTAAAGATTAAAGAGGGAGATTGTTGCAAAGAAAGTAGATTGTTGTTTTCAATCATTGTTTTGTCATTGATGTCATACCTACTATTTGTAGGAATGTCATTTGCTTATAAGATCCAAGCACTATCACTTAGTTGATTGATGAAGAGGATTTGATCAACAAGATGTAACAAGAGCACCTAAGGGAAAGGTTGAGTTATGATGTTGTAATGAAGTGTAAGGATCAGTTAAGACAATGGTTAAATTATGTATTGAGAACATACTCAAAGATACAAAGGTTGGTCACACCTAGAAACATTGGAGGAATAAGTTGTAACAAGGTGGAATGCAAAGTTTAAACTAAGATCATTAGTGGGTGCTGAGAATTTAGTTGAAGCCAAAAAATTTTCTAGTTGGAGTCGAGTAATAGGAAATTATAGCGTGTGCTTAGTGATCTTCAATTGCCAAGTGAAGATCAAGAGCTGAGCATCAAAAAATCTTAGTTGGTGCTGAGTGATTTTCAGGTGCTAAGCATCAGGAAAAACACAGTTGATGCTGAGTAACACAGTATGTGTCGAGCACCAGTATTTCAATAGTGTCAAGCTACTGCATTATTTTAAATGATGAAGATTCACCAAATCTAAGCTGACAAAGTGGTTGTCTTGAATTTTGTGAATGAGTTGGAAGATAAGGATGATGAGCTGGTGGAATAGAATTCTATGTAAACCATTTTTGGGTGAATTCTAAAGGATTATTCAAGAAGTTTCTAGAGGAAATAGAATATGGGTTAGATGCAATGAATCCTACCTAATCCATGTGAATTGAAATTGAAGGATGAAAGAATCAAGTGGGAAAAGGAACTCCAAGACTTCTATTTAAGGAGTCATAGACCAAGAAGTAAAGTGTTGCTAATACTATTGCTGTTGAAGAGCCATAACTATGAAGTGGTTAGAAGGGTGTCAAGGAAGTGACATCTAGGAGAAGAAAGAGCACAAAGGCTCTACTTCTACAAGTAGTCATGAAGATATTATTTCACTAGTAAATTGAACATGGATACTCAAGGAGAAAAATCTTGAAAAGAGGGCAAGTTGTCAAAGTTGAAGTGATTGAAGGCCAGATAATGGTATGAGTTGAGAAGTGATCTAAGATTTGCAAGATAAGTTGAATGTTGTAGTCAGGTAAAAGAATTTCTAATACTCTCTAGCAATTGTATTAGATCTAAAAAACCTATGGACTTAGGTTGGTCTAACAACCATTTTTAAATCCTTTAATAGGGTGGCATTCCAAGTGAATGTTCTAAAGTCCTTTAACCAAGCCCACTTCAAATACAGTGGTTAAATCCTCTAACAAGGTCACATTTAACAGTGTGTTATAAGCCTTTAATAGGGAAGGCCTTTCATAGGGCATCACTTCAAAAGAGTGAGAATTGAGTAGCATGTTACTGGTGGTTTTTCCCAAATTGGGTTTCCATGTAAATCACTATGTTATGTGTTGATTTCTATGTGTTATGTTTGCATGTTGATTCACAGTAACTTGTTGATTAGAAAAGTTAAAGCTTGGATGAATGAATGTTTGAATGGGTTCACTATACTTAGTGAAAAGTTTGAGTAGAAAATTTGGACCTTGAATAATTGATTCACCCCCCCTCTCATTTATTCTAAAGAATTTCTAAAAATTGGTATCAGAGCCATCTATTGATTTAGTTTCAAGGTACTAGAAGCAAGAAGATCAAGATGTCCAAGAGAGAAGTTCTCAAGCTCAAAAAATTTAACTTTGTTGGATGGAAAAGTCTGATGAAATTGCACCTTGGATCAGTAGGTGACTATGCACAAACTTCAATTGGAACATAACATGTAAATCTAGTAGGACCTTTTACTACAGATGATTTGAACAAAAAGAAGGAGCACAATCAAGCCATGTTGAAGATTGCCTCTGCACTTAATTATGCAGAATATGATGACATCAAAGAATATGACACTACATTCAAGATGTGGAGAGCCTTATCAAATATCTATGGAGGAGATCAAAATGTCCAGAGAGCAAAGGGAGAAAGCCTAAGAAGAAAGTTTGATGACATGAAAATGGAGGAAGGTGAAAATGCTACTCAGTATGCTGCAAGAATGAAAGAAGTGGTAAGTGCAATAAGAAGTATAGGTGGTCAATTGGAAGAAGAAATAGTCATCAACAAATACTTAAGAACTTTTCTCCCTAGCTATGTTATTAGAGTTTCAACCATCCAAGAGCTTAGGTGTGTACAAGGAAACACATTAACCTTTGAAGGAATAGTGGGAAGACTTACTGCATTTGAGCTGTCCAATTTTGACAACTACAGACCTAAGAACCTTGAATTTTCTTTCAAGGCCAAGATAAAAATAAAAGACATTAAAGAGGAGACATCATGTAAGAAGAGAAGAAAGGTAAAACATGCATCCAATGATAGTAGCATAGATGAGGAAGATATGAAATAGTTAGAAGCACTACTAGCTAGGAGGTTCCATAGAGGCAAAGGAAAATTCAAAGGTAAGCTCCCTATCATATGTTTCAATTGCAATGAAGTAGATCATATTGCTGTAGGATGTACATAGAAGAAGAACTACAAAGAAGGAAACAAGTACAAGAACAAGAAAGAAGATGATAACAAAGACTACAAGGAGAAAGGCAAGAGATGTTACATTGTTGAAGAGGATTTTGATGAGAATGATGATGAAGTAGTCTATGTGGCCATGAAAGATGAATCAGATGAAGATGATGCAACAACATTGGTTACCTATGTGAATAAGAATGACAAGTGGATCATAGATAGTGGATACTCACATCACATGACAAGAGATAAAAGTAAGTTCATTACATTTACTCAATATAATTGAAATAGTGTTAGATTTGGTAATGATGCTCCATGTCAAATCAAAGGAAAAGACTCTATTAAGCTCATAGAGAAAATTTTATGTGATAATGCATACTATGTTGAAGGATTGAACTACCACTTGTTGAGTGTATCATTGTTAAGAAATGTAGGTTGCAAAATTGAATTTGGAAACAAAACTGCCAAGATCTATGACATTGATGGAAATTTGATAGGAAAAGGTGAACAAACTAGAAGTAATCTATTTTACCTAGATATGGAAGATGCAACATGTCTTGTTGTTAGATTTGATGATGTGTGGTTATGGCATAAAAGGTTATGCCATGTTAATTTTGATAATTTGATTAGTATCAACAAGAAAAAGAAGGTCAGAGGGTTACCCAAGTTGAAGAAACTTGAAAACACAATGTGTAAACAATGCCAACTAGGGAAGATGACTAAGTATAGTTTCAAAAGCAAAACATACACTTCTAAAGAAGTACTAGAGTTAGTCCTTACAAACTTATGTGGTCCAATAGAAGTGCAAGGCTACCTAGGAGACAGATACATAATGTTATTTGTAGATGACTATTCTAGGATGATGATTGCTATGTTTTTAAAGAAAAAATTTGATGCATTTCAAATGTTTAAGTGGTATTTGGATAGAGTTGAGAAGGAAACATGAAAGAACTTGAAATTCCTAAGGTGAGACACAAGAGGTGAGTTCACATCAAAAGAATTTGAAATATTCTGCAATGACAAAAGTATCAAAAGACAAACATTAGCACCAAGAACTCCACTATAGAATGATATTATTGAAAGAAGGAATAGGTCAGTGATTGACTGTGCTAGAACCCTAATGATGAAGAAAAATGTTGCACTAAAGTACTAGAGAGAAGTTGTAAGTACTACAGTCTACACATTGAATAGAGTTATGCAACACGTTTTAAATTATGGTATGGTCATTCACCCAATATTAAATATTTCAAAGTATTTAGCTGTAAATGCTATATTCTTAAAGATACTAGGAATGGGAAGTTTGATGAAAAAAGTGATGAAGGCATATTCCTTGGATACTCCACTAGAATCAAAGCATATAAGTGTTTAAACACTAACACTAACAAAATTGTGAAAAGTGCAAATGTAAATTTTGATGAGCATGCAGAAGTTCAAGTTGATGAGTCAAAGCAATTAGAGGATTATAGGTCCTTTGTATAGTTCTATGAAAGAATGAAAGTTGAAGATAATGCTACAAATCAAGTTGGGAATCAATAAAAATTTTTAGTATCTGTCGAGTCTTAGCCTATGAATGCTGAGCTACATTCTGAAGTTGAGCTTCAGAATGTAGAAAATGCTCATTCTAATTCTAAAAATAGTATACATGAGAGGAATGATAAAGTGCTAGATGAAGAAGAACAAAATGACTTTCAAGGTACAGGATCAAACATGAAAAGAAGGATAGAACCAAGATTAGCCAAATATGTGAGAAGACATCACCCTGTAGATCAAATTATTGGAGACAAAGATGCCAAATCAATGAGAAGAAATAGACTAAGGAATGAATCATGTCTATTGAGCAAGGTTGAACCTAAAATAGTGAATGATGGACTATAAAATGATGACTGGTATAAAGCCATGGAAGAAGAAATAGATCAGATTGAGAAGAACAAAACATGGTCTCTAGTTCCTAGACCAGTTGATAAGAATGTGATTGGTACCAAATGGGTGTTTAGAAACAAAATTGATGATAATAGTGAGATAACAAGAAACAAAGCTAGGCTAGTTTGCAAAGGCTATGCACAAGAAGGACTAGATTATGGGGAAACATTTGCCCCTATTGGAAGAATGGAAGGAGTAAGAACATTACTTGAATATGCTGCATATAAAGGTTTCAAAGTGTACCAAATGGATGTGAACTCTACTTTTTTGAATGATATACTAGAAGAGAAAGTCTACATAGAATAATCTAAGGGATTTTTTGATGAGAAAAACAAGGACATGGTCTGCAAACTGCAAAAAGCACTTTATGGATTAAAGCAAGCACCTAGACCATGGTATGAGAGATTGCACAAATATCTTGTGAAGATAGGATTTGAGAGAATAGATGACAAGATCAACTTGTACATCAAAGTTGAAGAAGGTAAAGATATTTTGATATCAAAAATATTTGTTGATGATATAATATTTGGAGGAAAAGATGTTTTTATCAAAGACTTTGTTGATCAAATGAAACATGAATTTGAGATGTCAATGTTTAGAGAAATCAAATTCTTTGTTGGATTACAAGTACATCAATTGAAGTATGGCATATTTGTGACCAAATCCAAATACATCAAGGAGATACTCAAAACATTTGGGTTGGAAGAGTCAAAACCAGTCAGCACACCAATGGCAACATGCCATAAGCTTTCCAAGAATGATGAATTTATTGAAGTAAATCAGACATTGTATAGGTCAATGATTGGAAAGATGCAATATGTTGTACATAGTAGACTAGATATTGCATTAGCTATTGGAATAGTAGCTATATTTTTTGCAAATCCAAGAGAAAATCACTTGATGGTAGTAAAGAGAATATTGAGGTACCTGAAAGGAACTAATGACTTTAGTTTATACTACAATAGGAGTGAAAATTTTGAATTGAGAGCCTACACTGATGTAGATTGGGGAGGTAACATTGATGATAGAAAAAGCACCAATGGAGGAGCACTTTTCTTAGGAAAAAGATTGATTACATGGATTGGCAAAAAGCAAAGATGTACCTCATAGTTCACTGTTAAAGTTGAATATGTTGCAGCTACTATAAATTTCACCAATATTGTATGGATCAAACATTTTCTACAAGGTATGAAGGAAGAGGTAACTGAGCCTGTGATACTTTATTGTGATAATACAAGTGCTATCAAAAAATCTAGTAATGCATGCTAAAACTAAGCACATTGCAATCAAGTATCACTATGTAAGAGAGTTGGTGGAAGACAAATAAGTGAAGATGGAATATGTTAGCTCAAAGGAACAAATTTCTATTATGATCACAAAAGCACTACCTAAAGATAATTTTGAGTAGCTTAGAGATAAGTTAGGGGTGATACCCCTAGCTAAGGCTACTTGAAGCAAAACCAAGACTGCCCTGCATCAAATGAGCTGATTGTAGAAGATTTTACACATTGATGCAGAGGATGTTTACTTTGGGATTCATGCCTAAAGTAGTAGATGTTCTGAAGTTTCAAATCAGTCACAAGAAAGGTGATAGAGGGAGACATTAAATGAACTTGTACAATCTACACTTGCATATTAAGATGCTAATATGTCTTTGGCATGTTTGTCAAAGAGGGAGAAGCTGAACTAAAAACTGATCAACAATTGTTGAAGATAAAGAATAAAAAAAGGGAGAAGTTGACTAAAGTAATTAGAAGTTGATCAGAATAATAGAAGATGAGCAATACAAAGGGAGAGAAACAAAGAGCAAGGAGGCAAAAACAAAGAGGGAGAAGATGAAATGAAGCAATCAGAATAGTAGGAGATATGAAGCTACAATTTACTTTTCGACATTTGACTAACTGTTCTAACCTAGCTAGCATTTGGTTGAATAGTTTAGTTTGATAGTTGATTAGTTTGGTTTTCCATCAATCCCAAATAGGGAGATTGTCGAAAATCTAATTGAAAAGATCATTGTTAAAGATCAAAGAGGGAGATTGTTGCAAAGAAAGAAGACTGTTGTTTTAAATCATTGTTTTGTCATTGATGTCAAACCTACTATTTGTAGGAATAACATTTTCTTATAAGACTCAAGCACTATCACTTAGTTGATTGATGAAGAGGATTTGATCAACAAGATTTAACAAGAGCACCTAAGAGAAAGGTTGACTTATAATGTTGTAATGAAGTGCAAGGATTAGTTAAGACAATGGTTAAATAATGTATTGATAGCATACTCAAAGACACAGAGGTTGGTCACACCTAGAAACATTAGAGGAAGAAGTTTTAACAAGGTGGAATGCAAAGC
>CM053791.1:794802288-794819788 GCA_028749045.1 Cupressus sempervirens
AGAAACATAGTATATGATGAGCCCAATATATATTAAGGAACATAGTATATGTCGAGCCTATTAGAATATATAGAGGGGGGGAGGGTGAGTAAGTTACTCAATTATTATTATCATTATCAACCTTAAATAAACTTAACCATGTGAGAAATATAATTAGAAACCACAACAAGATAATCATGCACAATGGCACCAGATATGTCAACTAGGGAAACCCTTGATCAGATAGAAAACCCCGGTGGGGATGGTACCCACAAGATGATGTACTAAAATAAATATTACTTGTTAGAAGATGGACCCTGTTAGGAGTCTATAACAACATTAAATACATATTAGTCCTTGTTAAGAGAATTTGAATCCCTATTAGGAGATTCCAACCCTATTAGCAGCTGTGGAAGGTAGATGGACCTACTATCCAAGTAGATTCACAGGCAAGACCAATGAACCCACTATCCAAATGATCTATGTATTATTCCTTGTAGAATAACATAATTGAATTATACTACCTTCCTCTTTCTTTGTCCTATTAACCAGAATTTTGTTCCTTTTGATCTTGTAACTAGATCACAAATCTTGCATCTAATAATCCTTGGATCACTTACTTGCATTCACCAAACATTATGGAACTTTTTTCACTTCATATAGAACATATATTTAACTACATTTTATATGAATAAGGAAATCATTTTTTCCTTTATACCATATCTTAAAAATAATTCCTTGAGTCAGCTTTAATGCTTTCTAAATTAATTATAATAAGATAATTAAATAAGTCACAATTACAATAGCACCATCGGCTCATAGTCTATACAAAACTTCACATGTATGATACCATGGCATGCACACTCACTGATGTCACCATCAAACTATCTTCAATCACTGGCTAGCTATGGTTCACTAGATTATATCTCTTCTAGAAGATATAATAGGATAATTAGAAATTTCTTTCGATGCACTCTATCTCTGTACTACTCTTTGTAAATCACTTATAACTTCTGTACATCTTTGACTTAGACTCTAGTCATTTAACCTCATCATCAGGACACAAGGTACATGTATTTAAACATGTTTCACTTGTACATCAAAACTCTATTAATATAGGTATGATCTTTGTCTTCTACTTTGATAGTCTTCAAAAACTTACTGCTATGTTGATATCAATGACAAACACAACCATGAATGCAACATGTCAATACTCTAAAATTTTTGGCATAATCCACCAAAGGCATACCATCATAATTCATTCTAACAATCTTCCCTTTTGGCATTGATAACAACATAGATCAGAAACATCTAAGTTCCAAGAATACCAAACAATACTCTACTACTACTATTGTTCTCATCTTTTCAAATCCTCTTCATCAATCAAATCTAAAAATCTTCAAGAACATTATTTATTATTAATTTTCATGAAAAATTCTAAATATCCTTAATAAATTATCTCTCCCCCATACATATTTAGGAGATTTTTTTCATGCACTCTACTCCCCCATTGACATCAATGACATAGACCTCATTATGTCAATTTCTACTCAAAGAATTTAACTAGCTCAAATGTCCAAAGACATTGTTCAATACCGAATACCAAGAGTACTTATGACTATTCTCATCACAAATACTCCCCCATACAAGAAGCATCAACATTCAATCCAATCAAAAAATAGTTCTTTGTACCACTAGATTGATGCAATCTCCACATCATCTTCTTTGAACTAGGTAGGGGTATAACCCCAAGCATGCCTCTCAAGTAATCAAATGTATCTTTAGGCAGAGGCTTCATAAAGATATTTTCAATTTGATCTTTAGTACTCACATACTCAAAAATAATCTATTTTTCTTCCACCTTCTCTCTTAGAACATGATACTTAATAGATATATGCTTAGTCTTAGAATGCAATACATGACTCTTAGACATACTCACTATACTTGTGTTATCACAGTATAGGATAATAGATTCTAAGAATTCTATCCTAATATATTTCAGCATTTTCTTCATCCACATCACTTGATTACAATTATTTGCTACTACCACATATTTTGCCTCTGCTATACTCTTTGAGATACAATCTTGTTTCTTGCTCAACCAAGAAACCAATCTTCCTCCAAGAAAGAATGCTCCACCACTGGTGCTCTTTTTGTCATCCATATTGCCTATCCAATCCACATCAATATATGCACATAGAGTAAAATCACTCTATCTATCATACCATATTCCATAATCAAATGTCCCCTTCAAATATATAAATATCCTTTTTATTGCTACATAGTTATACTCCTTAGGATCAACTTGAAATCTAGCTACAATCCCAACTGCATTTTCTATATCTAGTTTGGTGTGAGTTAGATATTGCGAACCTCCAATCATGGATCTATACTTCTTTTGCTCAACTATAGGTGTCTTATCTTTGCTTGATAACATGTGAATAGTTATCATTGGTGTACCAATAGGCTTACAACTTTCCAAGCCAAATCTCTTCAACAAGTCTTTCAAATATTTAGCTTTTGAAATTAAAATTCCATCACTATTTTGCACAATCTACAAACCTAGGAAAAACTTTATTTCTCCTATCATGCTAATCTCAAACTCATTCTTCATTTCTTTAGCAAACTTATCACTTTCTTCATCATTACTTGTCATCGACAAATATTACTATTATCAACAAACTATTCTCTATTTATTTCAAATACAAGTTATTGTCTACCATAATTTTAGCAAATGCAAGCTTTTCCAAATAACTCTCCAACCTTCCATACCAAGTTCTAGGTGCTTGTTTCATACCATATAGAGTTTTATTTAGTTTGCATACCATGTCTTTTTCTTAGGGAAATCTTCAAGCTGCTCAATGTATACCTCTTCTTCAAATTCTCCATTTAGGAAGGCTGATTTTGTATCCATCTGATACACTTTGAATTTCTTGTTCATTGCATAAGCCAAGAACATGCTTACTGCATCCATTCTGGCTATAGGGGCATATGTTTCCTCATATTCCATTCCTTCCTGCTATAAATATCCTTTACACACAAGTCTAGCCTCATTCCTTATAACTTCATCTTGCTCATTCATCTTGTTTCTAAATACCCATTTGGTTCCAATAAAATTCTTGTCTTTAGGTCTTGGAACTAATTTTCATGTTTCATTCTTCACAATATAATCTAATTCTTCCTTCATTGCTTGAATCCAATGATCATTTTTACAAGCTTCATCTACACTCTTAGGTTAAACTTGAGAAATCAAACTTTGTTTCTTGTCATCACTCCTTTTTCTTTGCTTCATATTATCTACTCTAGAGGCCGATTCTTTGTCAGATTCCTATTAGAGGTAGAAGTTGCTAACTCAACTCTTATCTCTTTTCTTAGTTTAGATCTTTCTCCTCTTTTCTCAACAACTTGCACATCATTTTGCAAGTCATTGTTAGTCTCAAAGAAAATTTCTATATTCAATCTAACACTTCCAATATTATCTTCATATTCATTAGAATTGTAATCCATCATCTTTTCCTTAACTCCAAAATTTTCATCAACTTTTACATTTGCACATTCAACTATAGTTTTAAACAATGTTAGTAGGCTTTGTTATCCTAGGAAGATCTCTAACCGCAAATGTGCTAGTAACCTTTACAATGTTATCAAAATTTATATGACAAAACCTCCTATGCCATAGCCAACTTCTATCCGCTTTAGTAACCAAACATGTTATTTCAATCTAGGATTCAATTGAAATACATTATCTATGGACCTTGTTCTAGTTTCAATCATCTTGCGCACCATCTTTGTCTTTGATAATGCAAGTATTCTCTCTATAAATTGCAACATATAACCCTTATCTACCAACTATCCAACACCCAACAAGTTATGCTTTAATCCACCAACAAAACTAGACATCATCAATATTATTCTTTTCATCTAGAGTAATAGATCCTATCTATGAGATGTGAAAGTCTACATTATTACCAACTCTAACAATACCTCCATTATGATTCTTGAATTTAACAAACTTATTCATATCACTAGTCATGTGATGTGAACATCAACTATCTATTATCTAATCAGACTTCTTTTCAACTTGGGAAACTAGAGCTTTTTCTTCTCTAATTTATATAAAGAGATGAATGTTATTGTGATTTTGCAATCAAGATTCCATTGTATAGATTTTTGAAACACATTCATTGCATTGATAGAAAGACATTACTTATAGCTTCAATATAGGACAATACCAAATAACCTTCACTTAATGACATAAATGATTTGGTTTAGTTATAGATGTGTAAAATAAGGTAATTGAAGAGGTTTTAGGTATCCAAATATCAAATTTTTCACAAATTCCCAATTTTGACCTACCAATACAAGGAGAATAAATACAAATGAAATATATGCAAAACTTTTCATGAAACCCCAAATTATTGGATAGTATTGTATTGTAATCCTAATTGAATGAATCTACAATCAATAATGTCCCTTGGGATGTATAAGTACAAAAATCCCAATACCCCACTCAATAGGCTCTAATAATGAGGGTTCTTTAATTAGTTTATCTTTGCTTATTCATCTGATGATTCAATGGTTCCTACAACTTGTCTGCAACCTAAAAAATACATCTCTAATTAAAAAAAAATGCTTTCCTTAAGGAAGATCTTCTACTACTATAGGCTAGTATTCATTCTAATGTGCCCAAATAACAAAATCTTATAGAATATACCTACATTCCCTAATTTATTGCATATATTTAATTAGTAAGGTATCATACATGTTAGAATACTTCCATTCCTTGAGTATCAAATAGCCATTCAAGGAATTGGTCAAGCTATTTTGAAAAAACTCAATATTAGTGTATTGAAAGACCCTCTAAAATGGAACCAATTGACACAATGAGGGAAAATGAATAGAGGAATGATCAAAGTAGAATCTATGAATGGTTATAAAGGTATTAGAAATGTTTCCAAAATAGTTTCCTTTCAAAGAGTGTAAAGAACAAACAAAACTTGCAAGAAGACAAAATCTTATGATTATAGTGGAAAATTGCTAAATGGATTATCTTTCAATCTATTTTTTGTGAGACCATTCTATCATCTTCTTTATGTTTGGTTGGCTAGATAAATTATAGGGGACATCTCCTTTCACTCATTGAGCATTGGGAATGGTTTTGCACATGGCATACCGAGGTTTCTCCAACATGCACTAAGTTGATCCAAATAATGATATTTGAAGGGCATTGTCTTGGACCTCGTGATGGTTATCAATGTTTTGTGAAGTGTGCAAGGAAGGTGTTTCCAAGGTCTAAGTGCATGTTGGTTCATTTTCTGATGATCAGCATGGTTTGGTTTTGGCAAACACATTTCAACTGACACAAAATCTTACATTCTTGCATAATGGAAAGTTGTTAAATAAATAATCTTTCAATCCATTCATTGTGGGACCATTTCATCAACTTTTTTAGGTCTAGTTGGCTAGGTAAATGCTAGGGTAAATATCCTTTTTCCAAATAAGCATCAAGAATTCTTTTGTGCATTTCGTACTGGGGTGTTTGTTAGTGTAGTTTTTTATTTTTCCTATTTTGCTAGGTTTTTCCTACACTTTTAATAATCTCGCTTAGGTTAATAAAGCATGTCTTATTAGGTGAATGGTTGTGAGGTGTCACCTTCCTACATGTGAGCATCAATTAGCTATCTTGGGAAGATACTTTGCTATCTTTAGTCCGATAGATGGTTGCTCCTCATTGGTTGGTGTTGCCACCTCCTCCCTCTTCCTAGCCTATATAAGCATGCTACCTGGCTTGTATTTGCATCTCTTGTTTTTGCATCCTCTTAATGCTATTTTGTTTCCAGCATTTGCATTACTCTCTTGGAGACTAACTCTATGATGCTATTTTGATTTTGTATCATTTGCATTCATAGTTTAGATATTTACTCTTTGCACTAGTTTTTTGGTTTATTAATCTTATAAGATTCTAACATGGTATCAGAGCTTTTCTATGTGCAAGAGTAGATTTTAGTTTCCTTATTTGAGAGATTCGGGGGGGCAAATAAAATTTATTGTAGTTTTTTGAAAAATGAAGTATGCTCTTCTCTTGCATCTTTGGATGATCCTGAGAATCAGAAAAGTTTTGACAAAAATAGTTTTTCTCTAGGGTTTCAATCTCAAATCTGACAACCAACTTGCATATTTGGAGTTTTCAATCAATTTTGCAGGTTCCAGCATGCCATTGATGGACTTAAGAAGCTGATCCAACATTTGCATGTCATATTTTGGTTGCTAGGGTCGTTTTTAAATTTTTGGGGCCATTTTTTACTGTTAAAGGCGTCTAATTTACACTACAGCAACATCTTCTATAAATCAGCAAAAAAAATTCTTTCTGGATTTTGTTTGCAGCCCTAAAAAACCATCTGGATATCTTTTAAATTTTGCATGCAAGTTGTATATTTTTCAGAATCGAGCATGCAAAGCTACAGCCATACCCCTCTCCATTGGCAGTCGTAAATTTGAACGCAATTTTCAAATGTCTCGTTCTGTCTCATACGGACTCCGATTTTGATGATTCTTGTTATGAACTTGGCTTTTTTTTGTGCTCTATCCACTAGTGGAGTTGTTTTTTGATTTTCATGCATGAATTCTTCAAAAATTGCAGATTCTCAGTCATGACTGTGTAGAGTTCTCGTTTTGGAAACTTTGGAGGATCATAACTTTCTCATACGACCTCGTATCGAGGTGATTCTTTTTTTGAAAGTGCATGATTTTTCGAGTAGATCACAGTGGTGCTATTTTTTTCCTTGATTATTGTGCCCAAGTTTCACTTTTAGCATATGCTCTTCATGAGGGTTTGTAATGCATTGAAATCAAGACCACTAAGTATTTCTTTCTATTGGTAGTTGTAAACGCACTAGAATAAAGTGCCAAATCATATTTCTTTGGAGGGGGGTTCTTTGATTGAGTAAAAAGGGGGGGGGGGGGGCATTGTCGTGGCTGGGTTCTCTTCTTTCTAGCATTTCTTCTCTGCATTTCTTCATCATGGATCAAACAAATATGCCCATCCTAACTCCATACAATTATTTTGAGTGGAAATCACACATGACAATTCACTTAAGGAAAGCTGGATTAAGTAGGATAACTATGGGACTTGAAACTGAACTTGCTAAAGATGAAGATAAGCCTAAGTGGTTTAACAAATGTGATGAGGCATTTGGAACATTGTGTTTGTCTGTTTCTCCTAACTTGCTATTTCACATTGAGTCTTTGGATACACCAAATGAAGTATGGACAAAGCTAGAAACACTATTTGGCACACAAGATTCAATGAGGGGCCATATGTTGGAAAATAAATTAATTAGTTTGAGTCCAACCAATTTCAACACAATCCAAGATTTCTTCACCAAATTGAAATCACTAAGGCTGTAGTTAAAACAATGTGGAATTGAAAAGAAAGATGAACAACTGATTCTTAGTATTCTCTCTAAGCTAAGTTCAGAATATTCTGTGTTTGTCTCTACCTTCTACGCTACTAAGGGTGCACTTGGTACTCAATTCACCATGCCATCTTTAGATGATTTTGCTTTCAATCTCACTCGAGAACAGGACAAGCTAATCCAGATGGGCATTCTTAAGTCCTCTAAGTCACATGCCTTGCAACCAACCAAGGCACAAAAGAACAACAAGGACAAAGTAGTAACAACAATAGTAAGGACAAGAAACAAAAGAATAGCGAGGAGAAGAAGGATTAGATCCCGATTTCTTCAAAAGAAACTATTGATAGACTATCTTCCAAGGGCGATAAGCCTAAGAAAGAAAAGGTCAAATGTGCCTATTGTAAAAGACCTGGTCATGATGAACATAAATGTTTGCAGAAACAACTTGATCACTTGACATACATTCTTGAGAAGAATAATATCAGTGTTCCTAAGTCTATCAAACAAAGTTCTAATGAAGGGTCTAACAAGAAAAAAGAAAACAGCAAGGGGAAAGGAAAGGGCAAGGCCCTTTTTGCAGTTGCTTCCTCACCATCCACTTGGGTTCTTGATCTGGGTGCTTCACATCAAATGGCTTCATCTAAGGAAGAACTTGCATCCTTGGAGCCGTGTACTATGCCTTCTATTTTGATGGGTGATAACACTCTTGTTGAGGTGTGTGGGGGAGGGTCTGTTGATGTGGGGAATGGTACATTCCATGATGTTCCTTATGTACCCTCATTGTCAACTAATCTCCAATCGGTACACCAGATCACTCACACAGGTTTAGGCAAGTGGGTTGAGTTCACTCCTAGTTCAGTGGAGATATGTGAGTTGCACAATGATTCTACAGTTGCAGTTGGGAGAGCAGATCATCAGTCACAACTCTATATGTTTTCTCACTTTGTTCCTGATCCTCCTTTGACTATTTCACTCACTCATTTTAATGATGTGAGCAGATTATGGCATGAGCGGTTTGGCCATCTTAACTTCCACTACTTGCATCAGCTTAACCAACAGAGCATGGTCACAGGGTTGCCTTCTACTTTGACATTGGAGTCACTTGGAATACATGATAGATCTTCTGATGGTTTAGATTCACTTGAGCAGTCTTCTACCTCCACTTTTGATGCAGAGAGTGATTCAGAGGACTCACCTCCTTCCTCTCCTAGTCATCATTCACAGGTTGATGATTCTCCTCTAGATTCTCCATCTTCTGGTCCACCTTGGGCTAGACAGACCTTGTAGTTTGTAGGTGATTGGGTTGAGGATCCATCAGACACCAAGCAGACTCATTCACAATTCTAGGATGCTCTACATATCTTCATTGCTACTGCCTCAAATCCACAGTCCTTTCATGAGGCTTATGGTATTTCTGAGTGGGATACAGCTATGCAAGAAGAGTATAGTTCCTTGATGAGGAACCACACTTGGGATCTTCTCCCTTTTCCTAAGGGAAGAAAACTTGTTCGTTGTAAGTGGATCAACTGGACAAAATTTGCAAGCTTTGCTGGAGGTGCGGGATGCTTCATCTTTTGGGGGGGTCTCTTCCTCTCACTTGGAGTCCTAATTTTATTTGGGGAGTCTCTTTTCTCTCTCTTTTGGGCGAATTTTATGTACATGGGTATCTCATTAGGCTTGACTTGCCGAGACCCATTTCTACATCCACCTAAGCTTCGCTTATGGGGGGTTGTTAGTATAGATTTTTATTTTTCCTATTTTGCTAAGTTTTTCCTACACTTTTAATAATCTTGCTTAGGTTAATAAAGCATGTCTTATTAGGTGAATGGTTGTGAGGTGTCACCTTCCTACATGTGAGCATCAATTAGCTATCTTGGGAAGATACTTTGCTATCTTTAGTCTGATAGATGGTTGCTCCTCATTGGTTGGTGTTGCCACCTCCTCCCTCTTCCTAGCCTATATAAGCATGCTACTTGGCTTGTATTTGCATCTCTTGTTTTTGCATCCTCTTAATGCTATTTTGCTTCCAGCATTTGCATTACTCTCTTGTAGACTAACTCTATGATGCTATTTTGATTTTGTATCATTTGCATTCATAGTTTAGATATTTACTCTTTGCACTAGTTTTCTGGTTTATTAATCTTATCAGATTCTAACATTTCCAACATGCACTAAGTCGACCCAAATAAATTTTTTTGATGGGTGATATCTTGGACCTCATGATGACTAATGAAGTTCCATGAAGTGCGTAAGGAAGGTATTTCTAAGGTCTAAGTGTATTTAGTTCCATGTTTTGATGTTCCAAATGGGTTGCTTTTGTTGAGCACATTTTAGTTGACACAAATTATTAAATTCTTGCATAGTGAAGAGTTGTTAAATGGAGCATATTTCAATCCCTTCATTGTGGGACCATTCCATTAGCTTTGTTAGGTTTGGTTGGCTGGGTAGACATTAGGGGATATCACATTTTTCTCAATGAGCATCAAGAATGCTTTCATGCATTTTGTATTGAGGTGTCCCCAACGTGCACTAAGTCGATCCGAAGAATAATATTTGAAGGGTGATATCTTGAATGTTGTGTTGATTATCAAAGTCATATGAAGTGTGTAAGGAATGTATTCTCAAGGACTAAGTGTGTGTAGATACATTTTTTTATTGTCCACACATCTTGGTTTTATTGAGTGCATTTCAAATGACACAAAATCTTGTATTCTTGCATAGTGGAAAGTTGCTAAATGGAGCATCTTTCAATTCATTCATTGTGGGCCCATTTTGTCAGCTCCATTAGGTCCATTTGGTTGGTAAAATGCAAGTGGATATATCCTTTCACTCACTTAGAATCAAGAATGCTTTCACACATTTCATAGTGAGGTGTCCCTAACATGCACTAACTTGATCCAAACAACAATTTTTGAAGGGTGATATCTTGGACCTCATGATGGTTATCGAAGTTCTGTGAAGTGTGTAAAAAAAGTATTCCCAAGGTCTAAGTATGTGAAGGTCCATTTTTTGATGCTCCACAAAGTTTGATTTTGGTGAGAACATTTTAGTTGACATAAAATCTTACATTCTTGCTTAGTGGAAAGTTACTAAATTGAGCTTCTTTCAATCTGTTCATTATGGAACCATTCCACCAGCTTTATTAGGTATGGTTGGCCAGGTTAACACTAGGGGACATACCCTTTTACTCACTGAGCATAAAGAATGATTTCATGCATGTTGTACTGAGGTGTCCCCAATGTGCACTAAGTCAATCCAAATAATGATTTTTTAAGGGAGATATATTGGACCTCATGATGGTTGTCAAATTTTTGTGAAGTGGATAAGGTGTTCTCAAGGTCTAAGTGTGTGTATCTCCATTTTCTTATTCTCCACGCTATTTGGTTTTGGCGAGAATGTTTCAATTGACACAAAATCTTGCATTCTTGCATAATGAAAATTTACTAAATAGAGAATCTTTCAATCTATTTATTGCGGGACCATTTTGTTAGCTCCATTACATCTGGGTGGCTGGATAAATGCTAGGGGACATCTCCTTTTGCTCACTGAGAATCAAGAATTCTTTTGCATATTATGTTTTCCTTTGAGAATACCTTGACATCTAATGGCTCAAGAAGTCAATCTGATATGTATATAGTACCCTATACTAACAACTTCATGTATAGATAAATTGGAATGTACTACAACTAATAAGGTCACTACTCGTAGTAATATTAAAAATTAAGATCATGAAATGACTTAAAGGTTCCCTTCAATTGTTGATACTTTCTTGGTGAAATGATACATTTTGTTAGTAATCACTTAGGTGACTTACGCTATTTTAGAAGATTTATCAACCTACTTCTAGATATTTAAATTTACAATGTGCAATGAAAATATAGTTTTGTTGATTTTCAACTCTAATAAGGTATCAATTCCATGTCTAAATACTATAAATAGTTCCCATATTTATAGTTTGCATGTTTAATGTGGTGATCCACTAAATGTTGTTGATCCATTAAATTTCCTATCTTCTAGATATTTGAATTTACAATTTGTAATGAAAATATAGTTTTTTTGATTTTCAACTCTAATAAGGTCTCAAAGCCATGTCAAAATATTACAAATAGTGAATCATGATTTTTAAATCTTTAATGTTGCTGATCCATAATCATCTTCAAGTACAACAAATGGTGATTTTTTGGAAGATGATATAATGAAGAAAAACATGGGATTCCCATGTGGAGGGAACCATGGCCTATCTAGGGATGTAGTACCTTACAAAAAATTATAGGTCTAATGTCCCAATAGTCACCTCTAGTCTTCATTTTTACATGATTGTGCACCATATAGATTTCTTTGAAGTGTGTGCATGTCTTGGACCAAATAGGTTGTTTCGTCAAAAAATGGACAAGAGAGATGTTAGCTCTAATGCCCCAATTGTCACTTTTAGTCTTCATATTTACATGACTAATGTGCACCATATAGATGTCTTTGAAGTGTGTGCACATCTTGAACCAAATAGTTTGTTGTTGATCCTTACAAAGGTATGAGATATGCTAATGTCAAGCATCCACTAATCAATATATAATTGAAATAAACTAATTTTAGTATTTCTAGGATTTCTATTTGTTTATCTATTTTTCATTTATTTTGTCACTTTACATGTACTTGTAGCCTCTCTCCAACATTAATGTACAAGTATTCCTAAATAACATGTACCATAGAAGATTATATGCTACTATTGGTCACTCAAATTGTATTTTATCACTTTCATTCAACACCTTACATTCATTGGTAACCCATATAATATCATTTTGGAACATAAGGAAGATATATCCTTATAAGATGTATCTTGTTAAATCGGAAGGATTTCCAAAGTCTTGCAACTCATGGATTACAACTCTAGAAATAGGAAGTTCATATTTCCTAATAGGAGGGGCATCTGATCCCTCACATGTTAACCCTCTAGAGTTGACTTAGTGAATTGCATGCAAAAAAATCTAGAACATGTGATAAAGTCATACACTCAAACCATTCATGTAGCATTGGACACAAATTTCAACAAGAATTCAGCCAACATAAAGGTACTGCATTTTGTAAACTATTGATCTCTAAATGCACAAACATTCCCATAGGTCTAACACAAAATGAATTATGAAAATTCTTGATTTTCCAAAACATTGCACCTTAGAATTCACAATCATCAAATCTTAGCATCCAATCAACTAATCCAAGAACACAAGAATCAAATCCAATGTGATAACAAAAACTCAAAGTTGTTTCCATAAGGTAAAAGCTTAACACTTGATTGAGAAAAATATCTAAGGCATGTGCCAATATGTCCAACTATTTGTATCTTTAAGGTCAATAATTTCAATAAATGAATACCAACAATAGCCAATGATGTCTAATAATGTCATACATGAAATATATGTCAAATGTGTCATATATCAACTATAATTATATACAAAAAAGAGATCAAATATACATCAAGTTATGTATGTCCAATATATGTCAAAAATGACATACATAAAAAATAAAAGATAATATAGAAAACATATGCCCACTAATATCTCATAGACATAAAATATACATCCTTAGATATATACTCCTTCCTACTAGGGGAAGAAAACAAATCCCTAGTTGTCTTCAATCATTATATAGAGTGAGATGATATGGATGAGGGGGTCTTCCTAACACTCTAGTGTATTAATCAGTCTAGACTCTTTGGTAACTCGACCTATTACAATCAAAAGTATATGTGAGTTAATAACTATTATACATAAAAATGAAATATATGTACACATAAAATCAAATATTTTCTTATTGATAGCCGATAATCCCTTTCTACAACCACCTTAGGGGCACATGGATGATTAGGAGTAATAAGACCCTACAACAATGATCAAATTATCACTCAACTGTGTTTATGAATATCATCTCTAATTTCAATACTAACTAAAATGTAAATACCAACTAAAATTATACAAACTCTTTCATACCTTAGTTAGTGGCTCGGAACTAGCAACTGCAACAACGACTCCTTGATCAATAGATTGATGAATATGTGGAGGAGTATTAGATATCAATAGTTGAAAATGATACAAAATGAGACTTAGATGAAGCTATGAAGAATATATATTTTCTTACCACATCATTAATTAAAAAGTTTGGGTACCTATGTGAATGTAGCATCACGTCCTCCATTGTACGGTGTTAATGCCAAAGATGTAACATTTACCTATTAAACATGTAAATGTAAATCTATTAGATATCACATTCGTTACATTCATGTACAAAATAATGTACTAGAGACATACAAATTAAAATGCATTAGTACATGTATATACCTCTAGAGAAAATGAAGTCACCTAAAAGCCACATGACCCTAAATCAACGTCATCGTGACCACTCTAACTCTACATATGCTCATGTAATGAGCCAAATCAGTTAATTATTCATTCATTTCTTAAATAAAAATATTCAATTGAATCAAATTAATATGAAAAAAAAACATACTTCTACATGAGTGGTATCACGCCCATGCTCATAGTCCAATGTGAAAGTAAATAGTCGACCATAGAAATAATGTACATGGATAAAAAATTTCAGTCAACCTTCCATATGATTACATTATAAATATATGTATCAATTTAAATGAATACATTGATACATGTACCTGTGGAGTCATCAACGTGGCATAAAATGAGGCTAGGGGATTAGTACTAGTGCCATGACCACTCTAGCCCTGAATTTCAAACAACATCAATACATACTAATTTATTAATCATTCTTGTACATATGAGATGTGATCAAACTAGTTAAAAATATAATTTTAAATGTTTACCTATGTATCATTGCCAAATCTGGCATTGTCGAAGTCATCTGCCATCATCCATTATCATCATCCTCTCTACTGGAAGCACCAAATGTGCATAGAGATCCACATGACGTGCATATGTGATTGCTACTAGATTAAGGAGGCTTATCTGCAATCAAAGGAGTGGTAGTCAAAGCTCTAATAGTGCCTAGTGTGTCACCCTCTACACGTTCCTTCACAATAAAAGGAACAATAACATGCATGACCCGTGGCTTGCCAATAGGTGCCCTAATAACATTAGGGTCACAAAGTCCCCTTGGCCTATCAAATGATGATCCCCGACCTCTACCCTAAGAAGGAAGAATATCAAAATAATATGGGATCTCCCCAAGGACAAAATCATAATACAATTTCATCAAGAAATACTTTAGAACCTCATTATTGTTATAAGGAAGGGTATCAAACACCATCCACCATCAATCCCAAAAGTTATTTTCAATATCTTCATTAATGCACCAATAGAAGGGAACCTCTTAGTTGTAGTTTTTAGGGTGCTTTGTTCTCCTGGGTTTTTAAACAAAGAACATATGCCATTTTTTATAATCTTCTTATTTTTAACATGTTCATAGGATAATTTATTTGTATAATATCTTTTTTGTTCTTCTCTTTTATCATGTCATAGATTTAATTGACCACTAACAAATGCTACCTGACTCACAATAGTCTGAACAGATTGTGCCAATTGTGCCCTACTGGAATTATTTTGAAGTGAATTTTTTAGCCTCCTAATAAATATTTCTAACTTTGTTTTCCTTCTTTCAATTTCATTCAACAATTTTTCTTGGGTCCCTAGAAGATGTCTTTTGATTGGTGAAGGTCGTGGAAGTGGTTGTTCTTCATTTTGAGGCTTTTTAGGTTGATTACATGGAGGGTGTGGTGGTGGATTTTGAGGGATTGGTGGATTTTGTGGTAGATCATTCATAGGAGGATTAGGCGGTGTATTTTCTATATTACTTGGCAATTAAAAAATAATATTTTGAAAAATTAAACAAACAAAAATCAAAATTGATTAAAAAAATTAAAAAACACAAATTTTAGCAAAAACAAAGAGTTAAGATTCATATCGCTTCCACCAATTTGGGATTTCCAATAACATTTTTTTTATGGAAATTAGTGTTGAAAACTACCAGGGACAATGCGTTCACACTCATTGCAAAATAGGAAGCCGCCAAACTCGTTGAGAGAAAAACAAAGAGAAATGAGAGGAAACCGTCGAGTTTCATTTAGTAATAACTTTATTCAGTAGTGCGATCACACTACCTTATTTATAACTTTTTTAAATAGCACAATTGCACTACCGTTTCAATTTCATGAGCCCAAGGTTCGTCGCACCCAAACCATAGCGATCACACTATGTTTCACATAAGGAAAAAAAAAGGTGACATCTTTTTAGTACCACAACTTTGTGCACTTACCCTGCTCTAAAAATTGCTTTCTTATTAGAAATCATCTCAGAGTCTATAAATTGATAAATATTTTATTCACATAAATAATACACTATTAACTCTGCTAACCACAAAAATAAAAGCTTGGTCACCATATAGTATGTCAATCAACCTTGCATTTTAAATTATCATGAGAAGTCAAATTAGAGACACATCATCGCTAATTCCCCTATGAGTGTCATTAGAGATGCACTCAAGATTTACTAGATTTATTCAAAGAGCATTTAAGAAAGAAATGCAATTTGATATGTCGGATCGATTAGAGGAAAATGAGAGAGGGGCCATTTTGGCACGCTCACACTAAAAAATAATGGCTAGTGGCAGAGAGTGTTAAGAGGAATTGACGTAAAGAATCTAAGAATTTCATGAAGAAAAATTGATGCAAGACCATGGAGGGCAATATTAAGGGAATAAGAAAACTATCATCGTCACACTTAATAGTGATGTCTTACAGCTCATGTGCAGCTACCATTGTCTCTTTGAACACATGCTACAATCCTTATCTTCCACGACACAACTCATCTTGAAGACATTTTTACCACCTTTATGCATTGACAAAGATTGCATATGCTTGAAAGTTTCTAGAGTGTATTCAATATTAAAGTTGACAAGTGCATTTCCCTTAAAAGTTTCTATAGCCATTCACCTAAATTTGTTTGTATATAGTCTATAATCAGAGCATTTCATGTGATGAAACCTAATTCTATCACACCTTTACGAATCCAAAAGTTGTGGCTTCATGGCAGTTGAAGGTGACCTCAGTCCTTTTTCGAGAGAAGATACAAAAGTAGTGAAAGTGATCGCCCACACCACATACAAAAGTAACAACACCCAAAGCCTCGTTTTTCAGATTCATTTTAACCACATTCTTGTAGGAATATTTAGTAATTCCACCTACTTTCATAGTGTTTTAATTTATTTTTTATTTTTTTAAAGCTTTATTTAGTAGTTTCATTTTTTTTATTTTTCTATTTTTCTTTGTAGTTTTTTTTTTATGATAAATATTTACAAATTGTAATTTCTAGAATCTATATAATGAGTTAATTGATTCTTGAAGTTGAAAGGTTCTTAAAGAGCCCACCAGGGATCAAGACTCACTGAGTGCATGGTTTTGACATTGAAAAGGGATGAGGTCGGGATCGTGCCCTGGGCGAATTTGGTGGAATGAATACCCCTTAGTCCTTGGCTCTTAGCCGAAGAAGTTTAATTGTAAGGCACGTGCTTCAGTATCGAGTAGCTACAAATATTTCGTGGAGGACCTCCATAAAAAAAGAGCTAATTATAATTCATTCATTGTCAATTGATCTGAATTTTGATAATTTGATTAAGAAGTTCTTGTGATTGTATTTCAATTTTATATTTCTTTCAATTCCCATTTGTTTAAAATAATAGGTCTTACCATAGGAAACACACACTATCTCAAATCATAGCTTCGAACTTAAGTTTTACAAGATTTTTAGTTTGTCATTGTTGATTCATCACCAATTACAGTATTGATGACGTTTCAAGATTTGTACAATAAAATTTAATAATTTGATTGTGTGGTGATAGGTGTGTAATGATTATGAGACTTCCAACTCCAAAATAAAACTTTAATCAACATCAAAGATAAATGTAAGGAAAAATTCTACATAGCTATATAAATGAGTATTTATTCATTGATTTATAGGTAGTAGATCAACTATAGTGTCAACTTCTATATAAAATTTGTGAAGATTAGTAATTATCATGATCTCTTTCAATAGGATTTTTAGTTTCTAGTGTGATAGTTCATGGGTTAAACTTCTTTCAAAATAATT